>VZSE01002700.1:2409390-2507365 GCA_013398275.1 Promerops cafer | reverse complement strand
CCCCCGCCGCGGGCCCGCCGTGCATGTCCTGCCCGGTGCCCACGCTGCTGTGCCCGCCGGAGCCCCTCGCCTACTTCAAGCCGTCGCCCGGGCCGCCGGCCGCTGGCGGTGGGCAGGAAGGCGGCGGCGTTACGGGGGCGGCGGCCACGGTGCTGGACGAGGTGGCGGTGCTGGAGCTGGAGGACGGCTGCGGAGAGGACGAGGATACATGGTACATGCGGCTCGGCCCTGCCCTGCTCCCCGCCCCGGCCCGGCTGTGCCCCCCGGCCAGGCCTCCCGCAGCGCTCTCCCGGCTGTGATTGGCGTTAGCCCCCAAATCCACTTGATCTCTCCGCTTAGACTGAAATCTGCTTCCCCCCCCTTTTCTTTTTTCCCTTCCTCCATCCCCCCTCCAAAACGCGCCGCCCTGTCGAGGGAAGGGCCCCGTGTTCGGCACGCGGCTCAGGTTGGGGCTGCACCGCCCGGCTCGCCCCGGGCGTCGCGCCCTCCGTAGGGAACAGAGCTCGTTTCCTCACCCCGAGGAATATCGTTCAGGTCTCAGCCTAGTTTCGGCCTCGTGTTTACATAAGGAATTAAAAATAGCGGAATTTCGTTCCGGGAGTGCCTTGATCTGAGCAGCGCTGCCGCCTCATCCTGAAATTTCTGCCAAATTGTCTCCCATCTTTAGGGATTTGGGAGGGCTTTTGTCTTTTAGACGTTGATCTAAATAGTGTATCTTAGGCGCCCATGTAGCTCCAAGAGGCATGGCAGGATGCTAGTAAATGGAATAAATAAGAAATAAATAGCGAATGGATAAAGCAAAAAATCGACCTTTACTGTTTAACCTGTGTAACCTAGAATGGTTACACTCCCGTAAAAAGAAACAGAAGGGGGGACTGCAAGGTAGAGATATAAGTAGATCAGTAAAGCTAGTTCCTCGATACCTGTTTCAGCAACGTGGGCGAACATCGCAGGGACAGTGCTGGAGTACTGTCTTGGCTGTGTAACCATGTGGAATGTCATTGATCCTCAGTTTTTCAAGTGTCCATAGCAATATATAGATTACCTTTATTTAAACAAGTTTTAGGGTATCTGTCTAAGCTTCCATGTAGCTTTTTTATGAGGTTAGTTTTTGAATCAAGCTATAAGTTAATGTCAGATGAGAATAAAATGCAGTATAAAGAAACTGAGATGTGTTCAAATATTCTTAATTTTGGTCCCAGATAAAATGTTCAAAAATTAATGTAAATGTCAGAAATGTTTCTGATTGTTATATGTGCTTCATGGTACACAATACTGTGTTTATGAAAATGGCTTTTGAGAATCACATAGGAATTCTGTGGAAATTTTTGTCAGCGTTGCTTCATTGTGCATGTGGTTTGTCTGTGTAGGGCTGGTTTAGGCTTGTCAGTCCTGACTTGAATCAAATTTTACATTAGTTCTAACTCTTAGCTTTCCTAGCATTAAGGAATATCAAATTTGTTCGGTAATGTTTTGTTAAACAAAATGCTTTCCTTGTTTACATTTTACGGTGGTAGTCAGTCATCGTTGCATTATGTGCCGTAGTGAAATTTCCAATTTTATTTTCTCCCTGGGGGCAATCCTAGATTTGGGTGCCAAAATTTACCTTTATGTCACATGTGTATGTGTCCACAGGCAGAATTTCATGACAGGAATTTGTTACCAAATTTATTCCAGTAGGAGTGAGTTGTTTTAGCTGTTGAATGTTTTTAGTTCAAGGATAAATCTCTGTCATTGTCCATGAAAGGTCAGGCGTGGGATGCCAGTTGCTTGGGGCTTTTTTGTAATCTCAGTCTTTAAAGCAAACTGCTATCTGGAAAGCCAAAGCCTTTAGTGCATATCCTAGTTGTTGATTAGTGATTTTAGGCCTTAAGTACCTTTGCTTTTTTTATGTTTTTCTTGGCTTTTTTTTTATTTTTTTTTATTTTTTTTTTTTTAAACTGCAGTTAACAAAAAACCCCAAAACCACCCAACCCCGTGGAGCTGCAGACAGGTCAAACTACTTTGTAGTGTTAAGCTTTTTACAGGAAGGTCTGATCATCAGTCAGATGTTTAGCTTTTGAAGCACTTCTGCAGGTTAACAGGAAAGCTGAAAGCTTTTCTTTCCTTTGCTTTTTGGCTTTCTCAGTATCATTTTTTAAATGTGTGGTCAGGCACTGCAGGAAGCCTGGGGGAATGAGTCCTCTCCTCAGAGCAATTCAATAGTTGATCTCTGCTGGGATTGCCAAGAGAGAGAGATAGCAATCGCAGTGAGGATATTTTTTCTTGTGAACTGGATAGACAGTGCTGATTGACTTCAAAGGCAAAAAACTCCATGGAGCAGACACGTGAGGAGGAGTGCTCTGCTGGGACTTGGGTAGCTAGCTCTTGAGCCAAAACTGTGAAGGTGAAAGGCTGCTGCTACCTGTTAGTGACCCCCTGAGGGGCAAAATCCTGTTTGGTTTTTGGTCTTGCCTTTCACTGCCCCTCTGTACAGGCCAGATCCCTTTGCAGTGTGTGGAGTGTTTTTTCTGGTGCCTTGAGAATCTGCCTCTGGGTGTTCTTAGCCCCGTGTCTCAGTGGTGGTCAGGCCAGGGAGCTGTGAGACAGAGTCTTGTCCAGCAGACAAGAACAGTTTGCTCCCTGGAAGATTTGCACTCTCCCAGGTGAATCGGCCTCTGCTGTGCCTGCTAATCTGCCAGGGCAACAGCAGCAACTCAGATCTCGGCCTCAAGAATTCTCCCATGAAATCTGCTTTGAAACCTGGTTTCCTAATGTGCAACTGATCAGTTGCCAGCTCTTGTCTGAGAATAATGCACATACACTAGCTTTTTTTGCATATGTGCTTTCTTTTTCTTTTCTGCTGGTGTTGAATGTTGAAAATAGGTTTTCAGTTTCTCGTCGAATGTTTTTTAATCATTACAAATATGACTTGAACAACATCTGGTTCATCTGGGTGAAGATAAAATCAGATACTGAAATTATCTAAATCTCCAGCAAACATTAGTATAGGGAAAAGCAAGCGCACCTTTAGTGTGTGTATAGCACCTAATGCATTTGAACTTTGGGCAGTGCTGAAATTCAGACAATGGTATGACATGCCAGACCTGTAGAGTTGATATTTTTCTGTGGAGGGAAGAAAGAAAACTAATGTAAACTTTTCTACTTCAGGGTATATTTCTTTTTATTAGATGTACTCTTGCAGGGCTTTGGATGTTATAAATTATTAGTGATCTAATAGGATAGTGAGCATACAAAAGCAAACTTTGCAGTATTGCGTGTCTTGCTGATGCTTCTGTGTGTTTTGGTTAAGGTTGTATGTCTTGCCTACCAAGACTCACACTCCTCAAGAGAAATCACTGAGTCCTCTGCAGTGGTGCAGACGTGTTCTGGATCATCCAACTCCTGAGATAGAAGCTGCAAAACGTTCCCTATGCTTTAGATTGGAGCAAGGTAATCTTATTTTATTGATTTCCTTATTAGGAGGTTGGCATTTTAGGTCTGGTGTTTCATTTCTCTTTGATGTTTTCACAATTTAGCAGGCTTTACACATGGCAGATGTGAAGTTTCTTATATGTATGCAAGTCTTCCTTCATTACATAAATGCTAACAAATGATTGAATTTTTTAGTTTCTGATCATGCAATTTTTAAAGTATTTGCCTCCTTTCTTATCCATTTTTCTCCTGCACAACTTGTTGTTCTAACTTGACAGTTTTCATCCATGGCTTAAAATAGAGGACCTCCTAGCAAGGAAATATTGATGCTAACTTTACTATTGGTGTATCTATTGAAGTTTGAAAAAGGGTGCTTTTCATTTTTTGTCAAGTAAAAATTACCATGGGGCTATAAATCTTTAAAGGTATATTTGTCAACATCTGATGTAGTGTCAGAACTTTGCTAAGTATAGCACTCACCAAGAAGAGCTGTAACTTGATTGTAGTGCTGTTTTCTTGGCCTATCAGTAATCACAGGTACTGGAATCCATCTGATGGCAGATCAGTGCTGGTGAACTTGTGGAGTTCTCTGTGTGCCCTGACTTTTGTTTTAAATAAGTACCAGACAGCTCTTGTCTTACTTTCTTACCATCTGGGGTCTCATTAAGATTGTATTAAGTGTTGTTGAAGAAAGTGATTAAGGGAGGATATTAAGGTTTATAATAAAACTCAGTAGGAAAGAAGAAGAAAATGAACAATACACGAACATGACAGAAGGAAAGAATAAAGCTAATGACAGCATGAACATATGGCTGTATAAGTTAGCTACAGCTATCATTAAGAGAGATTGAGGATGTTCCTGAATGCTTTGGAGGATTTGGGTAGCTGTGGATAAGTCTTATCCAAAATCAGGCATTTAACTGAATCAGGTTCTGAAGGCATCAGCCTCTTTGCATTGACTGTAAAAGATACTACAATGATTGTTGATCTAGAAGTATTTAGTTGAGCTTATTTGCCTCAAGTTACGTGGGGCAAGCTGTGGTTCCTATACAGGTAATCATCCCATCTAGTTTTAGGGTGGACTTTGGCTTGTTAATTGGGTATCTGAGTTCAGGTGTCTGTAGGGTGAGCTGAGTATCATGTTTGACTATCAATGGAAGTTTTGTGTGTAGAGTCAGAGGAATCAGGGGAGCTGCTCAGGTGACAAGGTTTAGGTGTTGACTGTAGAATGAATTTAGTAGCTCTCTCGAGTCTACTGACAGTAGTGGGTGCTTGGCACTCAACCCCATGTGCTCACCTGAAGGTACATCTGTGTGGGGTTGGGCATCCAATAATGGACTGCAGTCTGGTGTAGAAGCTCTGTTCAGATTGCCCCACATGGTAACTAGTGCCCTTTGAGATGGCCTGTTTTCTATTCAGGATAGATGCAGACCTTCCAAGGTCCTGTGCTTTTACTGTCCTTTAATGATACCTTGGCCTCTCAGGTGGGCAGGCAAATCCAAGTATGGACGGTTGAGTCAAGCCTGTAATGTCAGTGTAGAAACAAGCAAGAGGACTGCATGACCTATTTTTTCTCCTTAAAAGGATTTATTTAAATTGAATAGGCAATAAAGGTTTCAAATTAAAATCACTCTATGGTTATCAGTTATCAGTTCAGTCTCTCTCTCTGCAGAAGTCACAGCAAATGGCATATGTCACTGAGTTATGTTGACAATGAGTTACTCTGATCCATGTGTTCTGCTGATGGTGATTGGCTCATGAATTTCCTGGGCTCTGTAAAAAGTTTCTGAGAAATTATATGCCATAAAAAAAACCTATTAAGGGAGCAGCATGTTCAGGGAGGGAATAGACTTGTGTTTATACTGCAGCAATTCTTTGGTAAAATTGCTTTAATTAATAATTCAGTTAAGACTTGATTAACACTCGTATTTCTAAGTATTTTCTTTTAGCACCTGTACCTTTATAAATAATACTTAAGAAGCTAATGTCATCCTTCTTACTCCTAAATTTTTAGTTGATTTCACCATAGTTATTTATTCCTTAGTTTTTCAACCAGATGTGAGACTTCTATAAGAATCTATTAGTCTGATTTTTGAAGTACAGCAAACTTTCTGTAACCTGACTTTGCTATGTTTTGTTTTGCAGCGCACATGATCAGTAATATACATGTATAAATATGTACACATAATCCATCCAGGTTTTATAAGTGACTCACTAAGTATGACATTCTTTCTGGTACTAAAGTTGCAAACTTTGTACTTGTAAGTTGAATGGTGTTTTCCCCTTTTAGCCATATGCCTTGCAAGGGCATTTTCAAGGTATTTTGAAATCCAGTTGTGCCTCTTCTGCTTGGCTCTGAATCAGTGGTTAACACTGAAGTACTTGAGAGCTATTAAATGAGTAGTCAGAAAACATTTATAGTGTACCAAAGTGTGATTTCTGAAATGGCTTATCAGTAGAATTTGCTTAGTGCATGGTGCATTAGCCAAAAGTTAAAACAGTTTAGTTGTTACAGCTCTTTAGACACCAGAGTGCACATAAAAATAAAAAGCAGAAAAAATTGATTTTTGACTGCAAAGTCAGCATATCTGAATAAGTTTAGGCAGAGAGAAGGGCGGAGAGCCAGGAAAAGAAAAGTTGCCAGTCTTATTTTTGAGTTGTAACTAATTCCTGTTCCCTAAGATTTTTAATCCTGCCCTCATTTATTCCTGCTTGTGTGAATTTTTCTTACTACGTTACATCCTGATTTTCATAAAAGTTTTCATTTGTTTTTTGAAATATCCCATCATTAGGATATCTCATAACAAGGCTAAAAGTCTTGTGAGAGACTTCTGCCAAAAGCAGTCCAAGGCAATGAAATAGTGCAACAGCTACTTGGTCTTTCAGGCCAGAAAATCACTTGAATGGTGGTATTTTCCTTTCACTTCACTGCGCTTCACCAGCCTGTTTCTTTACTAGTGAAAATGACTGTTTTGAGTATTTCATGGTCGAAGTTAAGAATTCATCTTGGCATAAATCCTTAAGGTTTATTATAAGCACAGAGGTGGTCTCCAGCAGGTGGTTCTTCTATGAACCGCTGTGAGAACTTGGGCAAGCTTCTCCACATTCCGCTGATCTACCACTAAGTAGGTAAAGCTTTTATGATGTTTATAATGACCTAGGCTTATTACAAACCCTGTTTCGGTGCATTAAGCATGCTAGCTTTAAGGAGGATGAAAATTAAATGAAACCTCTTATGATAAGATCTTTGCTTGAAATCGTGCCTGTTTTCCATGAGCAATTACAGTGTTGAGGTAACATTTATTTGCTGTTTGTTTCACTTGTTTTATCTCTGTGGGCTGGACTGGAGCACATCTTTCTTGTTACTTCGTCCATTATCTTTTGTTTGAAACCTTTCTGGTTTGTTATGCTTACAGCAGTTCTCTATATATTGTAGGATCAATTGGCTTGCTGTTTGGATTTTAATCTTGCTATTTTATTTTTTTAGGTTAACTGAAGTGAACAGGGCCACCTAACAGTCTTAATGGTGTGGCAGAGCCTCTTCTGTGTTTTCTTGGCGGTAGCTGAAAATGTGGGACATGAATTAAGTTCAGTGAGCAGAGATGTGACATGTAAACTTCCTAGCTGATGCAGATGGGTATAACCCCTCTGAAACTGAGGAGGTGGTCGTGGCTGACACCCTGGCTGAAGATAACCATGCCTAAGTTCACTTCTGCAGAAAGCTGTGAAGCAGGCGGGTGGGTAAACTGAGGACTTAAGAGGCTTAGCAAGGAGCTAGTCTGTAGGAGTTCAACTTTTATGCAGGGCCTCAAAGTGTAACTCATCCAATTCAGCCTTCCAGATAGGAAGCTCTTCTTTTTTGGGGAATATGAAATATTGGCTAGATTCAGAATTTGGCTTAGATGAATTCTTATTCAGAAATAACATTTCAGATGTTTAGGAACAGTAGGCAGCTGAAGTCTGTAGGCTTTACAGTTGGCTGCAGTAGTTTATTGTTTAGAGGTAAACTGTTTTCTTTCTTAAACTATTATTGTGCTTCAGGATGGATGCTGTTATGTCATCTGTGGATGACAAGATACGTTGTGAAACAGATCCATTGCAGTTTCTCTCCATTGCTTATAATTCCACAAAACAAAGATTCTCATTAGAGGAATTTTATTTGTTATTGTGCTGGATCCCAATGTTAAATATTAGTTAAGGCTGATATCCAAACATAGAATGTACCCAGAAGAAACACTGGGAGGAGACCAAACAAAATTATTTATTTTGATAGTACTGTGTTCTTTTTACCTATTAAGAAAAAAAATCTGGTAGGTTACAGCTGGTAGGGTGGGCCCCAGGCAGAAGGTTTTACCTGCATGTGTAACTTTTGGCTTATGCAGGGAGAGGCAGTGTTCTCTCCCCTTATTCTAACTCTATTCCACTTTCCACAGGTTCATAGTGAAATAATTTCTTTTGTTTATTTAGGATATGGAATACACTTTAACTGTTAAAAACCACTGTCATAGGGAACTTTTATGCTGTAGTCTGTTAACACCAGAAACAAACAGAAAATACTGTAAGTGAACAAAATTTTTATCTTGTGTGCTTGAGCAGGATCCAGTGCTCAAACAAGGGAAAGGTGGGTTTTTGTGGTTTTTTTTTCCTAAAGCAGATTTTATTAGGCTTAATTGTATTTGCTGTCCATTGATGGGTCAGATATGTATGTTGTGATACTCAGAACAGGATTAATAAAATTTCATATAGCTTTCTTGCTCATATATAAATGCATGTTATATGTAAAATGCTTTTGAGGCAGGAAGTAATAATGTGCAGAAGCTTACAGATGATTGTTTCCATCATAAATGTCTAAAGCTCTAGAAGGAATGAAAAAAGTAGCATGAGAGGTTTGGTTCCTTTCTGTGTATGTTTCTGATAATAAAAAATAAGCAACCATAGCACCTTTTGAGGAATGTGACATCTGGGAGGTCAGGCTGTTTAGGCATCTTCTGCTGCAGTACAAGCTTAGTGCTTGGAGTGCACCTATACATGCACAGCAGTTACTTCATAATAGGTTTCATTTATTTGAAGTAATTTGTTGTAACAGCTGCATAATTCCAAGCACTTCTTAGAGGTTTTGCAAATGCTGATATCTCTGGATTTTCTAGCACAGCTGCTGAGGATTTGTGAATTTCAATTTGGAAAAACTCAGGTTTGATGCTCGACTTGCATTTCAAACAGAATATTTCTCTCTGTCACTGTAACGTTGCTACTCTGAAAGTACACTTGAAGATATAAGTGTTTGGTTTAAAACCCTTGTGGCAACAAATGCATGTAAGATCAGACACTTAACTTTTGATTAGCTTCAGAGATATCTCTTGCCTTTGTACTATAGCTCTTCAATATGATTTCTGCTTTTCATTAAATTACAATATACATACTATTTAAGAGTTTAATTTCATATTTGGGGATTGATTGTTCTACAGCTCATTATTTGCTTAGAACAGAGTTCTGGTTATCGTTGCAAGAGGAAGCTGAATTTTGAAGTGTCTGTAAAGGTAGAGAGGTGGTGTTAGATCTTGCTTCAGTTGAGAAGACACCCCTCCCATTTTAGAGTGGGTTTTTTTTAATCCATGCTGACTACTGAGCTGGGATTATCATCTCATCATGAGTGGTTGAACAGCTAGGAGCACTGTTAAATTTCATGTGAGGATTTCAGTAGGCTTATGCTTACTTAACTTACATTGTGCGTATAAGTTCAAAGCCTGTAATGCAGTGTGTATCTAAAAGCAATAGAAGTAGCATCAACACTGCTTTATGCTAAAAGTACAGTCACGTTTAGTGTTACCTAGCAGAGTACTAATTCCTGGGTTGGCTTCTGATGTGTGCAGCAACTTTCCTTTATAGAAATTTAAAAGAAACCTAGGTTTCAATAATTGACTTGAGGGCATCTGGAAGCTTATCCTCTGGAGATATTTTTTCTATTGAAACGAGGATCTTTCCAAAACTGGACTGTTCTGGATGCTGTCATTTCATTTTTACTTCTGATAGTCTTATGTGTTTTGCTCACTGTTTGTTAGTCCCCAAATTATTGTTACAGCTTTTGTCTTTCATGTTGTCTTTCTTTCATGGTCTGTTTTTGATGTCTGCAGAAAAGAGCTGGGAACAACATCTCAGAATGCAGACAAGTGTGGTAGAGGTAGTACTGCTTCTTGACTAAAAGCTTTATTTCTGTATTTTGACGTTCAGGGAACACTTTGGTTCTTGTCTTCACAATATTGAATCTTGTGGGAAGCTTTTGTAAGCAGATGGATGTGTTTTTATGTGTTTTTATGCCATGATCCTTAAGTATCTTTTGATTGGTTATTTCTGGGATATAGTCTTCAGTCCTGTAAGTGTGTCATGCAGTCCTTCTTCTTGGCAACTGCCCTTGCTTTTTAATATATTGGAAAGAAGTTGATTATTTGCACTTGCTTTCCTGAATGTTCCACACTCAGCATCTCTGTTCATGTTTCCTGGAAATAAGACGTTTACACCAATCATTTCCTTTTACCTAAGGGTTTGTGCAACAGTTCTTGTAATAAAATCCTTTTTACTCTACCTGATAATGAAATGTAGTCAGTAATCTCTAATCTGAATACTTGTGGGGCAGAGGCATTCACAGATTTGCTTGATCTTTTTTTTCATGTTGCAAGACAGAAGGTGAGTTATTACAAATGATAGGGGCATAGAAGTTTATAAAGACAAAATTCCTGAGTGTTCTATTTTTTTTTCCCTTCATGAGCTTCTTTTAAAATACTATTATCTTAATTTTACTTTGAGAATGGGATATTCTTGTAAAACGTTTAATTACAGAAAAAGTTCTCTTAGGGAATATTTACCCTTAGTGAGGTCACTAAGCTATTCTAAAAGTCTTTTGCATGTGGATTTATCACAGTAATGGAATGCTTCACTGAAAGCTTCATGTTTAAAAAGTCTGAGGGGAAAGAAGTAGTAAATGTATGCCTGTGGGACAAAAAACATTTTTGTCAGCAAAAAATAGTTGCATAGGTAGTTGCTATTTTGAAAAAAGATTTGCAGCATTTAAAGATTACATTTTTGGTAATGTTAAAGGAATTAAATCACAAAGTATACTGCAACAAGTTCTTGAGTGTTTTGTACTACGATGGGAATATTTGGCTATGTGAGGTCACGGAAAGCTAAGATGAGGTAACAGTTTTTAAAATAACATTGAGCACAGCATTTCTTTGTTTTATGTATTTTTAAGTCTATTCTGTTGTGTTACCAGGAATAAAGAGGTATTGGATGATGTTCACTGGTGAATTCAGACCACCATTACCGCTTCTACAATGTAAAGTACCTGTTAACCAAGTCTGCACAGCTGGCTGAGCTCAGACTGACCCCACTTCATAACACCAGAGAAATCTGTATGAAAACACCATTTTGGGCGAGCTTTTTGCTTGAAAGTGGATGGCTGTTTGGTGAACTTAGCCAACGCTGTGTGCCCCTCCAATGCAGAGGCGGCCATTGCGCTTCTTGCAGTCTGACTTGGAACAAACAAGTTCTCCTACTTTTGGAAAAAAGCTTCTTTGTATTCACTTGTCTTTTCCCATTAGGTACTACCAAGTACCAGTGTTGATTTTGCTGGCTGCCCTGTATTAATTCAGGGTGAGGAGACTTGTACCTTGAAGTGCACAATTCTAAAATGGTTGCTCAGAGAGTTAGAGGTGGATAACTTTTAAGATATCCTCATGCAGTCAGATAAATTCCTCTGTAAATGTTGATGAATTGTGTCCTCTGCTGCATAGGAGAGATCAGTGCTTTTTCTTAGTTTTGTCTGTAGTTCATGGATTGTTTCTGAGTTAAGTACAATAAGGATTTGTAGGAGCTCTTTTTGATACTAAATGTTACACATAATTTCACTGAACCTTAGTCATTTAAGCTAAGATACCTGGGAGAAACTGTCTGTGCACTGATTCTGAAGACGCCAAAGGACAGTCCACCCAGCTGTTCTTAAGCAGTTGTGTGAACTGAGTCTGGATATAGTAATTTCTCTCCACTCATTAGAAAAAAACTTTGGAGTATTTTGCATCAGAAGGATTTGGATGCAATATTACTTTGTATTTTTAACAAATTTTGAGTACCCTCTGCATTTTAAGAATAGCCCTGGTGCCTTTCATTCAGAGATAGTTTCTCTCTGTCTCCTATTTCTTCAGTCATGGCACTTCCAATCTTGTTTGTAATCATTTGTTTAGAAGCTAAGCTTATTCTACAAAATGAGGACACAGGATGCTTGGGGGATTTTTTTGTGTTTTCACATAAGGCACAAAAGTTCTGTTCCACATTCCAATCACTGCTGAAATGGTGTAAATTCTATTGTTGCGTTTGCTAGTCTTAAGTTAGATACATGGGATATTGCTTTGTGTTGCATCTGTATCCCACAGGAACATCTGTGTGATTGAATTTTCCTTGGAAATGTATTTTTGGTCTCAATTTCCAGCTCCAGACTTGGAGCTGTTCCTCTTGTGTCTGACTGTAAAGACCTTGTTGTTGGGTCTCAGGTATTTATGTGAATTTGTAGAACGTGTAATGGTCCAAGTTTGTTCCACCTAATTTTAGGTTTGTGTCTAGTAAATACATAGTTTAAGATTCAGTCGCTTTGACTGTGATCCATTGATCTTAGCGAGGGTGCCAAGCATAATCTGACTTTCTTTTGCATCCTTGAGGTATCTAGGTGGGCAGATGGGTATGATACAGGATCTGCACAACAGCCTCCCTGAACTGGACCAGCTGTAGCACCTAAAAATGTCATTACATTCTGGTTTTAGATGACTGAATCATGCCCTTGCTGTTTTATGCTGCTGGGTCGGTTCTGCTCCAGACTGTAGGTATTAAAATGAGGCTGTGTACTAGTAGGCCCTTCTGTGTGTATGCATGCATTGTTTTGTCTTTTCTGTTTATAATTGCTTTTTACATATAAGAAAATACTATATGCACTTTCTATTGATGCTGTCATTTCACAGAAAAATTATCAGCGCACAAGAAAGTAAGTGCAAGATCACTCATGGTAAAAGTATGCCACTGCAAGTTGACTTTAAGTAGTATTAGCTGCTTGCCACTTCATTTAAAATCACTTGAAAATAGTGTATAGATTTCTGTCAGAAGCAAGCTCTTAGGACTAAGGGCTCTAATTTGTTTTTTTTTCTTTAGGAATGGCTCATACAGTGTAGTTCCAATTTCATTGGGCTCAAGGTCCTATCTCAGTGTAGACTTAATAAGAGTAGGATTGAGTAGCAGGTCTTTAGAATTTGCATCTGACTAGCACCATATATTTTTTTAATTATAGTCTTGTTTTATTTTAGAGTTAGTTGGCACTTCATGTATTTGTGACTTTTGTCTTAAGGCAGTTTTTTCTTCATAACATGTTTGAAGTTTGTTGAGAGTGCAGGGCATGGTTTTGTGGCCTGATGTTATGTGGGTGATAGCAACTGAGTCATCTGTTGTGTTGTTGCCTTCAGGTACAGAGGACTTGGCTCAGCATCCTAACATCCTAATGTCCTTTCTTCCTAAAAGTCCACCATGTCCTTCAAGCAGCTCTGTGGAATGCTAGCAGACCTTCTCCATGTACTTTGTTCCTCCTTCCTAACCTAATTTCTTGTTAGGAAAGGTAGGATATAGAGTGATTTGCAGGCCAGCATGAACAGGGTAGGGTGGAGTGGCAGAATCTTGGCTTCAGCCTGTTCCTCCATGGTGTCATCAGTTTTCTTTTTTGTCATTCCTGCTTCATGTATTGCAGTTGTATAGCCAGTGTTCAGACTGCCTCATGGTTGTTTCTTAATGTCTTTTAAAACACTGGGTGTGAAATACTTCACTGTAGTCACAAATGGATCTTTATTTATAAATAAAAAAATTCTCAATTTGTAGGTAGACACATATGTTCTTGTTGTGTTGGACACAGTCCAAAAAATATTTTTTCCTGTTTTTGGTTTATGTGGATGCTGATAAATCTGAAATAATTATTTGGAAGAAATAAAATGTTCCTTCATAGAGAAGCTTGAAGGAACAGCTCAAGCTATATTGTCCAAGCCCATTCTTCTTACTGTGGACATGAGGGGTTCTGGTGATGGAAACATTTAAAAGATGCTGCACAGTACCTTTTATCCTGAACAGTAAGACAGGGGCAGAAGAATGCTGCAGCAGTGTAATAGTTGTGCTGATGGTGCTTCTGCAATTTCCGTGCTTTTGACTCCTGTCTGTGTGCCATTCTCATGCTTTCCCTGTTGTACCGTGATCTTGGGTGATATTACACTCCTCTCTCCTCCTCTGCCAGCTTATACCTGTGTTGCTTGTTAGTGAAGAGCAAAGAATGCCTCTTTGTTGAATGCCTGTACAGTTCTTGGTGCAGTGTACATCTGGAAGGTACTTGCAAGGCAGAGTTTACTTAAGGAGTCTCCCTTGAGATACCTGAAATCACCCCAGGGAAGCTAAAATGTAGGAATGTGCTCTTGAGTTAGTGAGCAAAGGAGACTTTGGTGTTTCTCAAGGGAATCTGAAGAGGCTGGTCTGCTTAGCTTAAAAATAGTTGCAAAAGCCCTAACCCCCATGACAATAATGATAATGGTATATTTATCAAACATCTATATGTCACTTTACCCATTTTCCTAGTAGCAATTTTTTGGTTAGTGCTTCTTAGTTTGACTCAAGGTTGGTGTTGAACCATAATTCTGTGTGAGGATACATATTGTGAATATGTTACTATACTTGGCAGTCAGTTAAACCTCTGTTAGAACTTTCCTTAATCATAACCTCTCATGAATTTTTTCCCATATGGTATTTTAGAAGTATGAAAAATCTGTTTTACAGTAGCTTTGATTTTGTGTTTTGTATCTTTTCTCTGCTTTTGGTAATAGTGTTGACAGTTTCCCATGATAATCACATAACTGTGACACTTGCTATATTTATCCAAAAGCCACAGGGTTCCTGGAGGGTAAGTGCTGCTTTTGACCTCGATTTGAGCCTAAGATTTAGCTTTTTCAGTCTGCGTCAATATAGGCAGCAGATATACTCGAACAAAGAAGGGAGTGTGGCATCTTGGAACGGTATGGGAGTCAGGAAATGTGAATTGAGCTCTCTGGCAAAAGCCTTCTGCCAGAAATTTAACCTGTGACTACAGATGGCAAGTAGATACGGTTTTAGGGGGAGCTGTAGTGTTTGTATGGGTGTTGCTGGGATGCAGAGGAATTTCAGGACTAAACAGTAATGATAGGAAAACTGCAATTTAGGGTTAATCCTGGACTAATTGGACTAATTTTATCTTTTCTGTCTTTTCATCTGTCATAAATTACAAAGAAAGTTATATCCCAATAGACAGATATATTTGAATTCTACCTGGTATATAATGAAGATCCTGTACTATTAGGAGAAGAATGAGAAATTGTCCTTGCATGAGTCTGTTTTTAACAGACTGGATTCCTCACCCCTTATGCTTCTCTGTTTTGCTGATGGTAATGCCACAAAGAAAAGAAAATTATGTAAGCCACCAGAAAATTTAGATTTAGGAAATGTAATTATATATTTTTAACTGTGTTTTTCCTTCAGCAACTTGTTCAGAGCAAAAATACACCTTTGATTCAAGTTCTTGCTAATATGTCTGATTAGCAGTATAGCACATGTCGACTTGGGAGAAGTGTTGTACATCCTGTGTGGCATGTGGAGATGAAGTTCTCTTTTATTAACAGGAGTTACCATCTCTGAAGAGTCCACTAAGCAGTTCATAATAGCATTTTTTATACTAGTGCAATGTATAGACTAAATGAATAGTACATTTTCAGCATGAGAGTAACTTGTGTAGTAGCTGAGCTCTGACCTCCAAGGGGAGTTAACTAATACCTGTTCTTTAAATCACACAGAGAAGCCTTGCTCCTTATCCTGGAGGAATCCCCTAAGCATGGACTTACAGAGTCAAAGGGCAAATGCACCCTTCATCTTCGTTCATTTTGTCAATAGCAGCTGAGCTCTTCTTGAAGTATATTCAGTGTTTTTTAAAAATAAAATTTTTTATACTGTGATTGAATGTTTGTCCTGATTATTACATAGGTGTGATTTGATCTTAATTTGTTTTTCTGCAATGGTACTTTTACTATTGTCTTCTCCTATCACTTACTCAACTTCGAAGACCGAAGCTTCAGAAGAGGAGTCTGTCCAGTAGAGTTCTCTGGGATTGCTGTGATTGCAATGACTCAGCACCTACCACTACAAGGAATCGAAATTACAAAGCAGCTGTTACTTTCTAAGGACTGAGAACATTTCTAAAAGAGTGGATGAATTGCTATCAGTGGGGTTTTAAATCTGCTGTTGGCTGATTGAAGTGGGGATGTCTAACATACAGTTTTAAGAGACGGAGGAGATTGATTTCTGCACAAAAAAAGCCTGATTGGGCTAACTGGTTTTGAAAACAGGCCTCCTTCCAGGCTGAAGTTAAGAAAATACCGTAAGACTCGTAATTTTTTTGCTATGTAGAAAGTAGCTTGCTGATGAGATAAAATCTTGTCCTGTTCGTAGCCTTGAAGGGTACAGAGCATATCCAGGCGCACAGAAGACCTCACACCTTCTTGTTGTGTTACCAGAACATAAGTACCTAAGACCCTAGCAGTTGATCCTGTCAATGCACACAGCCTGTCCACACCCTGCAGAGCATGCCAAACAGCCTAGCTCCAATATATCCACACAGCATGGTGCTGCATGGATAATACACGTTGGTATAGCTGTCACTGGGATCGAACGTGAATGAATGTCATGATTTGAAGAAAAAGACAAAGACCTTTTTCTGTTCAGAATGTACCTGTTTTTGTTGCTTGTGGAGTATTGTGGCAAACAGAAAAATTAAACCAGTTCTGAGTGGTTGCAGAATACTCTTCCCACAGTACTATGTGGGATTTTGCTGTATCACAGTGTCACTGAAATACACACAAAGCAGTTACCAAAGGTAACAAATTCAAGAGGGAACACCAGGTTGGGATGAGTATTACAATGTTTATGCCAAATAAGTATGAGAGTTTGGATTTTATGTATGATATTATGGTAACATGTGTAATCAGTGGTAGACCTGTGTTTTATTAGAGAAACTCTTTCAAAAATTGTGCCAGCAGAAATGATTCCCCTTTGGCTTAACAGGCAGTGAGTAAAATGTAATTCATGATGATCACAATGCTTCAACAATGTTGAAGTGGTATATATGTCATGACTTCTGACACAGCTCTGCTTAAATCTTAGTGCCGTAGACTGCAATAGGAATGTCCTTGTGAAGACACCCTTTCCACATTAGAGGAGTAGAGCTGCAGCTCCTAAATTAGTGTGATGTGGAACTTTTGGCAAAGTTATTTCAACAGATTAATTATCCCTACCAGACTGGGTGCAGCTGGCTGCTTTGAAGGGTGTGCTGGTTGTGGAAGAGACATTAGTTTCTTGCCGCAGTCCTATCTTCCTGTGGGTGATACACTAGCCTCCTCAGAGCTTCTTCAGAGCTCTTCATTTATGCCTGTGGAATTGCTGCCCCTTCAGATCTACTAGCAGAGATGATTGGATAACTTCCCTGCCCATTTCAGTCAGTATGTGCTGGGTGAACCTAACCAGAGACCTGGGATTTTACAGCCAGAACTGGTGTAGGTAGACAGGAGGTCTATTCAGCTGGCCCAGCAAGAGTTGGAGGAAGATGTTTCAGTGGCCTGAGGAGCATTGCCTGCGCATCCTGGTGGTAGATCTTTATCCAGTGAGTAATATCTTGAGGTGGTTACAATATTCTTCTCTTTTTTGTTGCTATTTGTTAAAATACGATGAAAATGCTGTTGCTTTACTCTGTGCTGTGTGGGTGCGTAAACGACTGGTGTCAGACATGGAGTTCATCTCACCTGCCCTTACACACATCTCAGAGGCTGTTCTCTGATGTGTTTCTTTTGGAGGCAGTGTTACTTCAGCAGTCCCACCTTGACCCACAAATGAGCTTCATCTTCCTGGGAAAGGGGTTGAGAAACTCTTCCTTGTTTAAAAAAATTAATTAATGTAGAGGTCCTCTTCCAACTGGAGCTGCTGCTGAGAAAGTTGTTTGGTGACATCAGTTAAATACAACCTGGTTTCAGTAGGATGTATGCAAGCATTGCAGTGCTCTAGTGCTGCCAGAGTTGTCTTTTTCAGTTGCTCAGAAAAAGTGAAAACTGAATGCAGTCTTTGAACTCTGTTTTTAAGCTCTGTTTATTGTTCTCTGTAAGGAATGCAGTCAGAGTGAGTTTTGTTTGAATGTATGCAGAGATCTGGAATGGAGCCAGTTACACCAGGCTGCCATTGTAGGCAGAACAGACAAAGGGGCACAGCTCATGTCCTTTGCAAGCAGAGGTGAGATGAATCATGCCCTGTCCTTCCTCTTGGAAATAAATAGTGTCGTGAGGTGACTAGGTCAGCCATCAGTGTCTACACGTAAGAGCATCTTCATTGTGTCTGGGAGAAAGGATCCAGCATCCTAAACCACTATAAATAGGTACTGGAAGAGAGAGAATATAGGGAAGTAGTATATATGCCTGCCCTGATACCATCCTAGCTGTATAGCCAGTTCAGTGACTGACAGAACCAGATGTGAACTCTGAAGTAGAGGTGATTTGTTAACGTTTGGTGGATTCTTTTTTTGTGAGTTTGTGTAGTCTTCACGTGTTAATTTTTGCATTCGCAGTGCCCTTTGGTAAGAATCCTCACCAAAACCCTGTTTTTGAAGGCTCTTAAGGCCTTATTTGAAGGCCTTCTAAAATTAAATGGGCTGAACACTCTTCTTAATGAATGAGATACTAATAGTTTGGTAGAAGAATCCGGGGCTATATATTTTGTTCCAGGCTCCCCTATGCAGTGGTATACGAGAATGAGTCTTCTGCTCAGAAAGGTCTGTCTTAATTCAAACTAGCTGAAATGTGAGCTGCTCATGTATGCTCATGGGTTCTGGTCAATCCACCAAATAGAATGAAAATGCATCAGACTGACTTTTTTTATTTAAAAACTGGGAACTGGGGAGGGAACAGAGATTTGGGCCCTAGGTCATGCCTGAGGCTTAATATTTCAGCATAGTATTTGGCCAAGTTCTCAAAAGAGGGAAGCTGGGAAGGCAAGTTTGTCTGTTAGCTCTAATCAGAAAATTTGCTTTTGGGTATGTGAATG
This sequence comes from Promerops cafer, assembly GCA_013398275.1. Taxonomy (NCBI): domain Eukaryota; kingdom Metazoa; phylum Chordata; class Aves; order Passeriformes; family Nectariniidae; genus Promerops; species Promerops cafer. The sequence continues at coordinate 2,488,777 of VZSE01002700.1, read as the reverse complement.
CAGGTAGAGTTGTGTACCCAGGAGGAAAATGAATGCTGAGACAGTTGCAGTTTTCCCAAAGCCCCTGTGCTTGTCTGTTTACATAGCTGTACAGTAAAAGATTGCCTTTAAAAAACAGCCAAGTTAAAAAAACACAACAAAACAAGAAAAAACCCCACAACCCTACCCTCCAAAGCACATAGCTAAAATATATCCTTTTTGGGATTTGTAGGAAGTAGTTTATACGTTGCGAATCTATTTCCTTTCTAGTCTTTTTGAATTCTTTGATGTTATAAATTCATTTTTGTGACAAAATTGGGTCTGTGAATGGTGGTTGGAGTTTCTATGCTCTTCAGTGTGCTGCAGCTGGACAGTACTGTGGTTGTGTTTTCAGCATTCAATGTGTACAAAAACAATTTTCAAGTCAGCCTTTCACTGGAATACATTGAATTAGAGTAGTTATACATTTATCTTTGAAACTTCCCTGCTCACACCAATAGGTGATCCTTGGCACAACTGGACTATGTCATGCAAAGTATTAGTCCTGAATCTTAGATTTATGTTTTTGTCACCGGTAGCACTATGCCAGACTCATTGCTGATTGCATTACTTGCTGTGCTGGCTGAAAGTTACAGGAACTGCTGCAATTTACACAGGCTTTCCAATTCCACCGTTAAAAGAGGTCTGTGCTATTTTTTCTGGGGCAGCTCTTGAGGTATGTGCTCTAGCTCTATATGTCAAGTAATTTTCTACTGGTACATACCGACTGAACTGCTTTCTCATTCTATGCTAATACTAGATAAGTTCATGGGAAACAAACTTTTGGGAAACAAACTTTTCAGGTACTCCCAGTTTTCTCATATTTTTAAAACTGAAGTTCTCTCATACTCTTAAAGTTGCTTTTCATTTTCCTAGGCTTAGATACAAGTGGACACACTATAAATTTTCTCAGCTCCTCCTAATTTATCGCTGTTTGTCCATGTGGTGCATTGCCCCTGGCTAGACACCAGCTGCCCACCAAAACTATGCTATCATTCCCATCCTCAGCTCTACAGGGGAGAGAGAATTTAGTGGAAGGATTGTGGGTCAAGATGAGGGCAGGGAGAGATCAGTCACCAGTTAGCGTTATGTACAAACCAGACTCAACTTGGGGAAAAAGTTTATTTTATTACCAATCAAATCAGAGTACAATAATGAGAAATAAAATAAAATCTTAAAACACCTTCCCCCAACCCCTCAATTCTTCTGACTCTTGAAAGGTCTCCCTTTTTGCAGTTTATACTTGGGAACTTTCTGTTCTCATTGAAGTTGGGAATGAGGGGGTGCTGTCCCTCTTGTGATGGAGAGATCAATGGACAGAAATGACAAACAAGCCTCAAGCATTCTGTGAGCTCTGTGAGACTGGGCAGGGAAGTAGTTTTGGGCAATGACAGTTTCAGTGTGACTGCAAATGTGCATTAAGCATATGAGGTGTGACTGTGCCTGATGGCAAAGTTTCTGCTGCCAGTAGGATGGCTGACTGAGGTACAGCTGTGGTTAGGAAATCAAACTGGAATAAGCTGATGGGATGACCAAAGTTCATGGCTGTGGGAGACTGGAACTAGGAGTGTGCTGTTGAAAAGTCAAGAAGTTTGCTGTATAACATTCAACAAAATAGGAAAATGGGCATGCCCCAAACTGACTTCCAGATTTACAGGTACAACTCAATGCTATTTACTCACAGTTATTAGAACTGAAAACATTGCTGTCTTCAACCCAGATTTTACAATCTTGTAAATGATAAACCCATAATTTTTTCGAAAAAGTGGATTTTTAGGACTTAAAATTGCAAAGGAAAGCTTTGAAACACTGTGTTTTGATAAACTGTGGAAGATGTTACAGTCCTTCTGAGCACAGAAGCTGAATGCCTCACCCTGTGAAACAGACCAAAGGATTGCATGTGCTTCCAAGGTCCATGTGGCTACTGAAGTTCTTGAAATAAAGATTCTGCTTCTTTAAAAGCTTGGCTCCCTGAAGTTCTCTTACTGGATAGGGGCAACAGTGTTGGTAAGTATCTAGCACCTCTCTTCTAACTTGTCAGTCTTTTCAGGCATGTTAGACACATAGTGATTCCTCCAGACTGCAGGAGTAGTTTTCAAACTCTGAATGGCTTTTTTGTAGGGACCAAAAGTGAAGGTGAAATACCTGTCTTTGGGAGGGAGATATTAGTTATGCCTCACTGAGGTGATGCCTCTTAGTTGGCTTAGATATTCTTATCTATGGTAAAGAGAGGGTTTTGAATTCCCTTCTAGTACTCCAGATTTTCCCCTGTGATCAGCTAAATGCTTCTGTTTTCCATGTAGGTCTCTGGATTTTACTCCCATGAGAGATATTTTTCTTTTAAGTGTGGCTGCTGTGCAACCACACATATGCAGAAACTAAGGAAGTGGTTTGGGTTTTCTGCTCTAAAGAAATTGTGTTGGCAGGAAATTATTTGCAGTATTGTGGATTGACGGTACTGTAAATGTTCCTCCAGTGCTGGATTGAAAGAGGATCTTGTTCAGGCTATGTAATTAGAACCCATATTCAAAAAATGTCTGCATGTATGCAATATAATTTGTTTTAAGCTTGACCTTAGAAAAGTATTTTTGGCTTTGCCTGGAGGCCTGTACAAAAGTTAAGCTAGTTAAGTGGATAAACAAGCCAGATAATGCTTGTTGCAAGTCATATAATTTAACATGTTTAGTCAGTAGTACAGCACTGATATATATGATTTTACTGTTTTCTGTCTTTATAGCAAAAAAAATATTGTTTATTTGAGTTGCTTAGAGTGAAAGAAAGTTCTTATTCTGGCAAACTGAGCTCACTGAGTTTCATAATGGAGTTATGAAAATGGGAAGGTGTTTAAAATATGCATGTACTTGGTTTGGTTTCCTGGAAACCCTTATAGCCTTAGCTAATATGACCACGCAATCACAGAATGGGTCAAGCTGGAAGGGACCACAGTGGGTCACCCGGTCCAACCTCCCTGCTCAGGCAGGGTCATCCTATAACACATTGCACAGGGTTGTGTGCATATGGCTTTCAAGTATCTCCACTGAGGGAGACTCACAACCTCCCTGGGCAACCTGTTCCAGTGCTTGGTCACCCACATGTCGTAGGTCTATCACATATGATGTTCTAGGTGAATCTGGTTCCTCAAGTAGAGGACCTGTGCTTGAACTGTCCCTGTTCACCAATGTAACCCCTCATAATTAAAACAACATAACGAGGATTTCTACCTGTTATTACCTTGTGTTCCAGCTGATGAATGTTCCCGTTAATTTAAATAGCAAATTTCATCTTCCCTTTCAAAAACATGCTTCTATATATGTTTAGGAATTTTTTTTTTTTACCTTATGTAGCTTAAATGAGGAATTAGTTTTAGGAAGGGAATTGCTTTAGAGATGGTACAGAATCCTGTGGTTTTGCAGGGTGTGTGCTTCCTTTTGAGCACTGCAGTTCTGTGGATGTTTACTTGTTCAGGCTTTCATGTGAAATTTCACAACAGTTCATATTAAACAGTGATTCTTCACAGGAGCCAGTATGGTGAATATTTTTATTTTTTAATTAGTTGCTCATATTTTCCTATATGAGTTACTATTTTCATCTGTTTTAGCATTTTGATATCTCCAGGGATGTTATAAAAATAAGGTTAATTAATTTTTAAACCTTCAGTCCTTTTAGTAAATATTTTAAAGGTATGAGCAGTCTCACTTGTTGCTGATTTTATTTTTTAAAGGAAAGGTTTTGATTGCTTACTTACGTGGTCAGTTTGAAAGTCCTTTTTTGGCATATTAGAGTAGGTACTGTGTAACACAGTGCATTATCAGGAGTCTAGTTACTAAGAATTTATCAAAATCAAGGACATCATACCCAAAAAGTTGGACATATCTAATAACTGTAGGCTTTAGACGACTGGAACAATTTATGCTTATTTTATTACAGTATTAGTTCCACCACTTTAATGCTTCAAGAAGTCAAATTGAAAGTGTTTACCTGTTTGATGTCAGTGAAATGAAATGGATTTTTTTGCTTCTTTTCTCTTGGTTGTTTTAGATGCCCCTGCTTTCCTTTTCATGGCTGAATCTCTTCCTTCAGTGCATCTTCAGTATAAGTTACTCAGAGCAGGATTATCTATTTTTCTGTTCAACTGCAAAGATTAGAAACTAACTTTGTTTTTAAAGGGTAGTTGATCATCTTACTTCATCTGCAGGTAACTGGCATTAGGGCTTCAAGAAGAAGCACAAATACTGTAAAATTCAGAGCTGAACAACTGGGATTTTAAACTTAAAAGTCTTAACAACATTGTCTCATCCATGCATAGCAGAGTGGTGCTTCTCATGCTAACCAGGACAGCCTCACATTCAGTTTGGAGCAAAATAACTGTTCTAAAATTACTATCCATTGCACAGTTTTGGGATTTTACAAATTTTGCATGAATTGACATATTTGCCTACATGTCTGTAGCACTCGCTTCCTACGTACCTTTATATGGTTTGGCATTAGCACAAGACTTCAGTAAGTCTAATTTTGCTGTCTTAGTAGGGTAAAGTGCTCAATATGTATGTTGATATTTCCATTTGAAACCTAATGAAAGCTGCTTTTTATCTTTGATCTTAAACAGTGGATTTACCCATATGCCTAAAAAGTATCCATCATTTCCTGATGCTTAAACTAGAAAGTTTTATTTTAGGCACAGTGGCAGAAGTTTGTAGAATTGGGTCTATTTTACATTGGTATCCCTACAGATTTAGTATATATAGAGGTTAGTGTAGATAAGGCTTCTTGGCCACATCCATCCATCCATCTTTCCCTGAGAACACATGCTGTTTGAAAGAGGAGTTTGAAATCTGGTTGGCTATAAATACTAATTATATTCGTGGTGTGGGTTCTTGCTTTCAGAGTCATGATAACTGTTGCCTTGTGCTCAGTGGGCCAGCTCACAGTGGTTATTGTAGAGGATAATGAATTATGTTTATTTATGCTGTGTGCCTGACCACATCTGGGGGTGAGAACATGCTGGCAGCTAAGTGGCCTGGCAGATGATCCGGCTGCTACAAAGCAGTAGCTTGTGCTAGGCAGGAAAATGAAATCTCAAGGAACTGTCATCCCTTGCTCTTATTGATGGTTCCTGGTGGAAATGACAGACATTAGCTGTGGATGTGGTACTGAGATCTACTTTTATTGTATGGATTTCTTTCAGTGAATGCCTCAGATCAATTTGCCGTTATTAACACCTTGTGAATTGGTCTCATCCCCTGGGACTCATGTTAATTGCTAGTTTGTAGAGTTATGTTCATCTGTATTTGTTCTCCTTTTTGTCCTAAGACACTTGAATGCTTCACTTTAGAACTGATCATGTTAGTGAATGTTGAGGACAAACAGTCCAGTCGGGAAGTCTGTGTTATGTGGCTTGGCATTGAGCAATTCCCTGAAAGTGGTGCTGATGCTGCCTTTAAAGATCTCAGAACTTTGAGTTTCTTGGAAGGAACTAGAATCACCAAAAATGAGAAAATTGCAATAGTTCTTCGATGAGGGGACAGCAAAGGACACAGTTTGAATTTTTTATGTGTAATTTACTGACGTGTACTTAGCTGCCTTCCTCAGAGCCTGAGCCCTGCAGGTAATCCCTGTCCCCAGCAGACTGCTTTGTGCCTGTGCTGGAACCAGGCAGTTGTCTTCACTCCAAGCTTAGCAGCACTTGTGGGAAAAGTTGAACAGGCTTTTAATCCTTAAAAACCCAGGATACGTTTAAGTAGGTCAAAGTGAAAGGAATAGGAGTAGAAATGGCACTGCTTGGATTGGTGACAAACTGATTACTCTAAACGGTTGTGAGGATGTGATTGACAGCCTGCCAAGACATCCTTCCCGTGGCTACTTGGAGTTGATGTTAGCAAGAAGGAGGAATAAAGTTAGTATGTCCTGCTAAATAATTTTGGTGGTAGGGAGTATTATTTGAGTATTATTTGAATGGCTGTTAGTGTGTAAAATGACCAGATGAACAAGTCCAAATAACACAGCAGATTGTGGTATTAAGTAGCTATGCAATGGAGAATGGCCTTTGAGGGCTTTTGGGCCCTTCTGGTTTTGAAACCAGAGCACAAGCCCTGTGAGAAACAGCTGAGGGAGCTGGGGCTGTTTAGCCTGGAGAAAAGGAGACTCAGAGGTGACCTTACCACTCTCTGCAACTCCCTGAAGGCTGGCTGTAGTCAGGTGGGGTTGGTCTCTTTCTCCAGGCAGCAGCTGACAGAACGAGAGGACGCAGTCTCAAGCTGCGCCAAGGGAAATATAGGTTGGATATTAGGAAAAAGTTTTTTACAGAAGGGGTGATTAAGTATTGGAATGGTCTGCCTGGGGAGGTGGTGGAGTCACGGTCCCTGGATGTGTTTAAAAAAAGACTGGATGTGGCACTCAGCACCATGGTTTAGTTGAGGTGTTAGGGTTGGGTCGGACTTGATGATCTTGGAAGTCTCTTCCAACCTAATGATTCTGTGATTCTGTGTGATTCTGTGAAAACCAGTTTGTGGCATCTGACACATAAAGAACACCTGCTAAACATTGAGGTTATGTTGTTGATTTCAAAGCTAGGTTTAAATATGTTCCTGGCTCCCCCTCTTGTGTCACTGTACATAACATCTGTGACTAGAAGATAGATTCTGTTAAAAAAAAAGCAATCCCATCATATGTTTTTCATCTTTCATTCTATCTGTATGAGTTCTCTGAAATTTATATATTTTAAAATTTTCCTTTTTTTAAAAACAATTTTATTACTAATATTTATTTGTTCTTGGAAGAGCATGTGAGTGTTGTTTATTTCACTTTTTCAAGGTATGTAAAAATAGGCAAAACAAAGGACAGTTGTATTAAGAAAATGTGAATGAAATAAGCCTTTAGCTTTATTTTTGCCTTCTCTGAGCGCTTTGTGAAATTGCTTAGAAGAACAGATGCCTTGCAAGCTTTTTGTAAACAATGTGTAGGAAAAGGGATGCCTTGTTCTATTATTCCAGAAACAGTGGGGGAAAAAAAAAAAAAGTCATGCTTATGCAATCAGGAATTTGATGGTGTAAAGAGAGAAGGGAAAATATGGTAGCTTAAAAGCTTGATATGGGATTACAGTTGTTTTTAGCACTTGATGGTTAAACATCTTTTACTGCTCTGTCTCTGAACTCCCATAACTGATAATTTAGCTGCTAATTCAATTGTGTAATGATTAATTGCCATGAACAATTCCTTGAAGAGCACTACAAATTTCATTTTTGTTTCTCTGCTAACTGTAGCAGTTTTTACTTCCTCTGTTATTTGTGTGTTGGTCACCCAGTGATGTATGTGATGAACATATACCAAAAAGGTGTATATGTAAAATATAGTCAACAGATATATTTGCTAAAAAACCTTTTAGAGCTCAGTTTTACATGCAGAAGACTGTGCTGATCCTCTGATTTGCTGCTGAATTTTCACCATTATTTTCCTCTTGTAATAAGTAAAAAATGAACGATGAACAGATTAAGATGAGATGATTTTTGTCTCTGACAGTACTGTTCTATTAATAACTGTAAATCTTGTTTTTCCCCCTCCTCCCTCGCATCCATAACAGCTAGCCGATGGCGGAACCTCTTCTCTACACCTGTCTCCTTGGCTTTTCCCTATAGTCCTGTTGCAAGACTCACCCCATATACCAATGGCTGTAATAGTCCCAGCTTCTCTAAAACTTCCAGTAAAGCAATACTAACACCTGAACGGACAGGTAATGCTTATCTGTTTCTTGATTTACAGTGCTTACCAAAGTGCTTGATTTAATCTAATCCTGCTAGCATTTAACGGCCGTACTCTTTTTGGATGATTGTATATGAATGCAATCTCAGACGGAAATCGTTGTTTTGGTTTTTTTTAATGGCCTAAAATTTCGCTGTTAACTACTACAAGTGTTCTGCTGCATGTTATGGGAAAGTGATGCTAGTGAATACCACTAATGATTTACCCAGTAGTACAGTTGTGACTGTGTCAGCTTTAAACAGTCCCCAGCTTTGTTGCTCATTTCTGCCCCATGGTGCCCCTTCCTTGTGTGCCCAGAAACATATGTACAGCTGTGTAATGAAATTGACAGTGAGAATTTATAATAAGAAGAGCTGACAGAATTATGTCTGTTTTCCAGCTGGTATTGTTGCTAATGTTCAAGATTTATTTTGTGTTTTCCACTGATTTTCAGGGAACACACAAGTTCTAGGAAAATTGAAAACTTTCTGTGGTCTGTAAATTGGAAGGATTTGCATTTTCCTTCTTCACTGCAGATATCAGGAGTCAGTTTGTATCCGTGACTTCTCTTAAACTGCAGTGGCAGTGGAGAAAATAATCTTCTGGGGGAGAGGCATTTCCATTTTATTGCTGGCAGGAGCAGGCATGGGCTGAGAATGGGCTGATGATTAGTGTCACACCAATCTGTGTGCAGTGTTCCTTGCAATGCAGGAAATCACTGCAGAAAGCCCTATTTTAAGGGATATGGGCACTGTGGGTGAGAAACAGCTCCAGACAGAGCGCCTGCTGTAGCTGTCTGCATGTGAGTGAAATGCCTTCCCTATTCAATGGGATGAAGCCTGATTCCTAAATGAATTCGTGCTATTTGAGATATCCTCAGGTACCTCGTCTAGCTTCCCTCTGCTGCTCCAGAAGAGCACAGCTGTTACTATCTCTGCAGAACTTCAGGGACTGCTGTAACTTGCCCATTTAAGAAGGCAAACACATTTACTCCATACAGTCCTTCCAAAGCAAAGTAGTCCCCTGCCTGTTCTTTTCTTTTGGACATATTATTAGAAAATAGCTGAATGTATAATGGATTTTAGGTGGCTGCTTTCAGCAGTCTAGAGGATGCAAACACACCTGTGATACAGGCCCAGCTGGTGAGCCGTAGTCACAGCAGGTCTTGCCTTGCAGGCTGTGGGTCTCTGGTGGTCCAGAGGATATTAGAAAATGATTTACTGTTTCAGTTGATTCAGTTTTTCTTTAAAGTTTGAGTTAACTATTTAACTAGTTCTAAAACAACTAGCTCATGCAACTAATTGCAGATTAGTTTATATTTTACTGTCACACTCAAGGAAAAAGTAGAATCCAGAGCCTTTCAAAAAGGTAGCTCTGTGAAGGAAGCAATGCTTTCTTTGTTGCATAATGTTCAACCTTAATTGTTACTGTGGTAGATTTGTGTGATAATTATAGATAGTTTAAAAAAAGAATAGTAAAATTTAGCTAAATGGCTCTGATGCAGCATTTGACTACTGAGTAGAAGTGACACATATCCACTTGTTTTTTAAAACAGAGTAGGGATAACCACAGTCCCACAAGAGAGATGCAAATGCAGATGTTGGTTAGACTGCACTAATCTGAGCTCTATCAGAACAGTATTGGGTAAATTATTCATTGTCTGGGCTATGCAATGCTATTTTGGGAAAAAGCCAAGGAATTCATGATCCATTCCTACACATACTACTTCTCATGAATATCAAAGCTCTTTGATAATTGTTAGTGAATTGAACTACACTTCTGAAAATTTTTATGTGCTATTCAGAAAATGTTTTATGCTACTGTAATGTAGAGAGCAGATGATTCTGAGTGAAGGTGGCCAGATGTATTTGTAGCCTAAAGTGTATGTTTTCTTACATAGGGTACATTTCTAGGAGTTCCCCTTTGAGTCCACAGTCATCAATAGACAGTGAACTGAGCACTTCGGAGCTGGAAGATGATTCCATCTCCATGGGATACAAGCTGCAGGACCTCACTGATGTTCAGATCATGGCTCGTCTACAGGAGGAGAGTAGGTGGCACTTTTTTGGTTTTCATAACAGTCTGAGGAAGATTTCCCATTATGATTAAAACTGCTCCAGTCTGCTCTCAGTCAAGTAGATATTTTTTAAACGGTGTTGCCTCTTGCATGGCAGGTGGAAACACTCTTCACCTGCATGGAGAAGGTGTGCATGTTGTTGAGTTCAGGTTAATCTGAACTGGTACTGGATCATTCAAAATTTGATGTTTATATTTTTCTGAATATTAATTGAAATAATTTTATTTCTGGAGGGGGAAGATGCTAAAGCTTTTTTTCTCATGCATGCATTTAAAGAGAGAGGTAAAAATAAGCAGCTCTCTTGGCTTTTTTTTGCCCCCACTTCAATTTTCTGAAATTTTCAGATGAGTTTTGAAATTAAATCCCTCTTAAATATTGAATTGGGGCCTTTAAATTTAATATCTTGGTTTAAAACTAATAGTTATTCACAAATCTGAGCCTAGAGCTTTCTTTGACATAGATTATAGTTTGGCTTAATAGTGCTTTTTGTAAAATGTCTTTATTAATAAATAAAGGGCATTTGACTTAGAGGTCTCTGAGACAGTAAGTGGAGTATTTCTCCCGCATCCTGTTAGTGCCAAGTGAGATGTCAAGGAGGAAGTGATGAGATTAAAAGCAAGAGAAATTCACAGATGAATGACAATGCCAAGTAATAAGTGATTATAATAAAACAAAAATAATAAAATGGGAAAAAAAATTAGAGCTGTGATCTGGCTGAAGCCACCAGACTGGGCAGGCAGATAGATCACCTGTCAGCAGGAGAACTTGGTGAGTATCTGGTGGCAGGCATCATGTTCAGCAGAGAAATTAACAAGCATTCTAATCTTAAAAAGAAAAAAAGTTGTGATTTTCAAGGATACAAAGGACTGCATTACTTAAATGACAGCTGTGCTCATCTCCTTCAGAGTGAGGTTTAAAAAATACTTCAGGTACTTAGCTCTTTAAGGAATCAGGGTATTGGCAGACTGGAAAGAAAAATGCTGGGGTTTTTTCAAATCTGTGTCAGGTGCAATTGATTGTATCTCATCCTTGTCGTAGCAGCTGGTGGAGAATGTTTGAGCATGTGTGACAGTTGTTGACCACTTAATCCCTTGGAAAGTGGCAGTTCTATACATGCACGCAGGCATGCTCTCTTCACAGCCACAAATAGAAACTCCCACTTGAGGAGGGGGAGAGGAAGCATATTAAGAAGTTTCCATTATGAAGCAAAGACATCTGTTAAAAATTAGGGCTTCTTGTAAGTCTAGGAAGGTTGTTATCTGCAGCTACTGTCAGAGTTACTTGGCTTCTGGAAGTGCAATTTGTTTTTCCTTGGTTGCTGTGCATCTGGAGAAAGCAGGGATGTGCAAGGGATGTGAATGTTTCCCTCTCACTTGACCTGGAGCAAACAGGCTCTTACAGGGTGGTGCTTGTAGTGAGATGGTTTTCAAAACCTGGCATTCTGAGAAGAGGGTGTTACGATTGTGTACCTGTGTGAAATACAGTTGTGTTATTGCTAAACCTTGTCCATGAGACTGGGTGCTGTCAGGAACTAATTCTTGTTCAGGGAGGTTGGAGAGCCAGAAGATTTAGGTGGGTTGTAAGTTTAAGAAATGTCATTGTAAACATTTTTGTTGCATGAATACAGAAGTTCAATAGCAATAGCTTGGAAAACTAATGTGAGTGTAATTCCTCTAATTAAGAGTATTGCGAAGTTAAAAACTTAATACTCATGTAGTCTTTATCGGCAGAGAAACAGGTGCCTCCTGAGAATGGTTCCCCTTAAGAAAGGCATCTAAGACATCTCTTGGAGACTCCTGTATTATTTTTTAATATTTTATTAAAAAAGATTTTGAGGGAGAGAATTCAGGCTTAGATGCCTGAAGGGTAGACCGGATGACTGAAATGTAGATCAGATCTTCAGCCTGATTACATTTTAAATTCAATTCTTGCTGTAACATTATGTCTATTTACTGGAGTAGTTTTCAAGATTGAAGTGCATATTAAGAGTTAATCACTTAGCAGAAGCTGAATCATCCTCCTCTTGGAATTTACAGGCCTTAGGCAAGATTATGCTTCAACTTCAGCATCTGTGTCAAGGCACACTTCCAGTGTTTCTCTGCATACGGGAAAAAAAGGGACATGCAGTGACCAGGAATACGATCGCTATAGTCTTGAGGATGAGGAAGAGTTTGACCACCTTCCACCTCCGCAGCCACGTCTGACTCGCTGCTCCCCCTTCCAAAGAGGGATTCCTCACTCACAGACTTTCTCCAGTATCCGGGACTGCAGGAGGAGCCCTACTTCCCCGCAATTCCCTACAAATAGTTATCAGCAGCCCTTCTACTCTCCTCAAGCCCAAACTCCAGAGCAGCAACCAAATAGGATTAATGGAGGTGGGTTGCATGCTTTTCTGAGAAGTGGTCTTTTCTCTGCCAAGTGCCAGGGCCATTTTAAAGATGAATTGTACATAAATTGTGACAAATAATATAAGCCTGTGTACACGATTAAGGGATGTTATTGTTAAGCAGTTTTCTACAAAATGTAATCTGTGACCTGGTCATGAAAGTTGTTGCTTTAGTCTGTTTTAAAGTGCTGCAAAGATGACCACAAGTGAAGAAAGAAACAAAAAGTAAAGAAGAGCATGTTTTAGCAGGCTAATAGTTGGTTAGAAGAACCTCTGGGGCTTTCAAGCTTGATGTACACATGTCCATTGTGGATGCAGTAAAATACAGATCCGGGTTTTCAGATTTTAATTTTCGTTCTTATTCCTGAGTTTGCTGTTAATGCAGCTGTGCTGTGATGAGTGCTTATGGCACCTTGCTTCTGTTCCAGATCTGGTAGGGCTGATCGTTGAAGTAGTTGGAGATAATGTCAATCCCAAACTATCCTGAGATATTGCTGCTTTTTTGCACTGCATTTGAGGTATATTCCAGAATCTGGAAGATTTGTCTCTCAGTGCTTACTCACGATACAAGTTTCCCTCCATTGTTGCTGTTAACTTCTTTCCTTACTATAATCACAATTTTTCTTCTTTCTGCTGCATTTTACTTTGCTATACTGTCAGTCTTTCCCCCAAGTTAATTCTAAACAGTCCATTTCCAGCCAGGGTCTTGTTTGTAACATTACAGGTTACAGCTCACCCTTGGGCAAGGAAATAAATGTGTTGTTCAAAACAACATATAGTTGCTATTTATGGTGCTACAGGTATGCATGTTGCTTTTCTGACAAACAAGACATGACAGGTTGGTGCCCAAACCACTTCTATTCAAAGTAAGCCATGGCATGGAAGTATAATTGACAAGTGGCAATACAGAAGGAGAGGTGATGTTAACAGAGAGCAGCGTGGGTGTCTGTTGGTACACCACTTGTGCCATAATAATTTTAATGTTACTTCCCTTGTCAGGGAGGTACAGCAGTGGGACGGCATTGCTGGGCTTGCAAAAATGTTGCGAGTTAGAAAGGAAGGCTTTGGGGCATTTTTGTTCAGGAATAAGAGAATGATGTGTTGCTGCCATGTTTTTATGTGGCTCCAAAATGTGTTTTGAATAATTTTTTCACGTTCCATATCAGTGGAACTTAAGCTTTGGATTTCCTGCATGGAAAGGCATGGAAACCTTTAAGCCACTAAAACATTAGACTCCTAGTTTATTAACTACAAAGTTAAATGTAAAAGACCACCAGTTTTATCACCTGGTTGATGTTTTTCTCAAGAACTTTAAGGTGTTGGATAATGTGTTTGGCAAAACCTGGAAGCTGGACACATGACTTCAGTTACCCATTTGCAGGAATGACAAACAGAGCTATAATAGTCTGTACTACTGTCTTTAGAAGGGAGTTACTCCTCGGCTTCTACACCTTCAGCCTCTAACACATTTGCCTCTGTAAGTGGCAAATACTGATGGTGAGAAACATTCTGCTTTGACTATGTTCTTTTGGCAGACAAGGAGATAAGGAGTCAAGTGTTCACTGTACTGAGTATGTCTGCGTAGTATTACGTCTTCTCATCAGCACTTACCATCTTGGCAACATTTTCATTGTCTCTCAAGAATTCCTGCACATTGAAATGGAGGTAGACTGTAAAACAAGAATTTGTCTGAAGCTCTCTGTGATGGGTGATGTGTTCCACACTGTTAGTTTACCAGGTCAGTTGAGAAGGAAGGGTGTGGAAGAAGGAAAAACGGAACCTTTAGTTTCTGCCTTCAGTACATATGGAAAGCATGATCCATAATTAATAATTAAGTCACACATACCACATGCTGTGCTGCTCTTGGCCATTCTGACGGTTTTCCTAAATCTTTGTTCCTTTGTCTTCTCCCAAAGAGATTACTTACGTTCTTGTATGTGCAGTCTAGGGTCAGGCCTCTGCTTCATGTGGGCATTCGCAGAGCTTTTCATAAAAGAAGAATAAGCAGCAAGTAACTGTCAAATTTTGATGCTCAGTCTGGGGTAAAAACCCCAGTATTTAGCTTTGACACAGTATTTCTGCTAAACTAATCTACATATTTAGCTTAATTACGATTTTTTGCCTTTAGGCAAATAGTTAGAGGGATGCTGCACTACTTGCTTTTGGTGATATTTGTTTGGCGTGGTACTCTGGTTGAGGTACTTAATTACCTGCATGTGAAAAATATGATGAAGGTGTGATAAACCTGGAAAACTTTATTAATTATTTTAGGAGTATAGTATTGTTTGCCTGATGAGAAGCACCTACATTTAAATGCTGAGATGTGGTTGTCCACCTTTGTATGAAGGGCCTAATTCAGCTGCCCAGCTAGAGCTACATGAGGTACTTTGATGCACCCTGGCTTCACCATCACCCTGTGTCAATGCTGTTTAGATTCCATGAACAACCCAGGATCTGTGGGATGCCATGAGGTACCTTCACAGAGGCACTGACTTGTGCACCAGGTGTCGGGTCTCTCGCTACAGCCAAACCTATAGCATATATATATATATATATATATATATATTAAAAAGTGTATATGTGTGTATATATATGTATATGTATGTATATATATAGTATATATATAGCTTGTTCTCCCTCCACAGGGTTGCATTTTAGGTAGCAGATAAATGATTTGCAGTTTCTGGTGCTCTAGTGATCGTCTCCTTTTTCTGGGGGTGAGAATAGTCTCTCAGATGTGTTCCAGTTGTGTTTGAAGCGATACTTTTGAGCTCATACGTTGTTCTTGCCAATGTACTGTAGCAAAGTGCTGCCCCTGCTGCGATATTGATGGTTTGCCCTGTTTTAAATTGCTGTACATCTATTTGAAGATAAAATGACATACTTCTGAACCCCACCACACCATGTAACCCCCACTCTCAGGTCCAGGTTCTTCATCTCACTTTATCCCATTCATGTCTGAGTGAATGGTGCCAGTCACATTTACTGCCAGTCCCCAGTAGCTTGCTGTACTGGAAGGCTCCTGGTAAACACTAGCATAAAGTGGCAGGTGTGTGCCAATCTTAATATATTTAGATGTGAAATATGTTGCAATGTGTTTAAGGTGTATGTGGGGCCACTTGTAGCATGAGCTGTAGGTGTGCTTGTTACCTTTTAAACAGCATTTTCACAGCTACTGTCTGTAGAGTGTGTATGTTATCTTTGCTTTCTAATAGGTTTTATTGCCAGTTCTGGCAAGAATATAGTAATAGATAAGCTTTGTGTGAAATCTATTTGGTTTTGTTTTCCTTGTTTAATTACACCTTCTTCTTAAATCAGCTGAATTTTCTTAATGATGAGTTACATCAGAAAAAATCCATTTGTAAACTTTTCAAGGTATTCTGATTTTCAGGGATTTTGTAATTGGTTGATGAGTCAGAAATAGATAATTTAAAGAAGATCTGAGAGAGGGAATATGAACAGCTTTTAAGTATCTGTTTTAATTAGCTGAAGTGAGTTTGTCTAGTTAGTGTGTGTTTTATACTTTAATAAAGCTTTTAGTATGTTTGCAGTGGAAAGATTTGTGCTTATGTCTCTCTCCCCTTGGTCTAATTTGAAGAAGTTACTGGTTAGCAACTTAAAACACTGCTAACTATTAATATCAAGAATACTTCATATATATAATCATTTTCATAGAAGAAATACCACCGAAAGTCATAAAACCAAGCTGGTTTCTGCTTTATGTTGTCCATAAATATACATTGGTTTTGTTACTTTGATGCAAAAGTAACTGCTTTACTTTAACTTTTTAAAAATATATTTTATTTCTGTTTAGTAATTTTATTAATTTTTAATAGCTGATAGTATTTTTGCCCTTTACACTTCTGATTTTCTGAAATCAGAAGTAATAGTTAACTATAGTGCTGTGAAATCATCCAGAGTAATCAAAATCCAGGATAGACAAGATACTGAAAATGGGATTAATTTTCTTGTTTTCAGGCCCACTTTCCATCTCTTGAGATCGGCTTGCTCACAACCTTTTATCCTGGCACCACTTACTTTATGTGCATTTTAAAGTGTCCATTTTTATAATACATGAAAATTGGAAACTTTCTGTTTTGGACAAATTATTCCAGGTAAAGAAGGAGTTTATTATAATGCAGGGAGAAGGGGTGCATGAAAAATACATGGTTCGTAGAGTAGCAATGCATTCAGTCTGGTTGATCTTAATGTATATTTTCTATTACCTTTTTACGTTGCTTTTTAAGTTTTTAGCTTGCCATATACCTTCATAAACAAGCCACAGACACTGTTCACTTGAAAACCTTTCCTTTTATTTTCCAGAAATTGCTAGTTATGAGTAACTTTCTCGCCTGCACTTCAAAATTATTATGGACAGCATTGACAGTTGCCTCATTTTGAAAACTGCACTTGTGGTTTCTGTTTGTTGTTTGGATTTTTTAAGCAAATTCAGGCAGACATAGAAGAGCAGCAGTACATTGTGTTTAGACATGGGTCAGCATAGACTTATGAAGTGTTTTCTGGTCATAATCTCTCTTGCTTGGTAAGAAAAGAAAAATTCTTTCTAGGAAATTGTTGCAGAATTTATTACAGAAAAAGGAGTAAAATAATCTTACTCTGCTACCTTTGGATTAATATTGAGAACAGTGATCAATGGGAGAACTCATGAAAGGCTAATGGAAAAATCTTTAATTGGCTCTAACTATCTGTGGCGGGAGACATGTGCATGGGAAGCCAGGATGAGATGAAGTAATAATTCTGAATAAAATGTAGGTATTGACGTTATTGAGAATGGCATCACTCACTTACCTGAAGGACTTGCTTTAATCTGTATTTGTGCTTTTACACACTGATGTCTCTGTTGTATCAGCTTGTGATTCTGCAGACCATTAAAAGACCCTGGTGTATTTGGGATGTAACAAATGTTGTAACTGTGACAAATAAAATGCATGTACTCTTCTCAAGTCTTCAGAGATGAGGAAGAGAAATTAATCCCATAAAGCAAAGTTGTAATAGAGTCTACAAGTTTGTTAAGGATTTCAGAACACACTCTGAATGTCTACATAATATAGAACATAGAATATTTAAAATTAAGAAGCACCTTATGGTTTTACCCCGACCTGTTTGTGCATACAATACAGATAAGGCAGAATTGAATTTGCGGGATTTGTGTGAAAGATTTAAATATGTGGGAGAAACTGCTAACGTAGCTCAAACGGTGATACAGATTTCTCTGCCACACTAATAATTCTGATTCATTGTATAACATTTCTGTGCTTTTGGTGAGGTTTGAGAGTCCTTTTGTTCAAATAAAACATTGACAACACTTGCAGAGAATAACTGTGAAGGAATAAACGTGTTTTAAGAGACTTCACTGTAGAGTCAACTTAAGCCCTCCTCGCAAGGAGAACCTCATTGGATGAGGCATTTTGCAGATAGAAGATGATACTGACCAAGGACTGGTACAGAAGTCCCCATCTGGCAGCCCACCAAGAGTGCACCTTTTCTGGAGCAGCTTTGCTCCAAGGACAAGGTCTGTTTGCGTGCTACGTAGAATTAATCTTCGGCCAGTGATAGTATCAGGTCTGGGAAGGGAAAAGAAAAGCAGCAGTGGAACGGGGATGGCCACCAGCAGTGTGGAGATCAGAAGACAGAAAGCAGGTGCTGCCTGTTCTGGTGTCCTGCCAGAAAGAAGCTGGGCCACTGATCCTGAGCTGACTTCAGAGAAGAAATAGCATCAGAGGAAGAACTTCCTGGCAAAAAATCAGAACTGAAGCAGCTGGGTGAGAGGCGAACTATTGTCTTCACTGTAATTTTGTGGAATGTTTGACAAAGAAGGGACACTTTTTCCTGCCTTTTGACCTGTTTCTAGCAGTAGTGAATATGATCTGTGCTGTGGGGTGGCCTTTTCATGTACATTTTCAATTGAGGGCATAGGATCCTGTATTTCACAATTCCCAGCTTTTCTTGTGCTGTAGGGGCAATGGGCTAATTCAGCCTGGATGCCACATATGGGGAAAAATGTAAACATGCAGTAGGCAAGTCTACTGCAGATACGTGAAAGGGCAACGTATGCTGCCTAAAGAAGGCTCACGAAATGACAAGCACGTGTGTATATGCATGAATTATTCTTAGAAGGTGGTAAGACCCAGGAACTGATTATTAATTCGCCTTGCATGACCTATCCTTGAATTTTCTTCACACGTACAAATACCTCAACCATACAATGTCTGTAGGTCATGGTATTTTATCTCAAAGAAGGCTGGGAAAGGCAAAGATACACCTTTATACACTTTTATGGTACTTTATATGGCTGCATTCTACTTAAACACCGTATTTTTTTCAGCCTAAATTATAGCTGAGACTCAGTAGCGGGTCACAGTAATAACTATGGATGCTGTTGGAGATCATCAACTCCAGTTGTTGACTGACGACCACCTTGCCAGTTAGACCATGGCACCGAGTGCCACGTCCACTCCTTTCTTGAACAGGTGTAGGTCCTTTGAAGTCCCTTACTGGTGTTACTATCCACTTCTTCCTAACAAAACCAACTGCAAGCAACTGATGATGTTTTTAGGTTTGTCACTAAACCAGATTAGTGCAGAAGAGTTAGGAGAAACTGTAGCGAATTCCAGTGTTCATCACAAACAGGACTGTTTGAGCAAATTAATTCTCAACTGAGAATACATCTCTACTTCTTCTCCTCTCTGTTAATTTTCTCATCAGTCTTAGGAGAGCAAAGAGGTCTGGAAAGGAAAGCAGGATGGAAAAATATTTTTTTCTTCTCATATATTTCCAGCAAGTTCATATCTAGTGACATCTCTGTGGCCTGAAATAATATTGAAATCATGTAATTCCCACCTTCTGCTTCCCTATATTAAGCTCAGAAGAGCCATCGTTTCATTTACAAACAAAACATCTGTAAGACTATTTCCGCTGTTCTTAGGAGGGAAGCAGGTGACAGAACAAACTTCAAGAAGGAGATGAAAGAGGATGCATCATCCAAGGAGATGAAAGCTACAAAATGCCATCAAGGCGAACATTTCTGGGTTTTCTCCAAACACAAAACTGACCCACTATTTTCATTGCTTTTCAGGGCCATTTATCTCAGCAGACACAAGGACCCATCAAAGAAGTAACGCAGCTGCTTGATGGATGAGAATTTGCAGGTGCAGCAGGAATCTGCTGCTTGAGGACTGAATGAATCAGCAGCAGAGCAAACTGCTGGAACAAGAAGGGACTAATGAACAGGAGGCAAAAGATGTGGCCACCCAAGACATGGAGGAAGTCCAAGCTACTTCTGTACCTATTTTTCTCCTATTGTAGCTGCATCCACTGGACAGTTCAAGGCACAAATAATGCCTGGGGTGGCTGATGCAGTCCCTGAGGGGAGAGCATGTAGAGTCCAAAGAATTCTGCTATACAACATGATACTTGAAAAGCTATTTTATGCAGTGCTGTCTTCCCTACTGCCATCCTGCTGCTCAAACCCTTTTTTGCCAAGTTCTGTAATGTTGAATTAGGATTTCACGACCTAGGACTTTGAAAGGGTAGGCTAGGAGTCCAGAATTAAGTGTAGCTACAGACATCCGATATTCATGATTTTTTGCCACTCTTGCCCAAGGATTGCATCATAGGGTGACAGTTCCCTCTTCAGTTTGCAAAATTCTTGAATATTTTAGAAATAGATAGATACAATATCTGTATGGGTGCTATTGTTTGCATCCCCAGGACAGTTTTGGAAGCCTGATAACTGTTTTATCATTGTTACATCACTGATATTAATACTTACTACCTGTCTGCACCACAGTGGTAATCCTCTTGCTAATGTTCATTGCTGTACCATTGACAGTCTCAGTCTGCCACTGTCAGTAGTTAGTCACTGAAGCACACTTCTGACTCGTTTGGTGAAAGATTATCCATACAGTAGTTCTTTATTAGGATTTGACTGTACTCTAGTTTCCAGGGATTCAAAACTTACTTTTGCTTTTCCTGCTGGAGATACAGCCTTTCTGTGACACAGGTTGCTGGAGTTAGGTAGTCATCACATATATTGAAGTTAGTGTCAGTGACTCCTAATAACTTGTATAGATAGAACTGTACTGTCACATCTTATTACTTTTCACTTGTTAGCAGCTTTAAGGATTAGAGGAGCTAATGATGGTGCTAGATAGGTTGTATATTTACGTGGACTGATCAACAGAGATTTCTAAATAAATCTGCTGTTTCTGTGAACTGAACTTGCCCTGTATGAGCTAAGAGGTCGACCCATGCCAGCCGTTCCAAGAAGTGTGCTGTGTTGTTCCTACGCATAAAACCAAAGCATCAGTCTGGAAATGTCCTGCTCTCTGGGAGAGAGCAGTCGTAGCTGCTGTTACAGGACAAGCACACCCCTGCTTTCTGTTGCAGTGCAAGAACCTGCCAGCCATTGGAACCTGTGTCAGGAACAGGAGCTGGTGACCTCTGTGCTGGCCATGCTATGAGGGGGCACGTAGACACCTCGGCGGGGCACAGTTACTTGTGCTTCTGAACCTGGCCAAGAGGCGAACCTTGGTGATGTTGTCAATGACAATTTAATAAATGCCTACTGTTTTCCCTCAGCGGTGCTTTACTGAAGTCTGTCGCATCACAAGAGCAGTCTGTGCCTTTTTCCCAGTCCCTTCTGATTGTACATAACTGAGTCATCACCCTTTGGCCTGATGGCAGGAGAGACCGGAAGAGTTTTCCCTTAGATTACCTCATGGTGGTGTGGTTGGGAGGCCGCCTTGAGATGTCAGGAAGGCTTCAGTTTCTCTCTTCAAGTTAACTGGTGTGAGTGGGATTGCAGACGTCTTCTGACCTCTTAGACACTTACTTCAGCTGTTGCACCTGCCCCAAAAACATCTGGGGCATTTGCAGCTTTCTTTTTGTGAAAAGCCCTACACAAAAACCTACTCAGAAAATGACTGCCAAATCAGGTACCACAAGGGAGGTAGGAGGGAGAAACATCAGATATGGAAATTATTCGATTAACCCAGGGCTCCAAGCAACTGAACAGCATCAAGACTTTGCAGTTTTTGCATATGGCTGCTTGCAGAAACTTAACATGCTAAAAAGGTTAGGTTCTGAATGGAGTTATTTAGGATCTTACTGGCACCTCAAAGCAAGACTTTAGTCACTTAGGATGGATTTCTCACCTATCTTTAGATACCCACAGAGTAAATAGCTGTGTCTGACTGCCAGTGCAGACTTGCTTTTGTATTCACTGCAAAGAAACAGGCACATTTAGGGTATGGTTCACCTGACCTACTTTACACATCTATGTGAAACTTGTAATTATTTATTGTTTAAATCCTTGCGGTTCCGCAAATGTACTGCCTATTGGTGTCTTTAAAATTACTTGTGAATAATCATGCTGTTACAATAGCCATAATGGTTCAGTTTGAAGGCTGTCAATAACATATTCATGCTCTTCTGGTAGAGCAAAACCTCTCTTTTTGTTGAAACAGTTTGTTATAATTCTGATTTTCTACAGAAATGACTCTGGGGCTGCTGGTGTTTGTTGGAAATTCTGACCTGACTATGGATGTTGTCTTCTTTTGCTCCAGACAAGCTCCGCAGAAGCATGCCTAACCTCGCTCGGATGCCAAGCACGCCCACCATTAGCAGTACTGCTGGCTTTGCTGGCTCTCCTGTCACTGTGAGGAATAGTCAGAGCTTTGACTCCAATTTGCATGGAGCCAGTAATGGGATTTCAAGGATGCAGTCGTGCAGTAAGTACCTGTGTTCTTTGGCTGAGCGCAGGAGATGGATAAAGTGGTAGAATACACGTCCTGGTCACTGATCCTTTGTTCTATGAAAAATCAAAAGCAAACTGTCCTTTTGCACTAGATTTTAATGTACCTCAGGATTTTCAAAGTTTCTGTTTTGGAAAGCAAATTCTGCTAGTCTTGTTATTGAAAGTTTCTTCACTTTTTTTTTCTTTGCCCATTTATCTTGTGCCAGCATTAAAACTGAAACAATAATAATAGTAATAATAAATAGTAATATTGTAGAAACACCAAAAATGCAATTAACTCATGCAAGCTCACATTTTTAGTTTTGATACTACAATTGAAAACTGTTTTTCTTGGTAATTTATACAATGCTGGTTGTACAGTACACTGTACAAACACTATCTTAAAATACATGACCTATCTCCTACTGAAGTTGAGCCACTTTCTTCAGAGGAAATGCAGTAAGCAGAGGGCTATATTCTCATAATATAACTATTATAATGTACTTGTTGAGTGGGGGAATTAAAATTGCTCTGTAATTGGTTTAATTTAGGTGACTTCTTGATGGGGAGGATGAAGGGAGTATTGATCTGGTAGATAAATTATTAATGTAGAATGTGAGCAAGATAGATCAAGGTCCAAACCCATCTTTTCTAGCACAGTGGTTGAGGTTCTTGAGTGGAAATGGGAGAAGTGGATTTCACTGGACACAGGCAGAAGCCTGTGGAAAAAGAGGAAGAAATTAATAATTTGGGAAAAAGGGATTATTTAATTTATTATCTCCATTTCCTGTGAGATTTTGTAGGGAGAAGTTAGCAAAAACTTCTCCTGTGGGTGGTTTCTTTCACATTTGAGCACAAGTTATAAATGTCTTCAAAACAATTAAATTGCTTCTTTTCTGGAAAATATTCTTGACTAATGGGTTATTTTGTTGTATTTTTTCCTGCTTGAAGATGAGAATGGAAATATTTCAGGTTCCCACATGGATTTTTCATGGTTGAGCATTGAGAGTTTGATTTTGTGCATTATTTTAGAAATACATCTTTCTTTGTGTGTTCATGCTCTTATATATGTGTGTGTATAAAATTCCATTTTTCTGAAATACTTTTTAAAAAAAACATTTCTAGTAAGTGGCTTTGCTGGGGTATTTTAGGAGCTATGTTGTGAGAAGAGTTCCATAACAATATATTGACAGTATAGTTTAATTGAATCACTCCCCTGCAATTTTTCCTGTGTCTTTAAATAGTTTAAAGATGTCCTTTTTTCAAAGACTTGAAAAAAGATTGCTCTAAATGTAGTGTCTTAGTTTATATGCTTCAGGCTGTTGACAGTTTGCTTTTGGTATGTGGACTCGGAAAGTGATGCCTGCCAAATGTACACCAGAGGGCAGGACTGGGTAGAAAAATCTATATATAAAGCTTCTGGAGCTCATAGCATTGATTTAAAATGATAGTTTACGTAACATCAGCTGTGGAATATGCTGTTACATTCAAGACCTTTTATAGCCTTTTTATTGTTTTTCTGCATAAAGCTTAATCTTCTGTGATGCTTCATAATGCTTTAATACAATGTTGCTTAAACAAGATGTGGTTGTTGCAAGTCACCTCACAAAAATCAAAATCACCGAACAGTGACTAATTTATACCTTCAGCAGTTTCTCCTGTTGAAAGCTCTAAGTGCGTAGGTAGATTTAGTGTGCTTATAATGGCTAATTTAATCTCCTTGAGGGGAGAAAGAAGGATGAATATGGACTTTTTTTCAGAATGGGGGTGGAGCAGGATATTTTAGTTCAGTGCAGTGTTACTGGATATAGTAGTGGATTCAAGAGGTTTATCAGCAGTTTGTAATCAGCAAGTAGACTGTATAATGATGTGTTTATCCTTATTCAGATCTCTCTAGAAATGAGCATTACTACCTGGTCTTATTTGTTGCATACTGACCTTGTTGCTTCGTTTTCCATCACTCTCCACAGTTCCGTCACCAGGACAGCTTCAGCACCGAGTTCACAGTGTGGGACATTTTCCAGTGTCTGTCAGACAGCCCCTCAAAGCTACTGCCTATGTAAGCCCAACCGTACAAGGGAGCAGCAGTAGTAGTAGCAGCATTCCAGTGTCCAGCAACTCGCAGCTGTATTCCAACACTGGGATCCCAATGCCAAACAAGACTGCTGGTCAAGGCATTGTAGGGCGCAGTGCTCTTCCGAGACCATCTCTGGCCGTCAATGGGAGTGGCATTCCCAGAAGTAAGATTGCACAGCCAGTTCGAAGGTAAGAGTTAAACAGGCCTCAGCCTCTGTGTGGATGGCTTAGGCTTGAATTGTGGACTTTTTTTACCTCCTGAATACGGAACTATAAAAGATAAGCTTCTTTCTCCCAGTGCTGAGTCACTGAATGGGTGAAGATTGCTTGCCAGAAATAGTGATGGACAGTGCATGCTGGTAGCCCCTAGTGAACTCTGATAATGGATAGTGTGTAGTCACATGTAAATAGGAATGGATTGCCACCTGTCATTAAGAAATCCAAACAAACACAAACCTCATATCATTAACTGATGTGGCTTATCTTCTCCCTGACTTGTGCCTACTGCTATTTCAGTGTCACAGCATGAGCTGTGTGCTCGCATAGAAAGAGCTGCATCCCTCATATTGTAAATGGCAGTAGTTTGTAAAAATGCAAGTTGTACCATTACAGCACTGGGAAGAAGGAAATATCCTGGATAGTACAGTCGTGGGTTGAACCAGCATCTTTTCAATTCCAGCTGGGAGACAATGGGCACACAGGGAATCCTGGAGTATCACGTAGTTGAAATAAGCGGTACTGTTACGCAAATTTTTGCATGCGAAAAAAAAAAAGAGAAATTAATTTTCAAGTTAATTATTTTTAGGTCAAGCAATAAAATAGGCTTGATGAAAGACATGTTTTAATCACCTTATTATAGCTGGGAGTTAAACTCTTAGCTACATGTTCTGTAATTAATAGGAATTAAATCTTCTCAAGGAAAAACTTCTCTCAACTTGTGTCAACTCCTCCAACTATTTCTTCCCATTGCCACATCCCTCCTCTTGTGAGGGCCTGCTGTGTGACCACTTCATTTTCTGTTGGATGAACTGTCACTGTTCAGCTCTCATCATTTTTGTACTTTTCACTACACACTGGCTAGGTCCAGAATAAGTTCAATTGTTCACATTCTTTGGTTGAGTTACTTGGGGATTACACTGATGTGACTGACAACAGATTTTGACCAACTGTGGTGAAACTTTGATAAAGAGCCGTCAGGTTTCTTCTTTGATTAAGACTGTACCATGAGATTTCTATTATAACCTTCTTTGCTCTCAGTAGGAAACTCTCTCAGTTAGACTTCTTTATAGTTGAGGGTTTTCTTTCCTTTTTTCTTTTTCCTTTCCTCTAGTTCATGTTCTTCTGCAGAGCTCTTAAATCTTTCATAGCAACATGTGAGGAAACCTTTTTGGGTCATGAAGACCAGTCCCTTGCTATTTTGTAACTTCTCATACAACAGACAATATTGAAGAAAAACAAAATTAAGAGGTTTCAGTGGGAGACTGAGACACTGTACTCTCAACACTGTTTTTATTAGAAGCTGATTCAAATCAGTAACAAAACTATTTATGGTCCAGGAAGTCTGGGCTCTTGTCTCCTTTCCTTCAAATGTGCCTTAGCAGCATCCTAAGTTGCCATAGAGCCAAACCAGTGATCGTTGAAGATGGATGGTCCTTGCACTGTGGGAATGTGAAGTTCATAGGACTCGAAAAACACAGGTAGACTGGAGGTCAGCCTACAGTTCTTTAACACCCTTCTTCAACTTTATTGATTAATTTGGAAAAATACTAGTGGTTTCAGTTCATACCTTTTCTTGGAAGGAATTCAGCTGTCAGGTTTTTTTCACTGTGGTATTTTCTAATTAATGGTATTTCTGATTATCAGTTTAAGCGTCTAGCTTCTTTCAAACTTAGTGTTTGTAGTCATGAGTTGATTAAAAATAATTAAAAGTTAAATAATCTTCTGTTTTTTTAAGTAAGTCAGATGTTCAGGGAGGAGTGCACACTTAGAGCAAATCTTTCTTCCTACCTTTGGCCAGACTGTAAAGTAGCCAAGTTACTGGTATTTTAGATACTTAAAATGGGTTCTTAGACACATTATATTGGGATTGCGTTAGGGAACTTCAGTATTTACTGCACAGAACAAAACACTGGGTGAGGGACTGCTTTTAATAATTTGTAATTTAAAATTATGATAGCCGAGATCAATAACTTGGCTAAATATTAACTGGCTTTCTCCTTACCATCACAGATTCAAGCAGTGTAAAGAAATTGTGATGATGTAATCCATCTCTTCTTAGCCTTAGAAGCCAGACAGTACCTTTTTTTTTGCTCCCATTGAGTGGATCCACACAACCCTCAGCCCTTTCCGATTCCAATCTCACTCCAGTCTCGGGGCTTCTTGCAGACCCCACCTTCCAGTTCTCTGTGTTTTAACCTTATGCAGTGTGAAGGGCAGTGGGGGCAGCTGCCCTTAGGGCAGGGTGAGCAGGGAGCTGAGTGGTCAGCTGGGCTGCCCTGCAGTGCCCAGCCTAGAGCAGCGTTGATGGTGAGCAGGGTCAGCCAACACTCTCAGCTTCCAGACAAGGCCACAGTGATGAGACTGGTTCCAGCTAAAGCCAGAAATTCAATCAGCAGCTCAGGGTCTGGATCATGCCAGATACCAGGCACAAGTGTGGCAGGAATGTAAGCATACCTGTGGAGCCAGGACTTGCTTATTCCTGCTGCCTTGTACTGGAGCCAGTTCTTGCTATCCAGCTGGTGATAGAGAAGTGGAAATGCACTACAGCCCCTCCAAAACTCTCTTGTCTCAAACAACGTGATGTCATCTGACAGGTAGTGCTTGTTTGAAATGATTTTCATTGCTGGCACATTTTTTCAGTCAGTTCCCTGTAGCAGAGATTCACCTCTGGATACATAGCAGTACTCTTAAAATTATTTTCAAGTTAGCTAATTATTCTTTTTTTTTTTTTTTGCTGTCTCTGGCTTGGGTTTTTTTGAAGATTATGAAACATACTTTCTTCTTTTTTCTCTGTAAACGAAAGCAGCAGTTGCAGAAAACAGTAGAGGCAGATTATGTTCTTAGTCTTAAGTAACTGGATTTATATCAAAGATAAATTATGCTGCACCAAAGTGGAGCTGCACAAAAGCAGCTTGGCTGAATCTAACTTTAACCAACTGTTTTTACTTAAGTGCAGTGTTTTTGCTACTAAAAAAGCAGTTGTAGCTGGGAGTTGAAGCTGCTCTGATGACTGACTTACAGACTTCCTGCTTTACAAGATAACTCTACCTTTTCACAGCAAAAAGCATTTGGAAGGGAGAGGAGACATCAGTAACTTATTAAAAAAGCAGAGTAGCGTGAAAACAAGGCTTGAGGTGTGCTTTTATATTAAATAGTTTCACAAAATTGAAACACATTTTTTTCAGCAAATTGGGTTGTGACGAAATTATGGTTGTGGCAAATCAATACAGAGCCTGCTGTGTTACCAGTGATTGGGAGATCAAATCAGATGGTTGTTTTTCCTTTTTTTGAGTTTTACTTGAAGTAGTTGCCTCAGTAGTACTTGGAGGTTTGGAAGATGGTCAGGAAATGTTTTAGAAGTCCTCACTGATGAATGAGAGATGCAGCCCAGGTGCGAGGGTGGGGACCCAGGAGATGGTGTTCCTCTCAGGAGTTACAGTGCTGGAACTGGTGGCTCTGGAAACATGTCTTGTGACAGATAAAAGAGGGTCTGGAGCAGAAATTAGTGGAGTTCTTCAGCCGATAAAATTCTTCGCTGCTTGCACAGTATTTTTAAAACTGCTGTTTTTTCATGAGCATGCTGAACACAATAGCTTTTTGGAAAGTGTTTCCCATTAGATCTCTGCTGCCCATAGTGACAAAAATATGTTTTTACTGTCTTTAGTCCTGAAAACCCAAAACTTGCCATTTGGAGGCATCTCACTCAATTTCTTCTTACAAATCTTTCATGCTCCTCTCATTCGAAGTGGCCTTAATTTCATCATAGATCTTTATATGTGCATTAATATGTAGCCAGAGATACACCAGTGGGATTTCTCTAAGCAAGCCCCTAAGCCATTGTCACTGCAGAAGTAAATGATGCCTTTTACCTTGATCTTTCACAGGAAATATGACCTCATTTTCCTTTTTTCCCCTTCCTGTCATTTGGTTAATACAGTTTTCTTCAGCCTCCAAAGCCACTGTCATCACTGAGCACGATACGGGATGGGAACTGGAGAGACGGCTGCTACTGATGAAGGATGCCCCTCAACAGTGGAGAACACATAATGTGGATTTCAGTACCCAGCTGGCTGGGTAGCAATGACTTGCAAAAGGAGGATCATACAGTATTACATTCCCCAGGATCTTAATCTGTAACCATCTACAATGCCATGTCATTTTTAAAAAATGAACATCTTATCAAATACTAAATATTGCACTTAATCAGTTACCTGAACAGCTGCATTGTTATCAGACTAACAATGGCAGTCTTGGCATTTGGAAGTGAAGAAAGTATTATATGTGTGCAAAATACAAGAATATTTCCTTGGAACGAACTAGGAGATTTTGCTTTTGGGCAGCTTTGCCGTACTGAAGTTCTGAAATAATTTATTCAGTGTAAAGGCATCACACATTTTATTTTGAATTTTGGGGTACTTATGTATGTGCTTGAATTTTTTTCTAGTGTTTTCAGTACATTTTATTTTGTATACCTAAGTTCACCTAAACTTGCCTGAACCTTGAACTACAGAGAGATAATTTAACTTTTTCTGTGCCATAAATAATATTTTTGAGGTAATGTACTTTTTTAGCGCTAGGAACATATCTTACAAAATCTTACAATTGGCAATACAAAGCAGTATATTTATGTTGCAGAAGCACAAAAAAAAAGGTAGCATTTACTGGAAATTGCCATCCAGCTGGGTCAGCATGGTTTTGTTGGTCTATCACCATTTGTTGAATTGTTAATTTATTGTCATAGTGTTTTGTATTTAAAATGGCAGCATAAATCACATTGCACTTACAAAGGTACAGTGATCTCTAAAACTATTGTTGATTTTCAGTACTTTATTACAAAGAATAAAATTGTAATGTTTTATTAACGGTTGCTTATGGAAAATGAGTTTTAATGCGAATAAATCTTTTTGATAGATCTTTTACAAAATCCAGTTGCACTAATCAATGCTTTCTTATAATGGCATATGACTTAATATTTGATTACAACTGTGTATACTGCTGTTTTGGAATGTTTCAGGAAATAAAGAATCTATTTCAGCAATAATGCTCTTCTTCAGTGTGCAATGTAAACATTGTGAGAATTTAGCTACTCACTTCTACTTAGCTCCTGAAGTTTTTACGTAGCTTTTGTAAAGATTATGCTAGATTTTTGCAAATAGTAACTATTTGCAAAATTATTTTTTGATTGTGTTGGGAAGCCATGGTATGCCTAGAAGACAAATATGTATTATTTTCGAATCAGTCTTACTATGATCGTAAGAGACTTTTTCAGTTTAATGTTTACAGTGTGCAAGTACGACTTGCAGTGGGAAACAAAGATTGTGTACCTTTCACTGTGGCTGTGAATTTGCTTTCAGTTTTGCTCCACAGTTGCTTGAGGACCTGCTTTTCTCAAAAGGGCAAGCTAAAATAAAAAGCCGAGGGGAAGTATTACACTGAGAAGTGATGTATACTAGTGCAGTAGAATCTCTGCGCAGCCTAGCATTGTTTAACAGAAATAAACAGTTAATTTTTCACACTGAAGTTCTTTTAATACAGTTAAAATCTTTTTTTTTCTTTTCCAAAAGAACAGAACTACTGAAGAAGGTATCAAGAATCATTAAAAAAAGAAATTATCTCTGCAGAGGTAAGTATTTAAGCAGGAGTGTGCCAAACTCACATTGTTAGTTAGAAGTTTTAATTGGAAGAAATCACTTTTAGTTAAAGCAGTCAGTCATTTGTGGACAATCTGTGATTGCGGTAGGGTTCAGAGGCAGCTTGGGGGTGCTTTGCCTTTTGCCCGTGAGAAGGAGTTCTGCAGCTCTCATAGCTTCTGGTGCTAGGGATCCAGCACGATCTTCATAAAAGATGGATGAGGCCCATGGCAGAGATAGTTTCCCTTTGATGGCATCCCTGGTCTGAGCTGTCTCTTCAATTTGTCCTCTAGTGCCAGGATTTTACCACTGTTCCTGTGTTATCTGGGACACCACAGCACCACATTATTTTCAATTTTTGAAATAGGTTGCAGCTGTTGGATTTAGTACCGAGTTGTACACAGGGGGGCAGTATATACTTTGAAAATGTTTTCTTTTTGGTAGCTAAAGCTCGTCTGTTTTCCAGGCTCTGAATATTATGAGCTCTTTGAGAAGATCCAGTTGTTTTTCCCTTTTTAATTGCCCTGTTCCCTTGTAACACATCATGTCAGGATTTGGCAACCTTACAGCTTTTCTATTCTAAGTGTTTTTGTCAAGTATCTGTCACATTGGATGCCATCAAGCTCTAGGAGGAAACCCAAGGTGTGAGCAGCTGGATCTAAGAATCAACAGAATCACGCTCATTTCAACCCTGGGCTGTGGTACTGCTGCTGTTTGCCTCTAGCTGCTAGAGCTGGCTGTCTCCCCTCAAATTTGCATCAGTGAACTAGGGTACTGCTGCACCGTGTCACAGACTACACAGCAAGTCTCAGTGGGAGCAAACTGGGTGGAATATGCAGTACTAAGTCACTTCTGTCAGGCTCAATTTTGTGAGGGGCAGAATCTCCTCCAGGGCAATGGAAAACACAGTTATCTTTAAAAATAAAGACTCAAAATTACTTTTTGCAAGGAAAAATTAACTTTTAAGTGTAAGGGAGCTTTTGAGAACTCTCTTCTTTCTCTTGGGTTCTTCTCTTATGGTCCATGAATGCAAATCCTACTCCTGACTCCTTGTTGCTGCATCTCAAAAATGACATATCTACTTCAGTCCAAACTACTCTTGGACTCACCTCTTTAGCTACTGGGTGAGTCATGACCTTTTTCTCAAAGGTCTTTTCCCCTCTGTCTTTAATCACTGGAGTAAAACCCCTATGTTTCCAGTCTTCGAGCCCCATAATTGGGGGGCCTTGCCTTTATTTTTCCACAAGCTAATATTCTGATTAAGTCTAAGTCCTGCATTGAAAATACACATTTTTTTCACCCCTACCTATGAAATTCATCCATTGCCTCCTCACCTGAAGTAATCTTCAGCCTTGTAGTGGTTTCAATATGTGAAATCTGTGCAAAGTAAAGCTGCTAAGATTTTTCTCTCTTTCTGCTTTGACAATGTCACTGCTTTGACCAATTCATGTCTATTTCCAATTTTCCCCTCTCAGCTGAAGAGAATTGTTGTGATCTAGTTGTACTCTTCTACAAAGCCATGGACACTATCCCATCCCCACTATTAATTTCTCACTGAGTGTTGAAGTGAATTCCCATATCAAAGTCCATGATGCCAGCCTGGACTGTGTGTGCTGCAAGTAAAGCATCTGCTAGCTCCTTCTGCATTGTCCCTCACTGTAGGGGATCACTGGGCATCTCCATTTTTTAATTCACATTTAATTTAATTTTTTTTTTTTTTAAATCCTTCTTAAAAGATTTCTTCCTTTTCCACGGTACTACTCAAAGCAGAACAACAGTTAAATTACCAGTGTTGTCATCTTTTGCTTTTAAGTGCATCATTTTAAATTTGACTGGTGATTATTGCTATACCTAAACTGAAAATTGTTGGAGACGTAGACTGCTGTCTTTTTCCTTTGGGCTTTTAAGGCATGAA
This sequence comes from Promerops cafer, assembly GCA_013398275.1. Classification (NCBI taxonomy): domain Eukaryota; kingdom Metazoa; phylum Chordata; class Aves; order Passeriformes; family Nectariniidae; genus Promerops; species Promerops cafer. The sequence goes on along the minus strand of VZSE01002700.1, from coordinate 2,456,965 downwards.
GCCCAGTAGGATTTCAGGCCCACCATTACAATGCCTGTATACCAATATGCATACTAAAAATCAGCATTTTCATACAGAAAACACTATTAAAATATCCACTGTGAATGAAAGGTGAGGTTTCGTAACTAAAAGGATTTGGAGTGGTAGCACAATCACTGTTGAAAGCAGATATGTGGTGTTTAATCTTCAGGCATGACTTACTAATTCAGAAATTCTGGTTAAAAAAGGAAATGACTAAGCATGATGACTTTCCCTGTCACTGTTGAGGTGAAAAGGGTATGTTCTGCTTAGCCTGATTTAATTTTCTTTTTCATATTTTACCAGCCCATCTGCTCAGCCATTTTTCCCCCTCATCAATATTTCTACCTCTTGCACTCCTCAGATTCAAACCTTGTAATCTCTCTCAGTGATTTCACTTGTTCTTGTGGCTCTTGTGGCTTGTGTGGCTGGTGTGGTTCTTGACCATCCACCTGTGGATTCCCACCCTGCTATTCTGCTCCTTAACTGTCCAGCCTGGGGAGCAGTGAGTGCTCAGTGTGTCTTCTGTCTCCATCAGTGGGACTTTCAGCTCTCACCTGCCAAGGTAAGCAGTTATGCTTGATCTGAATTAATGTCTGTGAGTAGGGGTCATACCTCTGCACTTGGATGTGACCAGGCTGCCTGGTTGTTGCAAGGGGAATTCAAGGGATTATCTTTGACCTAAAGAGGCCTGAAAGATGATGTTTCTACATGTGCAGTTCAACAATAGTTTATATAAAGTATCTCATGGAAGGAAGGGAGTGATTAGATAAGCTTATTCTTGAAACCTCATTAATCTTTAAATAAGCCACTTTATATAAGTTATAATTATTTAGGTGACCTAAGCAATTATGAATCCCTTACCCATAAACAAACAAACAAGACTCCTTTGGTACCCAGATGTTGATTTTGGCATAATCATGGAATGGTTTCATTTGGAAGGGAGCTTAAAGATAATCTAGTTCCAACACGCCCTCCACCACAGGCAAGCACACCTTCCGCTAGGCCAGATATCTCTGAGCCCTGTCCAACCTGGCCTTAAACATTTCCAGGGACGGGGCATCCACAACTCCTCTGGGCAAGTTTTGATGTTCCTCACCACCCTCAGGATAAAGAATTTCTTCCTAACATCTAATCTAAACCTACCCTTTTTCAGTTTGAAGCCATCCCCCCTTGTCCTATCCTTACGTGTTCTAGTAAACAAGCTCCAGCTTTCTTATGGGCTCCCTTCAGGTACTGGAAGGCCACAGTTAGGTTACCCCGAAGCCTTCTCTTCTGCAACCTGAGCAATCCTGATTTTCGCAGCCTTTCCTCATGGGAGAGGTGCTCCATGCCTCTAATCATGCTGGTGTCCCTCCCCTGGACTCACTCCAACAGGTCCATGTCCTTCCTGTTCTGGGACCCCAGAGCTGGATGCAGCACTGCAGGTGGGCTCTCATCAGAGCAGAGCAGAGGGGCAGAGTCCCCTCCCTGTCCCTGTTGCCCACGCTGCTTTGGATGCAGCCCAGGATACATTTTGCTTTCTGTTATTTGGCCAAAGGTTGGATTCAGTCATCTTGGAGGACTTTTCCGACCTTAATGATTCTATGATTGCATGATTCTTGTTTAATTCTTTTAAGAAGTAAACACATTTCTTAATTCATGCATTACCTTGAGCAGGTTATGGAATAAAAGCAGGCATAGATGCATATAAAAGATGCTGGTAGTCTTGTTTTTCACTGGTTCATGTGGACAATGGAGAGATATATAGATTTGGCTGTCTGAACCATGGTAAGAAGTTTGGACAATGAATGATGGTTGAACTTCAAACTTTTTGCAGAGAACTACTTCAAAAGTGAATCTATCTTGACTTTTTAGAAGTAGAGAGAAGTTTGGTGTCTAACACAGTCAAAAGAGGTGCGCATTTCCCAGATGCAGATGTCAAAATTGTACGAAACTACAGTTGGATAGACAATAGATAATGTTCACAGACTATTAAGTGACTTGTACTTGAAACAAATTGTGACAAATACACAAAAATGAAAGCAGCTCTGTTAGGTATTTGCTGCTTTTCTACTCAGTTCAGCCCTCTTTGAAGAGGGATTGAACATACGAAAGAGGCTGAGCCGTGCAAGTTGTTCTTGTGGCTGGGCAGAAAAAAAAACCTTGTGGCTCCTAAGCATGGAGTAGACTTGGCTATGCAGTGTGGGTCAGCAGGGCAGATCCATTGCTCTGCAGTAGCCTTGTTGTTTCCCAGGAGCACAGGTGCCTGCACACCTGGCACCCAGATGCAGCCTTCACTGCCCACTGCCTTCTCTGAAGGTACCAGACAGGAGACATTCCTTTCTTGCTAAGATCGAGTGCTTAAGAGTCTCATTTCTGGGGCAGTGTCCAACTAGACAGCGATACTCAAACATGTTATTTTTGTTCTGTGAGCATAGCTAAAAGATAATGTTTTGCCTTTTCAGACATGATCTTTCTGCTCTCTAGAGTTCTTTCTCTGTGCTCATGCATTTATTGCTGTAGTTTTCTATTTTGACTTTTTTTTTGTTAGAAGAATGAAAATAATGTTTCTTCTGTGTTAAAAAAACTTTTGAAATAATATTTCTTCTTTTTTTCTGTTCACTTCTTGCCCCTGACATTTCTGTTGTTCCCCTAGAAGAATAAAATATTCCTTTGTCTTTGTGGCCAGACATATAGAAAGAATGAGCCTGTGGCCAAATTCCCAAACTGAGCTCTAGCAATCCAGCCAACCCTTAATACTTTGCAGTCTGCACGCAGATGTTACTAAACAAGGTATATTATCTGTATCCAAGACTGAAATTTTCAGTAATACAAGCAGCAGATAACATGATGAGGATGTCAACTACAATTGAAATTTTTGGAACCATTTTTTTTGCAATAATAGAAAACAAAAAAAGGTAGTTCTAATGTTTCTTTTGCTTTTCAACCCTTCCTGCAGGAGGTTATACTAACTTCATTTTTGGAACCCTTGATACGTGCCTTTTCCTTTCTTATGAATTTCATTGAGCCAGTACAAATGTGTTGAATTCAATTTTAGCAATATGTTTAATGAATACTGACCTCTTTAGGATGCTTACATTGTTTCTAAAACTGAGATATTCCAATGCTAGCATCAGAGTATAATAACATTGCTAATATCCCATTCATTTCCTTTAAAATGTAAATAATTGAAATTAAAGTTCAGGAATTCAGAGGAAAAAAATTATTTAGAAGAACTGATACTTTTTTAAGCCAAAGAAAATAATAAAAATGTGTTTTCATTTAATCCATGTTTATCTAGGCAGTCACTGACTGCAGTAATTATGCAGCTCTGAGTAAGTATATATATTCAATGGAAAGGATTTTTCTATGTATGAAAGAAGGAAAAAAGCATCAGACAAAAATGTGTAGCTGTATCAATGGCTGGCTCTTCACTGGGCCTGAATTCACATTAAACAACCTACTTCTGCCATATAAAAAGGAACACTTTTAGCACCTGATCTTTTCAATCAACAAGAAACAGCACTGATGATATAAAATGGGTCCCATCCCACTTAATTTACAAGTGCAGCTACTTGGGTTGGTGCAGCTGGGCCCAACTCTTTAAATTATGCTCTCATCCTGTTGATAAGTGCATTCTGATCCAGAAGCTGTGTGAGTGTTAGTGGAGCTTATCTTGCTTCTGAAGGCATCTTATTACTTCGGCTCATCCCGTGCAGAAGGAGATCTGTGGTTGGCTGAGTTGGGTGGAGGGAGATCATGCATCTGCCTTACCATGTTCAGTACTATCAGCCTGGTAGCTGATAGCTGATAACAAATCTGTGGCTTTGTTATCCAGCCCTGTGGTTTGTGTGTGAGCTGAGTGATTCTCTTTGATGAGGAGCCAAACGTAATTATGCACAGACTGACAACATGGGCATGCTTTTCTGAAGCATTGAGTAATTGCAGCCCCAACTGCATCTAGTTCAAGTGGTAAGACTTAGCACCTCTGAAATTAGACACTGGGAAAAAATTACCTTCCTGATATTGTCTTTCTAAGGTCCCATTTAAAATGAAATTTCATTACTGTATTTTCACAGGTCAGTGTCTTAAAGTTTGTTCAGAAAGCAGTTTATACAATGGCATTGAGTGAAAATGGCTTGGAATAAAATTCAGTGTCTGAGCATGGATATTTTGTACTTCTGAGGAATTCCAAACTCACTGCACAGAACATTCTGTTAAAAATAGTGGTTTAGATTGTTTTGCATTGTCAATGATCTGTTTTCCAAAGGAAACAGGAAGAAATGTGCTATTTATTTGGCAAGCTATTCCAGACAATTGAGATGATCATTTTCCCTGGCACACAATCTCTTTATACGGAATTGAGTGTAAATGCCAATATTGATTGAAAAGCATCAGGTATTCATAAAAATCCAAGTTAACTTTATAATGTAGCAGAGCAAAAACTACCCTTAAGGGACATGAACATAATGGAGGACTCCATCATGGAAAGCCTTAGCATCATTCCCAAGAGTAGACTTACTTTTTCAATATAGATTAAACCAACAGTTTGCTCAAGAAATTCACATCCTGCTTCAAAATATAAATCACAGGTGTGTGTGGGGTTTACATAAGCACAAGCATATTTCCAAGAAAGATAGGGAGATGTGGAAATCTTGGAATGTTTCAGCAGTGTTTCAGAACATAAACTGCTGAAAAGAGCCTTGTTTCCTTCTGCATCATTTCATAGCCTCACTCGATATCCTGTCTACTTTATATCCTCAGTGTGAACAATATATGATAAGATGAAAGGCAGTTTACATAAAAGCAGGCCATCTCCTTGAAGAGAACTTATGAAGTACATCTCCTGTATATTCCTTTAATCCTTTGTGAAGCAGTAAACGGCGGCTTTGCCCTCTGTTTTGAAACTTTTCCTTCATTCCACAGAGTGGTTAAGTTTGTTGTGAAATAGTTTGGGGGTTTTTTTTCCCCCTTTCCTCTGGGTAGAAAAAAAGATATGGGAAAAACTGTCTCATGGCATGTGTTAGCCTGCGGATAGAATCACAAAGCAGTAGAAATGAATGCATTTTCTTGAAACCTCAGTCGCACCAGAAAACCTGCCTGACATGCCTGCACTTGAGTAATGGGTTTAAATGTTTGTGCTCTGGTAGTGTCTGTGGGCTGCAAGCAACTTGGACTTCATGGAATAAAGCCAAAAAGCATTGTCCAAAGCAGCTGGCAGTCCAAGTGAGGGCATTGCCTAAGCTCTGTGCACCTTGTCATGTGAATAAAGCTCTTCCAGCTGCAAGTGAATTGCAAAACTGATTCCAAAACAGGAACAGTCAGGACAGTAAACTGAAAAATCAGAAGACCTGGATTGTGTTTCCTGTACATTTTCTTTAAGGCTGATCATTTTTGTGTTCTTTCATAATTGAGTTTCTCCTTATACAGTTCTTGTTTCAGCAAACTTACCATGTACTCACAGAGTTACTGTTTAGGTTTTATGGGAACTACAGTGAAGCAAATAATTATTGATTCTATTGAACAGAGGTAGCAATGAAGAAAAGCAGCGGAATAACAGAACTTCATAATTCAAATTTGAAAATGAATTCTTGTAAGATATATGCTGTGTAAATGGGATTATTTTGTGTTATCAATGCCTTTAGTCAATGAGCAAAGTCTGGGTAGCAGGTTTAGGAATCCATAAGGAAATACGCACAGCTTGTTAAGTTTTGGGATTTGTTCTGTATGCTGATGAAGTTTCGTATTTTCGTGTCATGCAAAAAATAGGACAAATATACAAGCAAAGGGAAAGGGGAGAAAGAGAATCAGAAATAAAGGTAATTGAAGGAAACAGCACTTGTTTGAGGACAAGGAGATTCCATAGGAGGTACTGATCTGTCATGTGCAACAGCAGTCAACAAGCCACAATGGGGAGCCACTTAATTGTCCCTATGCTGTTTACTTTGAGCCGTAAACAGAGAGCTGGCTTAAAAAATCTCCAGAGACATCAAAAGTACTGATAAATGCTACTTATCCTTAATCTTACACGTACTGAATCTTATCCTGAAGGACAGTGGATTTTCCTGGGATGTTGGAAAGAGGCAGGATGATAAGAGTTATGACTTGAATTCAGGTAGCAGAAAATGGAGAAAATATTAGTGCTCTCTTGCTTCCACTCTTACAAGTGCCAGCTGCTAATCCAGCTGTCAAGACTGAGAAGAAGGAGAGAGCATGGAAGAAAACTGAGACAATTGTGGTTCATCTGTATTTGTTATAATATTACATTATATTGAGGTGGCTCACAAATGTAATAGTGAACCAGAGCATCTGGGCTAGAATACATGCTTTTCTGATAGTATATATTAGTTATGCAGGCACTGGCCTTTCCATCACAATCCAAACACTTTGGTATTTTGTGTTACAATATATAAACCAAAATACCATTCTATTTTCTGATATTCAGGGCAGTTAGTGTTAGTGCAGAATTGGACCTGTTCAGCTGCTGTGCACATGGCTTTGGTCAGGAGGTAAAATGGATCAAGTCAAGACCAGGTTCCTGCCTTGAAGAGCTTAAAAGTCTGAAAAGCAAGGGAAAAAAGTAATATAACACTAAACAAAGCAAACCATGTGTACTTTTACAGAGCAAATCAGATATGGTTTAGATTGTTTGTACTTGAAAGGGAAAGGTCTCTGGCAGCTTTCTTTGGCATCTTTTTTTTTTGGATTTGCCACAGGAGCTGGTCTTGAAGTATTAGTTCTGAGATCAAGGACTCTAAGCCAGCAACCACACGACTGTGGTTATCCCTGAGCTAACCAGGACCCCTTAGAGGGGAAAGGAAGAGCAGGAGTGATACCATCTATGATGACTTGAAAAACAGCAGAGGAAAAAGAACATGGTTCTATTATTCGATATTATAAAATCTTGTGACACTCTTTTTTCCTAGTGTGTGAGGTTCTCTCCTGCCTGGCCTCTTAACCACTTCTAAGCAGTTCCAACCAGGAAGTTTCTGTTATTAATTTAAATTTGCATCAGCAGAGACTGAATGAGCAGAGATTAAGTCGAAGTCTGGTGAAAACCTGTAAAATTCTTCATGGAGGAGTGTAGGGGTGGGTCTGATTGTGGAGGTGGGTACCTACATGGTACAAAATGTGATGTCTACCTTTGGCATTCCTGTCCTAGTTGGCAATCCAAAATACTGAGTAAAGTAAGGAAGCATCCTAATTGCTGAGGGAAGGAGAAACACCTCAGAGGAGTGCTCCCATTACAGCTAACTAATAAAAAATTCTAATTAAATCCTTCCTTTTTTCTAGACTGCAGGTGCTTGAATTAAGTCTTCAACAGAGATGACTGCTCACTTGGGATTCACAGCCACAAATCCTCTAATGAGGGTTGACACCCACATATGTTCTTTGAAGAGATGTTTATGCTGCTAATTAAAAAGGGGCCATGAGCCAACCCCTGGCCTCAAAGCCAAATGGCACAAACTGGCTCATGGGTGCGCAGCCGAGGCTTCTTCTGGAACTAAGTTTATCCTGGAGAGAGTTACCTGAAGCAGCTGGAAAGGGAACCAGGGTGTGAACTAACATTTAAATATTGTGTGTTATATTGTGGGCCTGCTGCTTAACCCAAATCCTGTCTCTCATATTTAGCAGTAAAAATGTGTGTTGTGAGATCTGGACAGAACTACCAGCCTTAAAAGAATTTCCAAGACAACCACCCTCCATGCAGCCATCAGTGGTTCTAATGCTTCCTGAGGAAGTGGTAGACCTATTTTATAGGTTCCAAAGGAGTGCCACTGCCATGAAGTTCCCTCAACCTCTCCTGTTAAACTGGACAGAAAAGACTACTGGAAACTTCAAGCCAGAGAGAGAATAACTTTGCATAAATTTGAATGCTAGTAGTTAAGGGAAAAGAAACACCATGTTGGTTGGGTTTGATTTGATTGATTGCTTTTCTCCTGGGACTATTTCTGTAGATTAAACAAGTGTTAAATACAGGAATTACCATGGAGTTTAAATGCCTACAGTTCCTTTTATTGGCTCTATTTCTAAAAAAAAAAAAGCTTGGAAAAATCTCCAAACAGGTAAAGCAGTCATGACAAATGTATGTACAAGATGTAGATGCAGGCTGTGTATATTATCAGAAAGGATTGTGTTCAGCAGGAGAGTCTGAAATGCATCTGTTGTAGTATAGCCTTTCTCACTGCTTTTTACTGGAAGAGACTGCAGCTGTTAGATGTACTCAGAATTGCAAACCTTTATGCAGGTGGTAGTAACTAGCATCAGCAGACAGGACCTGTGGTTTCTGCCTGTTTGGGTTTTATTCCTGGACATGGCTTACAAGAGTTGTAATTATTATTTCAAAATATGACCAGAAGAGGGGAGGTCACGGAGGGGAAAATTAGCAGTCTTAAAATCCTAATATTAATTGCCTCAGTGTTTAGTTGCTATACTTAAAGCCATAAGCCAAACAAACACCCTTCTTTTTATTGCTCTGCAGATGTAAACCGGAACATAGTAGCCAAGGGCAAATGCATCCATCTACAAATATTTTGCAAATACTTTTATGGAGTACCTCTTTAAAAAGGTTGTGCTCAGTTTTCAGAGGCTTTCAGTGTGCATTGGTTTTGAAAATGTTCCAGAAAAAAATGTTTGCAGCTTGTGTGTCCTGGAAGAAATCAAGGAACATTTTGCTACCTAAAATGGTGCGGAGTCACCAGCAAATCAAGCCTAATGCAATTAAGCTGTTGCTGAGCACAGGTTTATCATCTAGCATGATCCCAGTTCTCTCTTTTTACCAGAGCTCTGTGTCAGTCAAAATACCAGTTGAATGTTTCAGTGGCTAAAAACTAAGAGAGAACTGAAAAACTTTCCTTTTTTGTTCTCCATGGTTCTAACACCACCACAAGCACTGACAGGACATTGGGAAACTTCTTGATTTTGAAAAGTAGATGTTTCACAAGCAGAAGAAAATGTAATTAATGTTGCAACTGAAAATAGTATTGGGCAATATAATTCTTCAGTTTCGAGGGGCTCCTATTTGAATTAAATAAATAGAAACTGGATCCATATTTCCCACCATGCTAGAGTCTCCAGTGTCTGGGTGTCTTTCATAGCTGGCTTGGTCTCCTCACTCATGGGTGGGACTTTACATACTGGGGTGAATGTGAAACATTGCTGGAGTGACAATTACAGAGGTGGTTGTGCAAGAGCATCTCTGCCCAGTAAAGTCCTCCAATTCAATTGTTAGGATTCAATAAAGGCTTCAAGCTTATTTAATGCAGTACTACTCTAGCTATTTTTTTCTTTTGCCTTGGCTTGATATGCTTTGCTTTTATGACTCTATGTTGATTAAAATCTTTCCTGTTTTCTACAGATTTACCCACTTATCTCACCACTGACCTCTGTGTTTAGCTGAATCTCTGGGAAGTTCCCTAGTAATGATTTGAAGTGCTCAGGAGAGAGAAAAATACAATAATTTTTCCCTCATAAAGTTTTCTTTTGCTAATTGTCCTCCTCACTGGCAAAAAATATGTGCCTTGTTTCTCACTTGAGTAATGTAAAAGTTATTGATTACCATTTTGATCATTTAGGAAAAATAGTTCAGGGAGTTTTATGTCATGTGCTGTAACAAAGACAAGTTAATACAAATCCTCAGGCTTACCAAAAAAAGGTAGGAGGAAAAACTTCAGAAATTAACTGTAAAATGCCAGTAACTAGAGAAATGACAAAAGTAAATGTCCAGATCAATACATCTGATAGATTTTTTTTTTTCAGTAGCAAGAACTGGCGCACTAGGAGAATCGTGAGTTTCTCTGAGCTTGTCATATGGCATGTCCTAACATCATCAAACATTCTTTGCAGTATTAAACTTCCGTAGTTCAAACCATTTTATCAGACACACGCGAACTTGATTTGCCAGTAACAAGGGAAACTACCCTAAGGATATGTTTGTGAACATTTATTCAAGATGTATTTTGAGTGCTGTTTCAGCTTTCATTCCAGGTATTGGCAGAAATATTATTGCTTTTGCTGTAGACAAGCAAGGCTCTTTAACCTCTCCAGATACCAGGGAAATGAACACTATGAAAATACAGTTGCAAAAATAGTTTAGAGAGCTTGTATTCTGTGAAAAGAACATTAAATAGATATTGTTTCACTACACACAGGGGACATGGAGTTCTGTTTTGAAGCCTCAGAAACAGCCCTATCTGATTGTTTTAATAACTGCAGCTGGAAGAAACTGACTGAGAAAGCTCTTAACACTAGTATTGCTCCTATTCAGGAAAGTATGAAAATAGGTGCCTAACATTGATTGCAATGTATATTTAATAAACACTTAATTGCAAACTCTGTATGGGCTGTTCTGAATCTGAAGAGCCAAAGCACTCATGCATTAATTTCCAGTTCTCAAACATCTTAAAAATGCTACTTCTAAAAACTGAGGCCCATATATTTTACTGAGCTACATCCAGTAAGTTCAGGAGGCTTCAATGAAGCTGCTATTCTGAGGATCTCATTCTATGTATCTTAGTGGTCCTAAAATAAAATTTCATTTTCTAAAATGGAATTGCGGCTCTGCATTGATAGCTCTTTTTTTCATTTCTTCTGTCCCAGAGAACCAAATAGTCATGCTGTGAGAAAGCCTCAGTGTACTTTATTAACAGTGATTAGTTAGGCTTTTTAGCAGCCATTCAAGAGAGAACAGTGGCAGTTCTTAGCATTTTACAAAAGAGGTCGAAGGTGCAGATGGTAATGTCTGTCTCATGCAAGTCTCATGACTTTGGGGTTTGTGCCAAGTGCTCTGCCTTCTGGAAAAGCAGCATTCACATCAGAGGTCACTATCAACAGTCACAGTGTCTACCTGAGACCCTCCACATAAATCAAAAACCTATGCTCAAGAAATGTTCAGTCGTCTCTTGCATGTGTGCTATACTATTGTGTGGCTTTTTCACCACTAAAAATAATCATAGAGCATTTTTCTAGAAGTCCCAAATTTTCTTTTACAGACAGCAGTTTGCTTAATCACATGCTGGCTTCATTTTAAGCTATGGAAATGAATTTTGGAGTGGAAGTGCTACAACAGTGTGTGTAACTTAATTATCATAGTGAAAGAAAGGATGCCACGGGCAGCAGGTCCTGTGGCTTTTGAGTATGTGAATGTGCACTGCTCTAAATCTTCATTCCTCTTGGTGGCAAGATTGCAGATTTATACAGCCTAGGTCCTCAAAATCATGCAGACATGTGAAGAGCTGTAGAACCTCTTGTTTGTTGATGTCCAAAGCTTTACTTTGTACCGTATTTGTTACTAGTTTCATGGTGGGGAGAAAATCCATCCCCCTGAGTGTACAGCGCAGCACAGCTGAGTCAGTTTTGCTCCTTGTTACAATTGCTGAATACAAAAACCCCTAAATGGGGATATTTGCACAGCTGTCTAAAATGCTGGAATATCTTCCCCCTTCCAGAAGGAAATATAAGTGTATCAAAAGATACATTCTAAAACCATTTTAAAACCCAGAACTGGAAACAAAACTTTTTTTTAACTTGAATGACAAGAACTTGCTCAAACTTACCAAGGTTTTTTTTTTGTTTTGGTTTGGTTTGGGATTTTTTGTTTGTTTGTTTGTTTGTTTTTTGGTTTTTTTGTTTTGTTTTTGGTTTTGTTTTTTTGTGTGTGTGGATTTCGAATTCATTATAGAAAATAAAGGAAAAAAGACAAGGTTGGATGGGGTTGTAAGCTATTTGGTCTAATGGAAGGTGTCCCTGCCCATGGAAAAGGGGTTGGAAATAGATGATCTTTAAGGTCCCTTCCAACCAAAGCCAGTTTATGTTTCTAAGATGTACCACAAAATAATATGAATGCATGCACAAGGTCACCTACAATCTTCTTGTTCATTTTATGGAACCTGTTTCTTTCTAAAAAAATCTTTTGGACCAAAAGAAGATTATTATATTTTTGGAAAAAAAAACAACAACAAAAAGTTGGCATAAATTATTTCTGTTAAGTATCAGAACCTGTGTTTTCAGTAAATCACCATCCACAATTTTAAGTGGATTTTGAAAGAAACAGCAAGCCTTTGCAAGTTATCTTTTCACAGCCCAAGGGGAAAGCTCCCTCCCTTCCTTTCACACCAGCTATTCTTGACCGCTAAATTGTCTTCCTGCTTCCTCCCTCTTAGATTTCATGTTTAAAGCTGCAGAAAGTTAAGATAAACAGGAGTTGTCACACTAACATATGACTCGGTAATACTGCACAGCTTTGTTGTTTGTTTTGTTTTTGTTTGGGTTTTTTGAATTTTTTTTTTTCACTAGAACTAGAACTACTAGTGCTGCACAGGGTAATTGTGTTTTTTAAAAAAATATGAGCAGCTGTCTGTGGATGCTTTAATTAGAATGTATTTCCTTATAAGAGACCTTTATAGTCTCACTCTTAAAGTAGATGGCTGTCATAATTCCCAGTCTGACAAGCTACACATGATTCTCAAGTTTCACTACCTTCCTTATAGCTTACATTTATGTGGTCTTTCAGATGATCCAAAAGCTGTTATATATGTATGTATGCATGCTACCACAGAAGAGTGAACAGTTTGCTGCTGGCAAAGTATAAAAGAAAAAAGGCCTAGTTTTATGATCTGTGTCCCAGGATCTCAAATGTCCACTCAGAATAAACAGGAACTTTTAAAGCTTTGTGCATGACACACCTCCCCCCAGAGCACTGGTAAACTGCACTGCATCTTGTTTGCCCAGATGATGGGAGGGAGAGTAAGCATTCTCAAGTTTGAAAGCTCTTATTCTGAGATAATAGGATACTTTACCACCTAACATGTAAAATACATATCTCCTTCCCCTTTGAATTGGTAAATTCCTGGTGTAGGGAAAATAAAAGATATAGGGTTTGTAGGGTTGTGGTATTCCCCTTACCTCAGTGATTTTGCAGATGGTGAAATTTGCCTCAATGTATGGCTGCAGATCTTTCATACTTGGTGAAGTAAATCACATTTCCTTTAGGACAGGGAGTATCTTGTCAAACATCTGAGCAGAATGAACTGTATTGACCCACAATTATGTATACCCAAATGATACCCAAGTGGCTCTAATGAAACACAGTTAGTCCTGAGCAGTAATAGCCAAAGTATACATGGATTTTAAGGCACCTGAGATATGCTTCTCAATACTGAGTGCCACTAAGGCACACTCAAAAACCAGAAACACTGTGGTGCTTGGTTCCCTAATTCCAGCTTAAGAAGTACTCTTAAAAAAAAGAAAAAGGAAAAGGGACTTGCTTTGGGTTTTAAATTTTTGTTTAATCTTTAATAAAGCTTGTCTGCCCTCCTGTTTACTCATTATTCTGGAGGAGTTTTTTTACTATATTAAAGGGAGCTCATTTTTTTAATTCCAAGTGTATCTTTACCATTTACTGGCTATCAGAAACAATTTTTCATTTACTCTAGAATTGTTTTTATACAAATTCTCTTGCATCCTTATGTTTTTGCTTTACTGCAAAACAGAACTCTAGTGCATTCAATGCACTCTGTTCCATTTCTTTGAGAAAGAGTTTTACTTAGAAAATGACTTACATATTTCTCTTTTCTTCTTAATCCTGCTTTTATTTCCTCATGTCTTGTGCAAGTGACTTAGATTTGAAGCACCTGAGAGAACTTGTAGCACAGTGCAGGAAGAAGGACTGCAGGTGCCTGTGTCATGTTTGTGTTCCTCTTTCCCAAATTCTGTCAACATTTCTACCCCATGTAGTGGGGCTCTTCCACTGTCTCTCTTTCCATGGCATCTCTCCTCAACATTAAATAATTGTATCCCTGTGTTCATGCTGCTTCTGCTTATGTCCCTTCCTGACAAGCTCTCTACTGACTACTAGATTTCAGGTTGAGGAAATCTATATTCAGGTGCAATCCTGAATTCAGGTATGGATGGGTGTGTTGCTTGATCGAGAAAGACAACCCAGTCAGCTGGAAAAAATTCTTAAAATTAAAAGGCCATTATTTGCATTGGCTTACTAAGGGTTTTATTTGGTCTCATTTGCCCTTGAAAATCTCTAAAACAATGGTGAATTGTTGTGGAAATGTTTTTGACTTTTGTGCCTCAGGTGTAATCTGAATGTATTCAGCCTACAAAATCAAAGGAGCTACTCTGAATTCAATGGATTGCTTGTGTGCTTAATTTTGGAGCAATGATCTAGCCACAGCAGTGTCCTTTTTTTATTCTATTGGGCTGTGGCATTGGAAAGCTCTCTCAGTGGGGTTGCACTGAAAAGGCCACCTAGGAAGCTCAGCTACAGCAAAACACAGCTGCTCAGTTTGCTGAACAAGGATCCTCTAAAGAAAGACCTAACACAGGGTTCACACATCTCAGATCTTTCAAGTTTGGTTAGAAGGGAAGAAGAAAGTACTGTACAAAAGTGGCCATTGGTGTCTGGGTTGTCTTTTGGATGGCCTGCTGCCTGCTCACAGTGGGCACTGTTCAAAATGTTTGAACTGCTGTACCTGTTCTGGACAGAGGCTTTGGACAAGGGAACTCAATGATGGATGTGTCCTGTGTTTGTAATAGAAACATCATCAGGACTTATAGGTCTGCTATAACATAACAGGTGATTTTTGGTTTAACACAAGCAATGTATTCAGCATTTGCAGTGCTTTCTATATACATTACTGTTGGTTGTGAATAGCCTAGAGTTTACGAGAAGCACAGGAAGAGAGGAAATTCATTGGTGGAGATAACTCAGTGCTTATTATCATTACTTCCATGTCTTCTAAGGTTTCTTGAGTACTATTTGTTTTCATTAGTTTTAAGTATTTTACATGAAACAGTAGCTAAATTATACAAAAGAAACTCGAAAGCCAACAAAGGCAATAGGCCAATTTTAAAACACAAAGTGTAGGAAGGAAAACCCTTCCAGCTTTTAGAAGGTAGCTTGTCTGTACATGACTGCTAATATAGAGAGCAAACTGCAACAGCACTGAAAAAACTAGACTCAGTCTAAATACAGTGAAGGTTTTCATCAGTATGTATTAGCCTGTCCAGATCTTCAGACCAGGTGTGAATTGCTTCCTCAGTGCTTTGACCTAAATCTGTCAATATGATCAGCTTGCTGGTGCAAACCCATTTTAGCAGTTGCCAGCAGTAACATCTGAACGGCACAACGGCATAATCTGTCCAGTCAGTATGAGACGGAGTTTCCAGCAGCAGATCTGGCTGCATTAAAATGAAATTTGCTAGTTGGAATACAAAAGGGGCCTTTCTCTTTTGTTTGATTTGTATGTTTGCCCACTGTATATGCCTGCTTTTTCGTTGCTTTCATGTATTCACAGTTCAGCACCAGTAAACGCATAAAACAGTACAAACAAGTAATAAAACAAGAAAGGCGGTTTGGTTATTTAATTTATTAATCTAAGTGGAGATAAAAACTGTCAAGTGGGGCAACTGATAGAGAACAACCCTGCTGTACACACCACTTGCTCCTGCTGGGCCCACTGCCTTTCCCAGTCCTTCAGTGCCATTGCAGGTGCATTGATGCTGCTCTCTCATCTGTTCTTCTCTGTTTCTGAAATATAAAAAATATATAGCCAAAAATATAATTTCTGAAGGGATGATGTATTCAAATGAAATTTAGCCATCCTAAAGTTAGGTATCTCCTTCAAGCTATCCCATACAGAATTTCCCCATATTCAACAAAGATAGACAAGATTCTCTTTGGAGCAATTTTTCTTTCACCAAGGCCTTTATTCAGGTTGGCTTCCCCATGGAAGTGTCAGAGTCTTTTCATTAAGGCAGAGAGGACCAGAGAGGATCCAGGACCTAGATCGCAGTCTGTGATGAGAGGAATCCTGTCCCCAGTCTAACACATACCTTTCATGTCCTAGAGCCTCTGGGATGGTTGCAAAGAGTATTACCCATGCTTTCAGGATTCCTGCCAGTGGAACATTGGGATTGATATTAAATGAATTAAAAGACTCTTTCATTGACAAAAGTAAGGTTAATTTCTTCCAAACGCTGCTTCTTTTCTCAGTGACAGCTTGTGAAGGTGGGTTTGCACATTTGAAATAAGTGATTTGATGTCATTTGATATGTGCCCATGGGAAACTTCAGAAAGACTTAAATGGTGCTGGAAATGAAATTTCTCTGTCTTCTTTGTACATGTACTCACATATAATGTTTATACCACTTGAATAGTAAACAAGTTTTGGGATTTCTTTGTCTGAAGCATCCTGATTGCTAAGTTACTCTAGACATTAAAGCAAATATGATGAACAGTAACTGCTCAAGTAACCACTGGAGTTTGTGCAGAAATAAGGTGCTGATAGGCAACAGGGGAGGCACCCATCACTCTAATTATGTAGGAATAAGACATTTGTCCTCAGTTTTTTTTTATTTCATCACTTTCTTACTTTCTCTCCACAAATTACGTTTCTTATCCTTAAATGCCAATTTGTCATCACTTACAGCTGTTCTCATCCACTACACAAGTATGCTGCTCTGTGGTTTCTGCTTGCAAATTGTTTACCTCTGATTCCTGGAGTTATAAGAACCACTTGTTTCCCTGGTAGTTAGAGCTATTCACATTTAGTGCATTCCTAAACTTATATAAATGTTGAATAAATCATCTCATGCTGATGTGTTGTGGCTTTGCAAAGTAACAGCTACGTACAAGAAGCAGTACTCTCTTAACAGATAACAGAGAAGAAAATCAAGTTGCCTGTCTTTTGTCTTTATTATGAAAAAAAGAGTTTTCAGGAAAGTGAGTTTTCTTTTTACTAGAATCCAGTACAAAAAAGCTATTACCTATTTCAGAATTTTGTTGGGGGAGAGCCACAACAATAAAGAGGTATCAATTTTGTACTGACGTTAGTAATATACTAGGAAATTACACAATTTAATATTCTTTTTTTTACTAGAGGGAGTTTTTTCAAGGTTTTTAAGATGTTACTTTGAAATTCAAGGCTTGACAGTAATCAAGCTAGGTACCTGATTCTGTTAGCAGTACATTCTTTTTTTTACTGTAATATATGCAAAATAAATAGAGGAACATCCAAAAGAGACTCCTGTCTTTAACTTCACCATTTTGCTTTATGTTAGAAGTATAATATCTATCTTTTTTTCTTGGAGGTGTTCTCATGAAAGTCAGGTGTCTAACTACAGTTTCTTAAATATGAATTTAATTTCTTATTTAGCCAATAGAGGGAAATACTTAGCAGGAAGGTAATTCAGTCTTTCTGAAATGCTTACTTCTCTCCATTGGCTACAGCATCAGATATTTGCACTTCTGTCTCAGTTCCTCAGCAAAATATTAATAACTACAGGGAATGAATCCTGGCTCTGTTATTGTACATTCAGATTTTCTGTTAAATGATGCCTTCTGACAAAGAGCTGGATCTAATGCAGACAAACGATGTCCAGAAGAGGAAATGGAAAGTGTAGCAGTTATCATATGTTTTGAAAACTCAGAGAATTCAATGCAACCAATAGCAGGTAGGATTTGAGAAAAAGAGAGCTTGCAGAAATACTCTGCATTATCCATAAAGTTGCTACAGAGGAAAAAGCCATTGATTAAAAGACTCTGAGGATCACACAGAATAATTTTTAGGAAGCAGAGAAGTAAAATCAAAACAAATTTTCTGTCCAAAAATAGTTCCAAAGTGGGAGAATGGCCCTTGAGATTTGACTGGGAGTAATAAAAAACAATAGATTTTTCAGTATGGTAGGAAAGAATAAGGACTGTGATTTTTAGAGCAAAGACAGTGCTGGAATTTTAACTCTTCTCTAGGAGACTGGCTATAGAAAATGGAAACTCTTGGCACTTAGGTAAAGGAAATTCAAAAAAATTTAGCCTGGAAAAGGTGTCAAGATGCTAAAGAAAGGTCTAATACCATCTTTCCTGGAGATTAAAACGTTTATTATCCAGTGAAAGAGTGATTTTTGCTCTGATTTTTTTTTAATAAAACTGTGATCTTTATTGTGTTAACCCCAATTTTCCAGCCCATTTACTTTGGTTTTCACAGAGTTTTTCCACGAGGGTGAAGAAGCTTTGAGCTACTTTCAGTGTATACAAACATACATGGTTTCCCCATCCTTGTTTACCTTTCCTTTCTGATATAAAACACCACAAAACCCATCTTAGTAAGAACCAGTTCTTTACATGAAATTTCTTATGACACATCTTGCTGTTTGCTGTGGTACAGTTTTTATTTTGGGTGTGTTTTAACATTAATTACCCAGAAAATTAATTTCCTTCTGAAATACATAATCTTTTTTGATAGACTTGAGCTTTGGAAGTGGCAGGTTCCATCTTGCCCTGGCCCAAGACCAGGTTCTTTGGGGTGAGATTATACCTGGAGAGTACCTGCACCAGTCATGCTGTAAGGCCAAGGAAAACGTGAAGGTTAAACAACAGTATAGGAGCTTTTGTGAGTTGGTAATCAATCACTACTGACACGTGCAAGCACTGAAATGTAACTGCAAACTGTAAGCTTGGTATTAAAAAGAGTTTTCTCTCTCCAAGATGAGCCACATATAGGAAATGACATTGTTACTTTCCTTGTTTTCTCTTCAAGGTGATATACTCAATGCATTTTTAAGACAGTTTATCTGTCTCTGGATACGCACAAAGACTGGGCTGAACTTTACGTGCTGAACTTTACATGCTGAACTTCTCTTCAGGATTTTTCAAATGGGAAGAGTTTGTTCTGCAGCTACTGTTAAGTCACCATCACATCACATTCATATTATTCACTGTGGGATTCTTCTGCTCAGCTTTGATACCTGATCTACCTGCTGTTCTTTCTTTATACTCAGTAGAGGGAAGCAGGCATTTGTTCATGACATCTAGAATTTGAAATGTGGGAACCAATTCAATTGTCTAAATATACTTGCATGCTCATAGGGTACCTTGAGCCATATGCATGAGACTGGTGGATAATGTACCAGAATTTGTGGAAGGCCTGTGCTCCTCCTTGATAGAAGGCAGGAGGCCCAGCGGGATGCCCTGTTGTAGTTAATCTCTTGAATCAAGTCCTGTAATCTCAAGTTTTCACCACTTAAACCATTTAGGAGTCGGATTTAGTACCAGACTGTAGATGCCTGAATGTAATGCTTGCAAATGAATTCATGTCTAAGCTCCCTTTATAATCAAAGCACATTTAGCTACTACTTTCAGTGCTGTCTGGAGAGCTAGACATTATTTAGAATTTAACAGAAATTTTTCAGAAAAATAGATTGCTGATTATAATGGGTTTTGATCTGACTTGTAGAAGCCAAATTCTTCTATTAGCAGGCATATGGTGGCATTTTAGTTGATAGCAGTGGAATTATTTATTAAGAGAATTTTTCCAATTGGTGTACAGTTGCCTTGTGTTAAAGTAATTGATTCAGTACCAGTTAGATAAATGAGACTATGTTAAAACTAAATAACAGTGACTTGGGGTTTATTTAGGTCATAAACCCTTTTTTTCATGCTCACTTCATTCTCATTTGTTTGAACTGTATGTGGTAGGTTTTAATGAGTACATGTTTATGCATTTTAGGATATTTTTAATCAGTTATGCAGTACTCGAAGCAATTTTGCAGAACAGACATACTCCATACATCAATTTCTTTTTACTGCTAGTCATATGGTATTCTGTGACATGACATTCATATGTGCCAAAATGTTGTAGAAAGGTAATGCCTGAAGGTGTGATAAAAATATTATTTAAAATCAGGTCTAGATGTTTGTAGGAGACTGTTGCATGAGGAAGATTATTTTTCTGTCACAGAGGGCAGTTAATAACATCTGTAAGAAGTATGACCAACACAGCAGAGGGGTTTGGGTTTTATTTTTTAAATGGCTGCGTTCCCCTGTCCAAAGGAAAATACAACTGGATACAAACTGACAGCTGACCGTTCACGTCACATAATACCTCCAGCAGCTTTGGTCCAGGAATATGTTTTGTCACAGGCTAGAAGTCCTTTGGATGTTCTGTAGTTCCTGGAGCATTTTTTAAATCTGCTAAACCTAAAGAGCATGAATATAGCACAGGCTTTGAGGTGACAACTCTGTCCCTTCCTTGTCTTGGCAGAAGAGACAGAGACTCTTAAAGAGAGATGACTCTTAAAGAGACATTTTCTGGATAAACAAACAATCCATCTAAAAGGGGATCTGGAAAGACAAATGCAATGGGATGGTTCCAAACCACCTCTGGGCAGGGTGGCTGACAGTCTGGAGATCCCTAATCATAAGGCCCTTCCAAAGACCTGTCAGCACCATCCCTGCTAACAGCTAGACTCAGGAACTTTTGTGTTTGTGTCAGCTTCTGGGAACTACTTGCAGGAGGTTCCCTGTGACTTTATTGTATGTCCTGTGAATGGTGCAACACAATGCATGCAGAGGAGTAAACTGTGGTGCAAGGTTGGCATGACAGCCTTAGTTAAAAGTCATGTACAAATATCCTTGCAAGATAATAGCTGGGAATAACCAAATCTTTCTGAGGAGCAATCCTCAAACAGTTAGCAGAGATACCTCCTCTGTTCTGTCCTAGTGGAGAGACTTCTTGCTGCTGAAAAAGAAGAGAGCTGAGGAAGAAGCTCAGGCACTATACCCAACATGGTCTACATAGTTTAATTCCTAGTTCATTCCCTGTCTTTCTTTTGGACTGTTTCAAAAGACTGTTTCAGCCATCTCCAAGACATGCTTCTAGGAGATTAGTCCTAAGCCAGTTTGAGGTAAGCATGCTGGTGCCAGACAAAGTGGTGTGCTTTGTTGAGCAGTTTGTGGTCAACAGGCAAACCAGGTAACCTCAGGGTTTGTGGTAATGGAGAGAGATCCTTTTTGATCAGTGGCACACTTTCCAAGATGAACCTCTTAAAGGCAAGATTTCAAACACCACAGTTTATTTTCCAAGCTAAAACTTAACAACAGCAGTCTTTTTCTCAGGCCTTTTTGGCAGCAAAAAAAAAAGGCTGCTAGAAGTTTCTTTAGCAAAAAAGATTTGAATATTCATCTAGAAACCTGGGAAAATAAACATATTTTGTCTGGAAAAATAGTTCTCCAGATATTTGTGATGAACCAAACAAATTAATAGATTAAAGGGTGCTAAACAGTGTGGAAAGGAGTGGAAGCAAAGAAGCAGAAACAATGTACTTCTTCTTCCCTGAAGTACACAGCTTCTAGTTTGAGTCCAAGAACTTCAGAGATCTGGTTACTTGATTCTTACTTTTGGTTGTATCTCAGTCCCTGTTGAACCATCCAGGTGTCAAGGCCAAGGCTCCATTATATTTCCCAGTTTAGGATGAAGGATTAGGAGGCCTTTTACTGGAGTTGCAGTTACATAATATTTTTGTGTTTAGTATGAATTTTTGGATAGATATACAGCAAGAAATGAACATAAAACATACCTAAGCATGGCCATTTGTTAATTCCTCCAGCTTCCTTACTTTCCCCTCTGTGCCAGCAAAGAGGCATAATCTAAGAGGTCTTCCATGCATGCAGAGCATGATCTTCTTTTCTCAACATCCTGACCTAAACACTTAATATATTAATCCTAAAGCTACATGTATGGGGCTTGCTTCCAAATATTTGCAATGAACCTACTACATAAATGGTTATCATGCGCTGAGGTATTTTTGGCTAGTCTCTGAGATGACAGGTGTCTCTGGAAATATCATAACTATTGCTAATTGGAAATTGCAAGTTGTTTATTTAGATAGTGTTAAGGACCTGGGGTTTAGATGTCTTATCTGTTGTAACTTCTGCCTAAGCATGACTAGAAAAGAAAAAAAAAAAAAAAAAAGGCACTGAATGACTCTTACATCCTCTCCTGGAACTGGAGGCAGCAGCATTTGTCTACTGATGCCATTCTCATAAGCATGTGGAACAACAGTATCGTAGTCCATCTCTGTCTAGCCACAGTGTAAGTAGGAAAAGGTGGGAAATTGGGGAAATTGGGTCAAACATTATATGAATAGAGTGCATGGCATGAGACACTTTTCTTGGACTTTGTGCTCTTCCATCTTCCTTAGTGCTCTGATCATTAATTTCCATCATGTGCATATACAGTGCTTTGAGTCAGGTGATTGATCATATTGCATAGAGCTGTATTTATACTTCCACAAAACTCTGACATCAACTTCTATCATCAGTAAAAGTGTTAGAATTCTCCCTGTCTACTAAAACCAATACCTACAGGTGACAATCTGTATTCAGTTGTTATATCCTGTAATTTATTTGTAGTAAATTTTTCAAAAGTCACTTGGATTATGACCAAGGTCATACTAGCAGTAACTTGTCTATATCCAAACTTACAAAATACAGCTTCTTAGTAAACTATGTCCAGAAAAAAAAAGTGCATTTATTTTCTTGGCCAATCTAAACAAATCTAAGCCTATGTTGCTCCAAGGGAACAATCTTTCCTGTGCCACCAAAAGGGGCTCTTTTGCTTGACTTGGCTTATTCTTCTGGCATATACAACACATCTTGAAAGTTTGCTCAATATCTCTGTTCAGCTGAGCCAATATAAAGCGTTTCTGGTTTTCTTAGGGTTTTTTTTCAGTCCTTAAATGACCTGTATGGTCTTTTTTAAAAGCAGGAGTGCAAAAATGTTCCTTTTTCTGTCCAAAATTCCATCTGAGTCTGAAATTCCCTCTTACAAGATTGGTGAGACCACCCTCTGCTAATGGCATTTGTTATTTTTTAAACGCCTTATCCTCAGCTAGTACTCAGCCTTGCTGTATACTCTGCATAGGCAAGTGATGCTTAAAGATTTCTGTAAAGATATATAACTTTCCTAACTGAGAAGTATGGACCAGGAATCACTAAGGCTATGTCTAGGTGATCAGGCTTAGAAGTGCATCTGCAAATGAGGTGATGGAGAGGCGCAGCTTTCCTGGCTTACAAGGAAAGCTAGGAATGAAGACTGAACAGAAGTTACTCTGCTGGAACAGACCATCATGTGGACATTGGGGAGTACATCACTGATGGTAAATTGGACAGAGCTTAAATGTTTCCTTCCTTCACCATACAGGTTTTAAAATCTACAAAAGAAGCAGCAGACCTGAGCCAGCCAAACAGTAAAGCTGACACAGTCAATGCAGAAACTGTGAAAGCTGAAAGCTGTGATGACTTTAAAAGCTTATTTCTGCTGACTTAATTCCATATAGCCTGTTGTCCATACAGATCTGCCATTTGCTCTCACAGATTTACTCCTATCCTTTTGTTTTTCCACCTAATTCCTCTTAGAACTCCATTGAAGAGATTTAAGCAACAAATAAAGCAAAAAACAGGAGTGCTAACAGAGATAATATTTGCTACCACCACGTTGTTTGCTGTGCTCATATGTTCATCCTTTCCTCTGCCCTCTGTCTGTCTTGTGTATGTTGTTTCTAAGTTCTGTGGTCCTGATATTTTCTCTGATTATATATTTATACAAGTGTGGTAAATTACATGTTTCTTGTTACACATGTGGTAAATTACATGTGCCTAAGGCACAGTATGAGCTTCTATTAGGTCTGCACAATATATGCATACCAAATATATGCATTTCAAAATCAAACTTTGAGGGAGAGAATGCAGAGTCAGAGATTGTAATGACAAAGGGAAGCAGAATTTTGCTCTGTGTTGGATGAGAGAAAATTGTATTTTTGATATGTGTTCTTGTGTTTAGATACATATTATTACACTATTTATTATTTAAAGACAGACTACAGAACAGGGTTTCATATATAAGTATACAGATAAATGCATTCTCCTTTGAAATTTAGTCCAAGATGTAGACTGTCATTAAAAAATTGTGCTATGTATATTATTTGTCAGAATGTATCCTGTATAGTGAATGATTTACTGCAAAGAAAAGTGCTGTACATAAAAAGTAATTTGAAAATTACTCCATGCTATTTATTATATGTATTCTATTTTTCACATATATATTGAAGGCAGAGAGAAAGATGGTA
This sequence comes from Promerops cafer, assembly GCA_013398275.1. Lineage (NCBI taxonomy): Eukaryota > Metazoa > Chordata > Aves > Passeriformes > Nectariniidae > Promerops > Promerops cafer. The sequence continues at coordinate 2,433,052 of VZSE01002700.1, read as the reverse complement.
TGTTCAGCCTCTGAAGGACTTTCAAGCTTTATATTGTAGCAGCACAATCACTAGCAATGATTTCATTCTGACTGCACATTGGTCTTCTAAGTTCTTTTATTTTTCCTCCTACACGAATGTGATGATATTCTAGCATACATATATGTTAGAATCACTGAATCAAAGAGTAATTTAAGCAGGAAGAGACCTCTTGATGTTCTTTGATATAACTCTGATTGAAGCAGTGTCAGCTTAGATCAGGTTGCTCAGGATCTTGTCCACTTGGGTTTTAAATATCTCCAGTTCTCTGTATGACAGAAACAGGCACTTAGCCTCTTATTTGGAACTGTTAAGTAATTTGCCCATTGGTGTGGCTCCTGATTTGTTATTGAGAGTGTTATGCTTTTGACTGGGAAGAATATTTCAGGTTTGTTCACGCCCCCTTTGTTGGAGGAAAGATGTCTAGCAGGGGATGAGCAGACCTTGGTAAGATGGACTCCTCTTTTCTGCAATGCTCTCAGACAAGGCTGTTTTGATGGTGACACAAACATTTATCTCACTTTGTCAGGAGGGCAGCCACAGACTGTATTGCTGAGGAACAGTTTTTGATGAGAGGGACACTCTAATGGCAGCAGTATATTTTAGGCTTGGGGTGTTCAAAGCACCTTCAAAACTTGAAGTTAGGAATGGGAACATAAGAAGTTCTTAGGGGGGAGCTCATTTGTGCCCTGCAGCAACAACATGGCATCATCAGAACCTTTCTGGCATGGACAGGAAGTGGCCCTCGGAGCTGTCCACCCCACAATGGTTTGGAGAAAGTTAAGGAAAGGTAAGGCAAGACCTTTCTCCTGCCCTCTCTGTTTTGGGCTCTTGGCCCTTCTGAAGCAATAACTGCATCTTCCCACCATGCATATAAGACACTAAAGGGACACTTTCCTGCAGATTTCTCAGTGCTAAAGACATAAAACTATGTGAAGCAGTAGAGGCATCACTTCCTGATCCTGCGGACCATTGATGATCAGTGAGGAGATTTGTGAATGTCATGACCATGTGCTTGTCCACTTATCCCTGGGGCCCTCATCACCATGGTTACCACCATCTGGAGGCTAATCCTGCGGGATGTTGCACAGCTGGGCCTTGGGTAGTCTGGAGATGCTGAGACACAGACCTATCTCTTGGACTCTAGCACCTCTGTATAGAGTGTGGACTGAGCACATGGGATCATAAGCATGTTCCATAGCTAATTCTCCATCCAAGATGTTGTGCATATTTCGGAAATATTGAAACTTCCCTCAAATTCCGGCGTCTTTTTTTGGCTTCAGATGATGTTTTCTGAATTTGAAGTGGTGAAACCATAAGTGTTGATCTCCTCTTGGCTCCAGCTGCCGCTTCTGTAAATGCTGTTTGGCACCATTCTGTTCAGCAATGGACACAAACAAGACAAGTGCCTCACTATCTAATACAGGAATGTTTTGTAGCATGTTGCCAGGGTTAAGGCATGTTGTTTTGGTCTATAGCATGAGAATCAGGGAGGGCACACAAGGTCATGAAGCCTTCAGGCTGAAGAAACCAGACCTGTCAGGATTTATTTTTATGTTTTATATAGGAACAGAACCCTGGCATTCACTGTTTTCCAGTTCGTTCTTGCACCTTTTTTTTTCACAAGTTAACTCTTTAGGCTTCAGCCCTTCCAACATGACCCCACAAGGAATATTGGAGGGTAAACAACATGCATATGGCCAGGAAGATCAATAGACTAAGACTGGAATGTGAAATGTGGGATATAGCAACACAACAGTAAAGATATGTGGGAGACTTTGTTCCCCCTTGATAGAAAGATAGGACACTATTTGGAATTAAGCAGTGGCCAGGACTCCTCTATATTCAGTGCTCTTCCAAAAACACAAATTCTGTCCCAAAATTATCTGAGAAAAGAACTGAGATCAGAGTATGAAAAGATATGAAAATAAGGTGGAGCTATGACACAATATTATCCAGCATAACAAATATGCAAGCTATCTCCCTGATTACATAAGAGACTGCAGAAAATTTCCCAGTATTGGATTCAGTCTATGCACTACAGAGAACATCCTTTTTTCAGGCAGTCATGAAGTGGAAGGGAAGAAGACAAGTGAGGATTTCAAACTACTATCTGTGCGGAAGCACTGGCCATTAAATAAAAAATTTTGAGAACTTGTCTGCAGGAGCATGACCTGTTATGTCAGAAAAAGCAGGCTTCAAATCAAAAACTAATAGTAGCAACACATATCAGTGATAAATACAAGACAGAGAGAATATAGAAAAGCTGAGCTGTGAAGAATCAAGAAAATAAATGTTTGTGTTCATACCATAAAAGAATTTATTTAAAGGGGCTTGGAGAAGACAGGAGAAAAGTTACCTGATTTCAAGTGGTTAACTTCAACATTTAATGAACATTAGTTGAGGAAACTCTAGCTCCCTTTACAAGAGGCATTAGGAGAGTGAATTTATGTCAAAATACATCTAATACCAAAAAGCGTTAACTTATCTGCTTCAACCAACAAATAAATCAACCTACAAAAAGATTTTCCAATTACTGTTTTTTGGAATGACTCCCAAATATATTAATGGCATGGGTTCTTTCAACTTGAGTCTTTTGGAAAGGCTCCCAATAAAGTTAATGGCACAAAGTTCTTTCAACTAGTGTCTTTTGGAATGTGTCCCCATAATATTATTGTCATTCCCTCAACTCATTCTTCTTTGTAACATCATAGTAATTACACATTCATTTTCCTATATATTGAGCTACCTTTCTCTGTAATAAAATAAAATTTTAGGTAATTAAACAGCATTTTGATTTAAATTATATTCAATACTAACATATGCAGTGTTTACAGCCAAACACAGAGAACTGAATCAGTAAGACAAAAATTTCATTAAACTGAAAAAACCTGAAATTTTCGGACATCGTATATGCCTTAATGAGCAACTCTATTATAGGAATTCAGGTATGCAGAATGTGATGCAAAGACTCCTTTCATAATTTACCCAGCTGAATTGTCAAGTTAATTCACATAACAAAATAGTCTGGCTTTTTTGTGTGGCTACATGGAAAAAAGTCATAAAAGACAATATATCTTTTAACCATTTTAAAGTGCCTATCTCTGAAATGCCTAAGTTGTAATGAGGTGAACTTATTCTTTGATGTTGATGAAGTTAAATCTCTTGGACTCATCCAGACTCAGTAAGTTGTGGTTTACTGTGGACAATTGCGACTTGCCTCTTTTTACTCCCTGTCTAAATTACACCTACTGAGAGCAGACTGCTTGTCTATCTGGGTCACACTTAGGACTTCAGTAAAACACTGCCAACTGACTCAGGCCAGGTTTTTCCCAACTATTTACTTGCTCTAATTGCTCTGCCCTGGTGTGGAGTCCTCTGCAGGCCACTGTCCCTTGATGGGCATGTCCACACTGGCATTGGCTTATCCACAGGCTTCGGTCCTCTGGCAGGTAGTGCCTCCTTCGAGTGCATCTCCCCCTATGCCCTTCAAAATGTCCCCTTCTCTGTCCCTCCTCCTATATCTTCACGTGTCCTGTCCTGTGCCTCCTCTTGGGTCTCCTCAAATTCACTTTGGGTATCTGGCAGCTCCTGTCCTTTCCTAAATAAGTCTGAGCAGAGTCACTGTGTGTTCCTCTGACCAGCTGATGTTTTGGCACAGCTTGGATTGATTGTTGAGCTGGCTGGAACTGGCTGTGATCGTACAGGATAGTTCATGGCCTTCTCCCAGACAAGTCACTCCTGTAGCCTTCTGCTACCCAGACCTTGCCTGTTATGCCCACTACACCTCCCCAGAATGGATTTTGGCCTAATTCCGCTCTTGCACACACATGCACACACACATGCTCATACACGCATACATATGGACCCACATTTTCTTGGCAAAGCAATTCCTGCTCACACAGATCCCTGACATACCTGAGGGCACTGAGGTCACCCAAAATGCACCTGAGGTCACCCAAAATGCACTGGCCGCACTATTTCTGAGGCCGGCTGGGATGCCATGGATGCCATGGGCCTTCTTGGCCTCCTGGGCACACTGCCAGCTGATGATCAGCTACTGTCAACTGGCATTCCCAAGTGCTTTTCTGCTAGACNATGGATTTTGGCCTAATTCCGCTCTTGCACACACATGCACACACACATGCTCATACACGCATACATATGGACCCACATTTTCTTGGCAAAGCAATTCCTGCTCACACAGATCCCTGACATACCTGAGGGCAGGTTTTAAAATCTACAAGCACCTGAGGTCACCCAAAATGCACTGGCCGCACTATTTCTGAGGCCGGCTGGGATGCCATGGATGCCATGGGCCTTCTTGGCCTCCTGGGCACACTGCCAGCTGATGATCAGCTACTGTCAACTGGCATTCCCAAGTGCTTTTCTGCTAGACACCTTTCCAGCCACTCTGCCCCAAGCCTGCAAGGGATTGTTGTGACCCAAGTGAAAGTCCTGGTACTTGGCCTTTTTGAACCCTATACAACTTGGCCTTGGCCCCTCAATCCAGCCTGCTCAGATTCCTCTGCAGAGCCTTCTTACTTTCCAGCAGATGAACATTTCCACCCAGCTTGGTGTCATTTGTGAACTTTCTGAAAGTGCACTCAATCCCCTCATTCAGATCACTGATAAACATATTAAACAGGCCCCAGAACTGAACCCTGGAGAACATCATTTGTGACCGACTACCAGCTGGATTTAACACCACTCACCACAGCCATCTGAGCTCATCCAGCCAGCCAGAATATCCATCCAATAAAGGATGTAGATCCTCCTTTATTGCTCACCTATTTATAGAAACCTTTTTAATTGTCTTTTATGGCAGTAAACACATTAAATTCTAGTTCGGCCTTGGGCCTTAAAATTTTTTGCCTGCATAACCTCTCAACACCCTTGTCTAGACTTAGTTGTTTTTACAAGCTGTATGTAATTCTGCCATATGGACATCCAAATAAGGTATTTTATTAGTAGGAAGGCTTAGATTGTTTAGAAACATGGAAAATACATGTAGGGCTTTTAACCTTGAGGTCATTGGTTTGAGCTTGGTCCGGCCTGATAAGAAACCAAAAACATTAATTCTGTATGTTCTCATGCAACTCTTCCAAACAAATATTTCCTAAAGTGTAAAAGGGAGGTCATTGCTGTTGTTTTTCCTTCTTTTTCCTGCTTTCCCTTCTGAGTTCAAACTTGAACACTGCCTGGTAGGGTGATCTGCTTTGGCTTTTTGAAGAAATGCAGCAGCAAATGTTCTTTTGTAGAAAGTATTTCTCATTCTCATATACATATTGTACATGAATAGTACTTTATGATTACCCAGTTGACTTCACTGGGTAAGAGAGATACTTAAGTGGCCTTTCTGCTAGATATTGTTCACTATGAACACCCTTTTGTCCAGGCCGTATGTTCTGGGTTTATTTCATAGAAATTCAGGCATCTAGTCAAATTCTCTAAGCCCTACCATGTGGAAGAGAGAAAAGTACCAGGTGAGCATGTCTGAAGTTTTATGTGTACCGCCTTATCTGCAATAACAACACATTTGTGCAATTTTGTTTAATACATTTTGAGAACTGGTATAGTTTGGGATTATGCTTAGGTGCAGAAAGGCAGACTCAGCATTGGATTAGAATGTTCACACTGAGATTTGAGATGTATTCACATGGATTCAGGTTGAGTTTTAATGCCAGGATTCAAAAGAAAACTTAAGGATGTCTGCAACAGATAGCTGATGGCCCTTGCAAATCTCTAATTCTATTAGACTTGCAGTGCAGGGTTCCCTAAGAACTGAAAACTCAGGATCCCAAGTAACCTCAGAAGTTTCCCAATCTAGACCTGTAGGAACCTGAACTCCTGGAGGCTGATTTACTGTGATCAGGCTGGTTAACACACCTGGGGAGCGCTAATTTCACTGAAAAGACACAAAGAAAGTGGTGGCACTGCCTAAAGGCTATTTGAGGCTGAAGGTATCTTTGGGATTTGGGTCCTCTGTTACTGGCAACTTATGCTTTTGGTGGCTTCCTCTCCCTTCACTGTGCAATTCTGGGTTAAACACCAGTAAAGGGATGAACTGCAGCTTTCTTATCAGGTACATGCATACTGTTCAGGCTGTCAGATTTTCTAAGATGACTGTATAGTGAATGTCATTACAGAGGTAACTGTCCTTATCTTTTCTACTATTATTCTGGATCCTTCATTTTTGACACCTATTGCACTATGGATGTTGCTTTTCATTTACATTTTATTTTAATAGATACTTAAGGGTGACTTTCATGGTTACTGCCACAGTGATTGCTGTATATTCTCCTTGTTTCTGAAATAAATACTGTACCCAAGTCCCATTTCAGAAGAATTGTTCTCCCTGCTCCCAGCAGTTAGACCAGTTAGACCTTCTTTCACCAGAATTCACCACTGCTTTGATCAAGGTCTTGCTTAATTTTGAACTTGTTTTTCCCAGCTGATACCTGAAATACCAGTACTAGGGGTGACCAGCACCTCAAACTGCTTGTGAGCCCTAATCCAAACAAAATTTGAGGAAGACACTGTCAGCACTATCTAGGTTTTCAGCTCCATTTTTTCTCATGGTCAGCAAGCAGCATAGACAAAGTGCTGGTATGAGCTGATGGTGATCTCTCTTAGTCCAACTTTTATCTCCATATTGCTCAGTCTCTCTGAAGCAGCTGAGTGTCTGCACTACTGTTTTCCTAAGACCGTGTGAAGGCATTAGCTTTATGCTCCATAAAAATGCCCACAGTGTTCAGCTGGCCTCCTTTTGTCATTTTAGCAGCTGAGTGGAGGGGAAGCAGAATGAGGGAGAGAATACCTCCCTTAGTGTCCGAGCAGTCAAGTGAATGGGGTGTGTGTTACTTGGGACTGCCACCAACAATAGGGTACTGTTGGTGTTACCAGAGTCCGTGACATTTTCAGAGATCTGAAAACGACATTTTATTTTGGCACAGCAGCAGAAATTTATCCTTTGAATTGCTTGTACTTTCCCACATCACAAATATTGCTGATACAAAGAGGGAATAATCAGCTTCTTGTGGGATTTGCAATCATTAATAGAGAATTCACATAAATTTGCCTGTGAGATTTCCAGCATTGGTGGTGCCCTGTATGCAGCTCTGGGAAAGATGGGGTGGGCTTGAACTGGGCATGGGAGAATGGCATCAAAAGCTCTGTCGGTGCAGCAGCCTTTGGTTATTTTATAACCAAAGTTAGAGCATTGCTTTAGATGATTGTAATATGTGTCTGTACCTGTCATGGCTTGATCACAGACAGTGAAGATTTTGAGCTGTATTTTAACCCTGATTACAGTACTGAGCAGTTATTGCATTCTATAGCATTACCTCCACTTGCATAAGCATTCAACTTTACATCTGTATAGGTGGCATAGCAAGCTGTTTATCCTGATTGCTGATTATACTTGAGATGACCTTACATGTTTAGTGCTTCAAATGCTCTTTTTGTAATTGAGTCTTCTTCCCCTCCATCCCCACAAGGAACTATGAGTATACAACAGGTAAACCATTGCCAAATTGCATTTTTCAGCTGGAACTGGCTGCCAACACTCATTTTTCAGAACTGTAAGTTGTAATTCTCAGTTACAAAATAATCTTCTCATAAGGGCATAGGAATGGTTCAGACAAAGAGTCTGTCTAGCACAGTACCCTGCCCTACCAGTGTCCATGTCCATGTCTGGCCATGAAAGGAAGGAAAAATTGGTCAAAATTTTGTCAGTTCCTAATATCCCTTCTACAATGAAGGCATCAAAGCTGTACACAATATTTATTCAAGGTGTGAATGAATGATGGATTTGAACAATGACACAAAGGTATTCCTGTTATGTTTGGTTATCCTTTCCTAATGTTTCCTAATATTTTACTTAGTTTTTGAAAACTGAGTTGGTGCTTTCACAATGCTATCTAGCCTAAGCTTTTCTGCAGAATGTTTCTGCAGAATTCATTAGCTAATATGATACATCTTTTAACATATGATACCAGGTCTGTTTTTCCAAATGGTTTTCCTCATGTCTTCACATTTATCTGCATTGAATTCCACCTGCCATTTCACTGCTCAGTCACTCAGGATGCTTCTCTTTTCTTACACTACCTCGAACAGCTTAGTGTCATCACAGGCTCCACCATGGCACTGTTGGCTCTTTGCCAGGCTGTTTACAAAACATCTTGCACTGCACACACATGACCAAATCTGTGCTGGCTCTGAGACTGTTACATTCCTTGAATTTAGGAGGTTGCTCAAACCCATCCAATAGCTGGAAGAACTTTACTTGTAGGGAGGAAGTGTACTCTACTTGTTCCCTGTGAACTAAACCAGTAGACTTGCACTTCACTGTTCTTGATATGGAAGATTCAGAGGCTCTAAGAAAAAGATAGGTTAGATACCTTTTCCTGGATAAGCTGCACATAAGCAATCTTGTCTTTAAGCTTCAGCATTCACATACTTTTAAAATATCTTAGGCTGAGACCTCTTGACTGTCAACAAGATTTTTAGTAGAGTTTTTAGTATATCAGCATGATGTGTAGCACTGGCTTGACAGTTGTTGTGAACTCCCCTTTCATATTTGTGTGTCTTTGGTTTTTGTCATCCCTCTATGAAATTCTGAACCAACAGAAATTTTCACAGAAACCTAAATGACTCATTGGGCCAGGATGGAAAAATCTACAACTTCCTGTCCTGAGCTGCAGTGCTGGACAGTTGTGTATGATTCATACTGGACATGGTCCCAAATTCATCAAAAATATTGCTAGAATTGTAAAAGTGGCAAGTCATTGTGGGGGCCTGGACCCTGCCAAAGGCTGAACTGAGGAAGCTGTGGCTCAGCTAGTGTTGAGTCAGCCCGACTTTGCTGTCATCAGTAGAGCATTCTCATTTTACACCATCTGACAGCCCCATCACAGCTATCAGTTTGCAGACCCAAATGTGATGGGATTGGGAGCAATCACCGTAAATTCCTGCTTTGTGCAGAACAATCGGGAGGCTCAGCAACGGATGTGCATAGGTAGCATGGAAAGAATTAGGCAGCAGAAACAAAAAAGTAAAAGCTATGGCAAAGCGATGGTCATATCAAATTATCAAGATAATATATCTTACTGGGGTTTACTTTTCTTTGTCGAATAGCAGTTTGTTTTACAAAACTGTTGTCTGGCATGCAGGAATATTCACCATCTTGTTAGGTGATTTGATTCTTTGCAGGGAGAGATTATTCTGCCTGCCTTGTTTGAATTCATTTTCTATTCAGTATGGAAACAGTCTCCCTAGATCTGGGTTAATCCATCTTCTGGTCGACATCATGAAATCTGAATGAACCCAAAAAAGAACAAATTGCAGCAGGCATGTAACAAGCCCCTCTTTTTTCTGTTAAACCTCTGTCAATAATGTGTGAAGGAGTGACAACAAAGGGCTTCTGTCCTCTTTATAAAAGACCCTTAAGGGCAGAGGCAGGCTGTAAGAAGCTATTCTTTTGCTAATGATAGCTGAATTACTGAGAATGCTCAGTGTTAAAAACTTACGAAAAGGATATTGTACATGGAAAGGAAGTATTTCCTTGGATGACTTTCTAATGACTGTCAAACATTTGCAGCCATCACACAAAAGGAAGCATTGTGAAGACAAGGCACAAGCAACCTAGTGCGCATTCTGTGGTTACATCTGCCAGTAGCTGGGAACTGTAAGCTCTCAAGTAGTCCCACAAATTAAAAATTGACTCCTGATTTTCAATTTTCTTTACTTACTTCACTCTTTCTACTTCTTTTCTTTTTTTCTTTTTCCCCCTCAAGGGTAGCTTGGTTAATAATGATTTTATTAGTAAGATCTTAGAGACTTTCAACCACATATAAGTCTTTCTGAGTTTTATAAAACAATTTTTTCATATTAAGTTGTTCACTTGTTCAAGATCCTTACATTTCTATGTCACCGTAACTCTCTCCTCAGCTGAAAACATACCCATTAATATATGTGCTATATGTAAAAATTACATGTGACTTGAAGAACATTCTTGCTCATAGCTATATATCTTTTATGTGACTCAAAAGATAATAACTTTTCCTGTGTTTTAATGTGTATTCCAGTGACTAGTTTATAAGGGTCGATTTAGTCCTAAATACATATTTTTTATACTTTCAGAAAATTCAGCAAAAAAATTACCTTCCTCTATTCAATTTTAACTAGTATTTTGTGGTTTGGTTTTTTCCTCTCAAATACAAGGCAGGAAAAGAACAAAGCAATTCATGGTTTGATAATTGCATTGTGTATAACAAAGGAACCTCATCACAAGGTTCACAACTAAACTCTCATAAAAGTAAAATTTTATAGCACTCATATTTTGTCAATAACACAGAGAATTAACAGCTAAATTGTGAGGAGGAAAGATCATTCTTGCAGCTCATGTTGCATGCAAGACTCAAACAGGTGCCACGCACTTTTTTCAGCGCTGTGATAGCATCAAGGCACAGATTTTTGGGGTGGAACTTCTGTAAGAATGAAATACTTAGAAATGAGGCAATATTTCTTATACCGGCGTAAATACTGAAAGTTGTACGTACATTAAGTTTTCTTTTTGTTTGGTTGCTTTTTTACCCTTAGTGTAATTTTATTAGTAAAGCCCTGTGAATTTTAGGTATGGTCTATGATGGGAAGTTTTTCTGTCAGTATGATGTCTCAGCTGAGCTGGGGGAAAAAATCACACACCCTAAACTCATTTATCTGTCCACACAATATGCAGTTCTAATCTTGGCTTAGTGAGCATCATTAAAGTAGGCGTGGTGGACACACTGGTGGAAAAACACCTTCAGTATTTTGTTTTGCTGAAATAGCTCTGCTAGCAGAGCAAATTCAGAGTCTCTTCAGTGGAGCGAAACAGGTTTACAGTACAGCTAATTATGAAGCATTCATTGCAGGAAAAGTGAATGTAGACCATATTACTATTCAAGGATATATGCCTTCAAAAACAACATGCCTAAAAGCACTAAAGAGTTTCAGTGAACAAATTATCTATGTGCTCCTCACATACTCCTGTGATTAAAAGGGTAAATTCAAGCCTTGCATGTATGGACACCAAATTATTAGAGAGAATTTGTGTCAAATACTAAAGAAATGATGAAGTTCTACCAGAGCTGGAATAATATGTTTAGTAGTAAGGATGATTAATCGTAGCAATAACCTAACAAGACATGTGATTATATCTCTGTAATTCAAAATATGTGTACAAAACCAGTTGCTTTTCCCTAAAATATGTATTTGAGTTTAGAGAAAAAAATTAGTTTTCAAAACCAGCATGTTATGCTCCTTGCATCTAGCCTTAGAAATGTAACTGAACACCATCACAGTAGAGGTGGATTACCTACTTTCCAGGCTCTTACGGTTTAAAAAAAATCCCCTGTAAGGACTGAGATATATCTGCCTTAATTATAGACACCTAAATATGAGATAGTCGAATTTTCCATTCAACCAGTATGATCAATGGCAAGACATAAGCATCAGAAGAAAGCTGCTCATCTCAGATGTAAATATACATGTAATACAGATCAGATGGATTGCCCTCTGGAGGTGACTCTTTTGCACTGTAAAGGGAACTTGAAGGAGAAGATTCCAATATTTAGGCAAATTTATTAATGCTGACGAATCTCTTCAGAGATGTAGATTTAGCAGAGTGAAGGGCTCCAAGATTTTACAGCTTAAATGTTTTCTTTAACTTTTCTGAAAGTATACAAGCTACTCTGCTCTCAATAGGAAAGAGACACAAAGGTATATTTTTCACAGTAAGTTGCACTGATTGCTATCATTCACCCCCCACTGCAGCAGTGAACACACATTCATAATTTTCTGTCTGTGAATGACACAAAGGACAGAGACACTGAGGATTAAAGGCTTGATTTAAATCCCATTAAAATGGGAGAGACTTGCATTGACTTTAATGGGATTTAGATTGAGTGCAGAGGAGGCTGAATGCTGAACTACTGTCATGTTTGAAGTACAGGGGGTATTAAAGGGCAAACTAATAATGCTTCTGTTAAATGTTAAGTACCTGTTCTTCAGAGAGACTTGCCAAACTGGTCATTCAGTCTCTTTCAAGATGACTCAAGTGACTCAGCAAGCAATAAACAAAATTATTAATGTAATTGCTACTTGTCTTCATGTCTTCCAATCTTTATTACATTCCAATAAAGTAAGATGGTGTGTAAGACGTGATGTGTTTGCTAGATACTATTAACAATTTATTTTATATGACAGTGTCTGCCATCTGATATGCCAAGGAATCTCTCTCTTCTATTGATGCATTATTTGATCCATTTACAGGCCAATGAGAACATGTTGGGCTACATTAAGCCTACCAATTGAGGGACCTGTGATTCCTGTGGACTGTAAGTGCTTCTGTATCTGGGAAGTCCTTAGCTACCTGTACAAGATGAAGATAAAGCCCTCTGCAGTTGATAGATGCCCGTGCTCCACTGAGCACATGGAAAACGCTTGCTTGACTTCGCTGTGTAAATGGAGACAGGACATGGAACTCACGAAATAGGAAATGAGAGCTTTGTTTTCTGAGTCCTTCTTTCTTTTTACAAAGAGCTTTGAATCCTTAGTTGCTATTTTAAATAATCACTGCCAAAGTAAAGATGCAGGGATGGTCCTCATTTGCTATTAAAGCTGAATCTCTGTGCAGGGATGAAGGTATGAGGCAATGGGCACAAACTCAAACATCAGGAAACACTATTCTTATTGTGAGGAAGACTGAGCACTGGAACAGGCTTCCCACAGTATTATAGAGTCTCCCCCTCTGGAAAAGCTGTCTGGACATGGTCCTGGGCAACCAGATGTAGGTGGTTCTGCTTGAGCAGGGGTGGTGGACCAGATGACCTCCAGGGTCCCTTCCAAGCTTAACCGTTCTGTGATTCTGTGATGAATAGCAGTGTCTGTGAGGTAGTGGGGGTGTCAACCAGGTCGCTGCTTCTGAACCCTTGTGAGAAGAGAAATTTGGGGAGAAGGGCATCCTGGCCTTAGCTCAGTTCTGCTGGGACTGCTCAACCACTTTTTCTTAATAAAGCGATTACAGCAGAGCTTGATGCATGCACCATAACACAAACTCCTCTGGGGAGTTTGCATCCCTGATCTAGGGAATGTCCTAGGAAATATGAGTGTTCCTTGTGTCCCAGGAATGGAGAAGGGGTGGAAGGGCGAATCCACAACTTCAAGCAACCTCTTCCAGTGCCTCACCATGCTCAGAGTAAACCCAATATCTAATCTAAGTCTACCCTCTTTAACTTTGAAATGTGAATGTAAAGATGAAGCATGCTGCAAATGGGACATGTTCTCAGTGAACCTCCTGTGCAGCTGATCTCTCATGCTGCAAACAAATCCAGGTTATGTGTACAGGAGATCAGGATATTATTCAGGATTTCCACACTGAATCTTAGATGGGTATTAAAAAAATCTCTTAAATCTACCATAATTAACTTTCCAGGCAGAAAATGAAGCCATGTGAAGCAACATGGCCATTAATAACTATGCATATTTTCAGGAATTCTGAAAGAAATCCTGCACACATCTCCGTTGGCTGCCTGGACCAGGCAGAAGCTGTGTGTAATGTATAGCCTGGGAAGTAATGGTCCTCTGTCGTGGAGTAGGAATGTTGCCTGCTTGCCTGTGGTCTGCTCTCTGTGACCTTAGTGAAAGACCAGATGCCAACACAGATAGAGCATTGCTGGTTTTAGGGTGATAAGAGTGTAGTTTCCCTTGGTTGCTGAGCCTGGATTTTCCCAGACATTTTGTGTGATGTACTGCAGAAATGTGCACACATATGGATTGACTACATTTAGAATTTGGGACTGAAAACACCCATTATACCATACTCTCAAATTAAGTTAATTAATCTATTTAAAAAAGCCCAAAGAACCTGTATACCAAGAAGTCATAATGTTCTTCACGGATCTTGTTAAAATTGAAAATGTTAAATAAATTTATTAAAAGAACAAGAACCCGCATGTGCAATTCTAGGTTTGAAATTTTAGACATGCTTTATTGTTTGTTTTGCTTTAGAGATAATATATGGTACTGGAAATGAAACTGAATTTAATTTTTTTTTTTTTTAGATGCCCAAAATATTACACACACACCCTCCCTCCTGGCACATTTTAGAAAACCTTCTAAGTGCAGAAAAAAGAAATACATAAAAATATTGACAGAAACCCCAGATTTGCAAAGCAATCTTTCACATAACATTTAGGTAGACTCCATCTTATTTACAGTTTGTTTTAAGAAAAGTATAAGACTTTTTCCATCAGCAATTTTAGGTTTGTGTGTATCTGTGTCAATGTTAACACTGATGTATCTTTGCTATCTATGCCACCTTAAAAAAATCTGACTTTAGAACTAATACCTAGCCTGTCTCACAGGTTGCAACTCAATGGGTTTCTTCTCTTTTCACACATAACAAGTAATACAAAGACCAATCCAAAATAATTTGATTTCTGAATTAAATACTTCTGCTGACTGACTTGCCATGACCTTACCATCCTTGTTCTAAACAGAGACTTGAATAGATCCTATTTAGTTTCAGACAACAAATCCAGCATTTTTGTGATGACTTTTGAATGATGAAGTATTCTTTCTGGTGAAGAAAGATTTCATTGGTCATTTTTTTTCTTTACATTCAGGGCTTTGCAAAATTTAGCAAGAAAAGAAAATTATGAATGCACTCAGTGCTCATGCTTGCTAGTGACTGTTTTGTGTCAAATGCAGACATTGGAGTAGGAATGAGAAGCCCATATTTGTAAGTGTCCTAATTGCTGGAGAAGAGTAATCAGCTTTCTGCTGTTTTCCAGACTAATCAATCTTGGCTGCACTTTTGATTTATGTATAGTAGCACAGATGAACATCAGGGATGGATAAGCTTTGCTTCTTGAAAAGCAGCCTGCAGCCTGATGTTTGGTACATGTTTTGGTGGTAAGAAAAGGCAAACTGGTATTTGAGAACAGTGTTGTCATCCCCTGCTCTTTAGAAGGTACTGTGTCTCTTGAGTTGCTCTATAAAGGATTGGGAAAGAGCTAAGACAGTGAATGTCTTTTGTTTGGTTGTTTTTTTCTTTTTTTTTTTTAATAATAAATACATTTTTTTGCATAGCAAATACCCTGGTTTTGAATTTTAGAAGGAAGGTGGTCATGACTGGTGTATTCTTCATGGAGTTTATGCCTTAGAAGTGTGTTCTGTGTGCACAGAGTCTACTTGCCAGACTGGGTTTCTTGGAAAACAGGCATAATTTAAAATCCTAGTTATGTATAAGCATGAGATATATGCTGAGCTACTCAGCTGTGCCAAAATAGTAGCAATCTTGTGCCTGTTTAGATGCAGACTGTCACAGGACATTCACTGGTGTAGATGTGGGACGATACCCAAAATGTCACTGCCCACGTAGAGCTGTTTGTTGGGTCAATAACTGTGGGGGGAGGGTGGCTGTGGAGGGGATCTGTGGGTGATGACCCAGAGACCTCAGGGAGGTGTCTCACCACACATTAGACTGAGCACATCGACTATGCCACACAAGGAAACACTGGGAAGAGCAGGCAGGACATCTCCAGCTATTCTAGTCACCAGTGTTTAGGCAACTGAAAACCTCTACTCGGGCCTTAGCATGGCTGATAGCATTAATCTGCTCTTTGGTTCCTGGTTCCTGGCATACCTCAATGTACCAAGTTATGCTATGGTTACAAAACCACCGACCTAGCTTTGGCCCTTAGACCTTGGGCTTGTTACGTATTTCCACAGCTTCTTGAAGCAAACCCCCTGATTTTAATCCAATTATTCCTGTGTCTAAAATGATTTATGTTTTGAAGGCTTCCTGCAACAATACACAGGCCTAGTCTGACTCGTTCTTCCTCTTTCAATTTTTCTTTTAAGTATCCTAAATGATGGTTGTCACTAGAACCAGGAATCCAGACACATTGACATCAAAAGCAATTGTAATATGTATGTGGCAACAAGGGTGGGGGAAAGAGTGGAAGGAAGAGGAGCACTTTGAAGATGTCATGATAACTCAGGCATGTTTAGATTCAGTAGGTAGGTGTGCCTTTTTCTGTATCCTGCTCATCTGCAGAGTAGGATGTTTGAAGAGAGGGAAAAATGAAATGTTATTTCCAGTAAAGGGGAGGAGATTTAACAATGGTAAAATCACTCTGAAAAAAACAAGTGGTGGAGGGAACATTAGAATTTTTAGCCAGAAAATAACTGGGAAAAAAGGTGTATGTATTTGAAAGACGGGGGAAAATGGCTGCCTTTTTTGTTTTCCAAAGCACTGATGTTTATAATTTATTTGTGACTGAATTTTATAAAAGTGTTGCAATAAATATAAGGCTGGAACTGAATAATATTTCCCCCTATTAGTTTGGTTATTTGCCAGCAACGTGATTGAAACGTAAATGGACATGTGAATTCAACCTATATTTGCAACAAACAATTTGCAACTAACAAAATTTGGTTGTTTAGTTGGGAACAGATAGGTGAACTCTGTCCATCTCTTGAGATTTTGGCAGAGGTATCACACAGGATCCGTGTGCTGAGGTGGCCTCTGGTGTGTCCCACAACCAGGGGACCAGTCATTAAGCCTCCCTCAACTTTTGCTTGCTGTGCCAGCCCTGGTGGTCCCAACAAAAGGAGAGCCATGATGGAGGTGCACCAGCAAGGGTTTAGTAAAGGCTCTATATCATGGCTGCTGAGAGTGTGGGAGAGACCATTTCCCAAGTGGATGTCAAACACAAAATTGGCATCTGTGATCAGCTGGACACACCATTCAGCGAAGCATTTGTAGCAACAGGGCAGTGGCACATTAAAGGCCAGGAGCTGTGATTTTGCACAATGACAATGCCCATGTGTAACTGCAGAGTGTTTCTTCCAGCTCTACTATTCTTCAACCTTTCCAAGCCTGCTGGCAAGGTGAGGACAACCAGGAATCACCACAATCACTGCTGGAGTGCTTGTGCTCTTGGGTCCGTGAGTACAGATATCCAGTAGGACTGCAAGGAAGGGATACAACTAGTTCAAGAGCAGTTAGTAGCTACAAGACCAGTTTTTATTTTTCAGAGGTTTTCAGGGCTTTATCCATTAAAAAAAAATTAAAACTGTTTCTACTTTTTTTTTTTTTTCCCCTGAAAGTTAAGGATTTATCCCATAACCCACATCATGAGGCTGCAACTTCAACATATTATCCTTTTCTGAGATGATCTTGACTCTTGCCACTCTTCTGGCTGAAATCCCATGTTTGGAATATTATAAGAAACTTTCATTCTCACGTGTGAAGAATTGAAGTATTTAAGAGAAAATGAAAGAGTGTTAGTAAAAGACAATGAAAGAAAGTATCAAAATACCCCAGGTATCTAGAGGTATATAAGGTATTTGAAATATCAAAATAAATTTAAAACTGTTTGTTCAACAATTGCATATATTGTTGAACAATATATGAATATTTTATATGAATACAAAGTTGTATGCTGGAGGTGGGAGTTCTGCCACCTAACTTGAAAAGCATTCACTTTGATTGGTGCCAGATCAACCTTTCCTAATTTTGCTCTAAGTATTGCCCTTTTGAATTTGCTCTAAGTATTTTCTGGGCTGAAGACATAGATTCACCACTTTTCAGTTGTCTGTTTCCCTCCAAAAGTTTGTTACCACCTCTATGCTATTTACCGCCCTATATCCCACCCTAAAGCAATTTGTGAATACTTAACTCATTTCAGAAAAAAAATTGATTGGATTAATTTCTTTAGTTTAAGCAGTTTACCTGGTTTGCTTTGTCTGAAGTGGATTAGGAAACCCTAATATAAACTGTTCTTCTAGCAGAATTGTAGAAATGCTGAACTCTTTGGCAGTGACTTCCGTAGCAAGACCTCACTCAAAGGAACAGGGCAAGGCAGTGATCTCCAGGGACAGCTCCTCAAAGCACAAGAGGACCATCCGGATGTGCAGGAAACAGCAGGTGTGGCAGGCGGCCAACTCAGCTGAACAGGGAACTTGAACTCCTGGATGAGCTCAAACACAAAATGGAAATACACAGAAAATGGAAGTGGGGATCAGCTAAGGAGTATGAAAACTGTAGCTTGAGCTTGGAGGGGTGAAGTCATGCAAACCCAAGTCGGGCTGGAGTTTAAACTGGTTAGCGATAGGAAAGGCAAAGAGAAGGACTTCTATAAGTACATTGGGAGCAAAAGGAAAACTGACAAAAATACAAATCTGCCACTAAATAGGATGGATGACTTAATGATGAAGGATAAAGACAGATTGACAGAGTCACTTGGATCTTACTGGCAAGGTCTGTTTTGCAGCTTCCCAAGTCTCTGTGGCAGAGTCTGGAGGGAGAGAACTGTTACCTGTAGTAGGGTGGGTTGGAATTAGAGACTGCTTAAACAAATTCTGTCCATAGGGCTGGACAGAATGCCTTGAAGATTGCTGAGGGAGCTGGTTTATGGCATTGGGATACTCTTCAGCACGGTCTTTGGAAAGCAGTAGAGAGTGCAGGAGGTTCCTGAAGATGTGAGAAAGACAAATGTCATGAACACCTTCAGAAAGGGCAAGGAAGAAGATCTGGGGGACTACAAGCTAGTCAGTTTCACTTCAGTCTGTGGAGAAGTTGTAGAGCAAATCCTCCTGGAGACCATTTCCAGGCATATAGAGGAAGAGAATGTGATTTACCAAGCGTAAACTATTCCTAACTGAATCTGATTGCCTTCTATAATAGAATGGCTGGATGTGTTGTCAAAGGGAAAGCAGTGGGTGTCCATGAATGCTGAAAAATGTAGAAGGGATCTCTGGAGGTACTGGCATGTAGACCAGAGACTTATAAAAAGGCAAAAGACAATATATTACATAACTTTTCTAGAACATATTGCTTTTTATTTTTTAGATACATGAAATAATTTAATTGACATGAAATGAAAATTATGAATCATGAAATTAATTATAAATTATGAAATAATTTAGTTGACAGATTTAATCTATGAGAAAGTATGAAGGGTTTTAGTTTGCTAAATTTATTATTAGTGGTGAGTAAGTGCTTACGTTTCAGTTTATTCTTTATTTTCTTACCAGTTGATTGCCAAATTATCACAGTAGAAAGTAACAGTTCTCACTGAAGGTATTCTGTTCTAAGGATCTCAGAGTTTCTGTATAGGCACGTCCTTTTTCCAAAATAAAACATTTCATGTTTAACAAAAGATGTGGTTTTAGGTTAGGGGAGATTATTTCCCTTGCCTCTGTCATCATGCTGCTCTGCCATGAAGCTGGTGCTGAAAAAGTAGGTTGGCATGGGAAGCTAACGGGAAGAACACCGGAGCCACACATCAAAAGAACAACTGGGATTTGTAACTGTTGAATTCATTTTTGCAGAGGTGCTGCAGGAAGTGTTCATGCTGGCAGCCTAGATGTGTGGAGCCAAGAAAAAGAATGGACTGATACTCTGCCCTTTCCTGGGATCAGACAACAGGGTAAGTTGTAGCCTTCATATTTGTGTCCAAATATGCACACTAAAGCTTCTACTTACCACAACCAGAGGAAAAAAAACCAAATACTGTATGAGGGATTTTTCTTTTTATTTTGTTGCTTCTTCTCATTGCCTCAAAGTAGGCAATACATATAAAAAAAATAAAACACATTTTAAGCATGCAAAAATAGTACGCATTATTGAAAAGACTACCTTTTTTTTTTCATATCTGACACTGGTCTTGTGCATGATGTTATGAAGATGTAGCTGTTGAATGCTATATAAGTTTAATTCTTCAGTGTCAGCAAAGCTTTCCTAAATGTCTTTTTCTGCTGACATGAGGGAGGTACTGCTGTCTGGTGATGGGGAGACTTTCACTTTTCTGTACAAAGCAATGGAAACTAGATCCTTCTGAGGTGGTTTTCTCTTGTTAAACCTGTGCTGGTCCATTGCCAGATAGCTGAAGTGGCAGGATGCCTGATTCATCTGGGAGTGGTAGCCTTTGCAATTCAGTCCACATCTCCCAGTTGTATGCACGGTAATGATTCTTATCACTTAAATGATATGCATATCCAGTTAGAAGAAAAAATATGAAAAAAATATTAATAACTAGGACTTCCTTCATAATATGTTACTAGAGGTTGAAAAAGCTACAGTATCCCAAAGAAAACAGTGTTGTATCTAAGAAAAGAAGCAGTTTCAATGTACGAGAAATCAGAGCAGAACAAATAATAAAAAAGAAGACATATTTATGAGTGGTATCAGAGATATATTTATGAGTGGTGTCAGTGAACAGCATAGAAGCCAGAAAATAAAGAAAATTAATGAAAAATGATTATGGAATGGAAGAGTAAGCATCTGGGTTGATAAAGTATTTTCTGAGTAGATCCAAACAAAACCAGTGCTAACAGTAATAAAGACAGGATGACCCTAATAGAATTGCAATGACTGACATAGAGAAGTCAGAAGCATTCCACAAGTGCTTCAGTTCTTTATTATGGACTGGGGAGAAAAAATAAATTATGTCTTCCTGTTGGATGATGCTGATCTAATATCCTCCAGTGGTACTAAGCATAGCTAGCAGGTGCAAGACATCACCTGACTTTAAATTAGCAGTTCCAATAATCTTGCAACCAAACCCTTGTCAAGATTAATGTTGAGATTACGGTAAAGAACCTCTGGTTGCTTTTCAAGAAGCCTTGGAATTTCCAGAGGACTGAAGAGAAGATAACACTGTGCCCTTATTTTAAAACAGAAAATGGATAAAATCCCAGACTTGTATAACGTAGGTCTGGCGGTCAGAGCACAGTATTAGGACAAATAATGGAGCAGTATACATATACAGATTAAAAGTACTAAGATATGTTAATATAGTTAATTTCAGTCAATAAAATTGAGAGAAATATATCTTGGCAAAGTTACTGAATATTTTGAATGAAGATCTAAGTTTGGTAAGAGAGCTGAGAAACTTCTGGTAGAGGTCTGACTCAGTACTGTGTGAGATTTTCACTAATACACCACAGAAAAACAGGTCAATGCAGCAGACATTACACAGATGCAAAACTGTTTATCTCCAAACATAATTGTAAATATGAGTGTATCTAATGTCTTGTTCAGTTAACTGTGTTTTCCAAGAGATGCTAGGGGGACAATTTTTGCTCTATGTAATTGAGCATTTTTATCAATAACTGGGCAAAAGGACATCACATTTTATCTGGAAAAAATTGGTGATGACACAGCATAACAGGAGAGAAAAATTAAGAAGAGATGGATCAGGAAGAAAGAGTGTCCAGGGACACTGTGTAAGCAAGAATAGGGAAGAAAAAAAAAGAGACATTTCTGTACAGCCAAATAGAGGATCTATAATTTAGGAATAGAAAAGTAAGCCATAAATAGAAGAGAGAGGACTTTCCTGTGAAATAGAGATTCTGAAGAGGACATGTTATTTAGACCACATGGAAAAACATTAACTAATACTATCCTTAGGTATATCCACCAGACAGAAGTGGAAGGTTACAGGGTTGCCACACTTGGCAGAGAAGCAATTGCTACTGGAATAGAGTGTCCAGTTCTAGTGCTCAGAATTCATGATGGATGTGAATAATTTGGAGAAGGGTCAAGAAAAAGCCATGGGAATATTAAGGACCTGGAAAGTCTCCAGCACTGCAATCTACTCAGCTTATCAACGTGATGACTTAAGGATAAGTGGTCACGGTACACAAAACAGGACAAATAGCAAAGAGCTGTTCAGTCCAGCAGTCAGAGGTCTGACAAGCTCCTCTGTCAAAAAGGTGAAGTTAAAACTCAAACACAAAATAAGGTACTTCTTTTCCTTAGCAATCCATTAAATTAATGCATATTCACTCACTGAAGAAGAAGTGTGGTATCACTGGCAGTTTTTAAATCTAGTTTGGGTGTGTCTCAAAAGGCAAGTTTACTTACCCTGAAGCAGAATAACCCTGTGAGACTCTGTGGACTTGGTCATTGATGGGATCAGACTGGATATTTGAGCCCTGCTGCTCTTTATCTGTGACTGTATGGATATGTGCTCTGACAGAGCTGGTTATCTGTATGTCATGGGGCTGATGCTACCTTAGATCTGATGAGCAGTACAGCCGTGTTGTTCTGGTGATGAGCTCTGGCTAATTAACCGTGTCATGCACAAGGGCCAGTCAATCATCAGTGGTAATATGACTCTGCTGCTTCCCTTTGTGGAGCTGGCTCTACACAGTCCAGGGTTGTGCAGCTGTTTGATGTATGTATAGTTCAATATAGACCCTAAGCAAGTTTGTTTTCGTGTACTAAAAAAAATTGTCACAATAAAGTGCTTCTCTCTTTAATGAAGGTAGAGTCATTACTGTAACTTGCATTGTGGTATTTTAAACTCTTTTATGTATCCAGATATAGCTGAGACATGACAGGGTGTCTGGTTCCCTCTGCATATTAGCCACATGATGACACATTATTCCTGGTTTTCTTAGCCGTTTTTTGGCTCTCATGTTCCTACTTGCATCATTTAATGAGAAACATTGAACAGAGGATTTATTGTGGCATTATTCCTTCTGAGAAGAGGAAATAGATGATGAGGAAATGAATAACTCTTCTGTAAAACTGTGAAATGACAAAAATCTAATGGAGACATTTTCATAGTTGTTTGTAATTGTTTATCATATCAGTCAGTAGGTGAGTCATTGCACCAGAACCTCTCTTGCTCTTTATTTACTCCAGATAAATATTTGCAACATGCAAGTAATTATTTGTATTACTGGGTCTCATCCCTGGAATTTTCCAGAGATATTCTCTGATTCCATGAAACCTGTGTGGGCTAGGGGTGTATATTATATACTCTGCCTTTAACAAGAATTTCCTACATGTTATAGTCACTTGGAACTTTACAACATCCCTCTAAAAAGGTTTCCCTAAACAATGCCAATACACAAATATATGATGAAAACTCAAAATTAAAATTACAACCTTCTCACTAAATGCAAGCACAGAAACACTTTAATAATCTGAAAAATAAATAGGAATTAAACAAAAAGGCTGAGGATGGGTGTAAAAGTAGTGAGCACATATGTAGGTTAAGTCATGGTAGACTAAGGGAGTAATCTGTATCTAAATTTTAGATGCCTCCTGAATTATTCTTCCTAAAGTAAATGCTTCTGTCTCCTGTCTACAGCAGTTTATAAATAAGCCCCTAAATGGTCTTCACTTGCTGGGATTTGGTTTGGTCCTTAGGGCAATTTCAGTGGTTTCAAAGTAGATTCATTTTGCAAGAAACAAAATGTATCCTCCAGTGTCTGATGGGGATATTAGTGTGTGAACCTATGGAGTCCATGTCATGCCCAGTGCCTATCCAACAGACAAGTGACAATACAAGGCTGCTGAGAAATCCTGTGTCATCCCAGAGTGGATTTTGTGCTATATGAAGGGTCACGTGCTGTGACTGTGCTTTTTAAAACCTGAGGACCATGAGGTACAGAATATAATCTACAGAGCACCTAGCTGCACCAGAAAGTGTTCCCTCGCCTCCATCTTTTTTTGTTCCAGAAGGTATTTCTGTTATAGTTTCATGAACTGAGTGAGCTGCTCATGTGGCAGCCCTGAAAATAGATTTTTGAGTTCCCTTCCCCTTCCCCTTCCCCTTCCCCTTCCCCTTCCCCT
>VZSE01002700.1:2384932-2409359 GCA_013398275.1 Promerops cafer | reverse complement strand
TTCCCTTCCCTTCCCTTCCCTTCCCTTCCCACAGCTCCTTTGAATACTATTCAGTTCAGCACTGAGAATCCTGTCCCTCACACACAAACAAGAAGCCATTTCTTCAGGCCCAGAACCTCTGGCTGACTGTGCTCAAAGTAGTAGCCATGACAGGGACACCAATTCTGCTTGTCTTCTGCTTCAGAGAAAGGGATATCCCAAAAAACAGCTCTTTAAAAGAGCTGTCTTGCTGGGATAGTCGCGGTGGCCCTAGGACTGTTTCCACTCCTTCCTTATTGTGTCTCACAATCTGTGTTGTCCAAACTCAGGGTGGGAAGGTATTTTCAGCAGAAGGCACCACAGAATCACTTGGATACAGCATGAACAGGAACAGAAAGAAGGGTCTGCTCAAGAGATCTGTATATTCAGTGGTGGTTCCAGCAATGATGTGTTTGATTTACATGGGACAGAAATAAGGACTAGCTTAGAGGTTGGGCTTCAACTTTTCCTTGACCTTGTCTCACATAATGTCCTCGTGAACACCCTGAAAAAGATTTATCCAGAAAGTAATCATGCTAAGGTTGTTCTGAACTCATAATGTTCTAAAAACATCCTCAAACAGGACCTATCTCTGTCAAAAAGATATCTCTGTCAAGCTAGTAGATAACTTCAAACAAGGCTTTGCAGGAATCATTTGTGCATGTGATTCTGTTCAGCACTTTTTCAGTTTTGGGCTGTTTATACACAGTGTGCACTTAAGAAATTGAGTATGAAATAGACTCTGGAAGCAGTCTGGGAAATGCTACTAGAATTCAAAACTGTTTTGATGAATTGGAGACCACTAAGACAGTCTGCAAACATCAGTGTGAAACTTTGTAAAGGAGGGCAGTACACATTGCTACGAGAACCAAAGATCAGACCAATGTATAAAGATAATTTAAAGTTTTTTATCATTGTAAAAAGAGAAAAATCTCATTCTGGGACATACTGAAAGGAGAATCATATGTATGATAAATATTTTGTAAAGCTCCAGTGTGAGATAACTTCAATTTTAATATCTTTAAATATTATGCAGTAGTTTGTCAGTGTCTATCATGTGCCTGTTACAGCAATATGTCACAATTTTAAGTACTTACACTGCAGTTGCAGCTGCAAATCTATAATCCTGTCTTACATAAAAGTCTGCTTTTTTTTTTTTTTTTTTAATGTGGTGTATATCTTCAGGAGTAATGTAAAAGTATAGTGATATAAATGAGGTGAAGGAGCTGACAAGCCTTTTCAGGTGGGGAGCCTTGAAGAGAAAATTCCTAATTGAAGCGGACAGTGTGTTCCCTCCTCCTGTTTAATTGCTATTAAGGAATGCATCTGCTGCTCTTCATTAACTGTACTTGACATCTGTATATATGTGATGTGTGTTTCACAGCTTCCTTCCTGCTTTTCAAGAAGTGCAACAAAATCAAAGGTTTCTGAACAACAGAATTACTACTTCAACGTCACTTGAAATGCATACAATTGTTTATGGGACAAAATGGAGGAGAGTGTATACACTATCACTAGTGTCACCTTACAAATAAGACACTCCTTTGCTTCTCACCCTCCAAAAGATGCAGTAGGTTCATCTCATTTAACCAAGTTATAGAAAAAAAAAATATTCAGAAATTCTTGATTGATCAGGGCTTTATATTTCCTATACAATGAAATAATAATGCAGTGAGAGGCACCATCATAACTTAATCCCTACTGAAGGATATAAAAAGGTAGACAAACCCCAGGTAGTCCACAGAAAGAAGACACACAGACTTTGGATATTTAAACTAAAAAGTAAACATACTTGCCTAGTATTATTAGCATTATACCTGATATGCATTTGCCCACACTGAACTAAACTAAACTAAGCTAAATTAAACTAAACAAAACTAAACTGAACTGAACGAAACTAAACTATTATCTAAGAAAATTCAACACATCTTTGTCTGCCAAATGTCCATTGATTACAGCTGTCCAGCCATCTCACAATGAAGTTGGTTTTGGTGTGTTATAAGAGAAGTTTTCCAAAATATCCACTGAATACCAGCAGGTATTTATACATATCAATTATTTCCTCCTGAGCCCTCTTTTCTCCAGGGTAAGGAATCCCATTTCACTCAACCTCTCCTTATCTGTCAAATCCTCCAAAAGTGCATTTAAGTTATTAGATACCTTAAAGCAAATATTGCCAGTTCTTTGTGGATTGTTTCAAACAAATGCAATTGAATATATTGGAGAGGTCCTGGAGGGGGACCATTTACAAGGGCACATAGTGATAGAAGCAGGGGGTACAGCTTTAAACTGAAACTACAGGTTTAGACTGGATATTAGGAAGAAATTCCTTTACAGTGAGGGTAGTGAGGCCCTGGAACAGTTTGCTGAGAGAAGTTGTGGGTGCCCCATCCCTCAAAGAGTTCCAGGCCAGGTTGGATGGGGCTTTGAGCAACCTAGTCTAGTAGATGCTGTTCCTGCCTAGTGCTGTTTCCTTCCAACCCAAACCAGTCCATGAAATTTCTGAATATAAGCAAGCAACTATTTTTTTTTTTAAATACAGGCAGTAAATGATGATGGACTCATTATACTTGTACAGTCCTATGGTTCAAACACTTAGTCTTGCCTTTTAAAATTGTTAACCCTCACTTAGGATCCACCTGCATGACAGCAGACTGACACTAACTCAGTCTACCTAAGATCTGAGTTGGATAGAAGTTAGTCTGGTTTGCTCTGGGAGCAGTGCAACTACTTCAGTCTGAACTTGGAGAACACTGATCTCTGCAGCTCATGGCTTTCCACACTCAACCTTGTAGACATCTTTAATGCCTTTTCAAATATTTAAGCACTATTTAACTAATTCCAGACCCTAATAAATCTCTCCAACTATACAAATGAATGATACAAAAAGTTTTAAAAAAAATTTAAGACAGGTTTATAAAACTTAGCAAAGTCAGCAAAAAAGGGGTGATTTAGATTCACTTAACCTTGAGTCGACATATGCTTAAAGAAACTCTGAGATACTGATTTTACATTTAAATTTCACTTTTCATTCTGAAACGCTCCCAAATACTCTACAAATTGTCAACAGATTTGGGAGGCTCCCACTTTCTAGCATGGAAATGTGGTCACCTCCAGCACATGACAGAGCAGATGTCTCCATGCAGAGTGTGAAACTGAAGAGTGGGGCAGGATGCTCTGCTAACCCACACTGCAATTGGCAGGAAGAGAGAGGAACAGAGGAAACAGACTGTAATTATTTAATTTGGAATTTGGCCAAGACACCATGGCTTGCATTCCTGCTCTTTTGTAAGAGTGCCATGAAATGTCATTCTACTGCAGGTTTTGCAACTCACTGGGAAGACTGAGTAAGGATGGTCAAATCTTGAATAGTCGGAAAATTTGGCTACTTCTAGCTGAAAGCTGAAAGCTCTTCAGTTCAGGCAAAAGCATGGTAGAAGTCTCAGCAAGTCACACCTGCTATATAATTCTGGTATTTTTATCCCCAGCTATATCTTCTCTAGTTTTTTCAGCATCTTTTATATTGTGACCATTATCTTGACTTATTTAATTTATGTGTATTTGTGTAGGTATTTACACACACACAGAAGTAAAAATGCATATATGCATGGATATGTTTATAGAGTAATTTAAAGGCATTTGACTTGCACATTATTACAATACCAATTTATTCTTTGTCAGTCAACTAAAAATAATTTATTGAATTCTTGCATAAACTGAGTGCATAAGTAAACAAATATTAAATGGCCTCACCTATTTGTGACATATTGTTTCTACTCTGAAGACATTTGTAAGTGATATATCTCAACTTCAGTATGAACACTGTTATAAAGATCAAATGCTTCCAAGACACTAAATGAGTTGCAGATATCAAGAAGTTTGCTATATTCTTTGTCTATTTGCTCTTTAACATGAAATTTGGGCAAACAAACTTAACAAGAGAATTTTAGTAGTTAGTTTGACAGGAAGTGTCTTCATTACCTACGTGGAGGTACACAGTGCAGAGCATTAATGTCATGGGTGATTTCACAATCTGTTTCCATCTCCTATAAAAATATAAAATTCTGAATTTTTTGGAAAACTATATTTTCTGTTGTCATTTAATGGCTAAAAAAGTTATAAAATTTGGTGCTATGAATTATTTAAATTATAAATTATTAAAAAGACAAAATTATAAAAATATTCCTAACCAATTCTCTTTGGAATTTATGATACCACTTAATAAATGTTTATACATATTTTCATTACATTTCATAGTTTAGCCATTTAGTGTGAGTAGTGCATGATTTGTCAGCATTTTGAACTTTTATTAATATAAACTGATATCCGCATGAGAAAACAATAAAAATATTTCCATCAGTGCTCAGCAGTCTTTATTATTCATGCTAATGAACACAAAGTTTAAAAATGCAATAGACAAGTCCAGCGGTTAGGCAGACATTCATAGTTTGCATGAGTGACATACATAGTTTACATTACTCATATTATGGCATGAACTAATGTAAGATTGTCTCCAAATATATTAAAACCCCCTTAAAATTCAAAATATGAGATTAAAGTGATAAAATGCATTAGAAGTGGTATCTTTGTAGGTTTTTTAAAGACAGCAGGCTATGTTTTGTTCAGACTGATACGGTTTTGTAAAAATTCTTTATTTCATTGGAAACTTTTTCAGCTAAAACTAATGAAAAGCATTCTGTATACCACACAATTTATATTACGTAATATGAAATATATTTTGTGTATGTACAGGTATAAATATATAAATACGTACGTATTCCTACCTATGTACTCATATAAATACACTTCAAAAGTGTATGCACCTGGTTACTGCATGTGTTGATTATTTGGCTACAGCAGATATGAACCTTTCATTCTATATCTTTGCTAGTTCCTCGAGACCAGTGAGGCCAAATCTGTAGGATGTGCTACATGCTGTAGGTGCTTTCCAGGAAGAAGCTTCCTGTATCTTTGGCAAGATCCATTCTGGTCCTGTGAACACCTGTTAGCAATTCTGATGCTTGCTCCAGTTTAAATAAGAAAAAAAAATCCAGTTTGCTTGAAAGCTGCCATTTCACTTGCAGCTCCAACTAAAACTTATCAAATCCACCAGTTTTGGTTTTGTTAACTTGGCATGTTTCTCTCCTGCTGCTGCAAAGGCTGCATGTGTTGAACCCATTTATCTGGGGAAGATGTCATCTTTCTGGGAATTTGTCATTATTCTTTTCCCTGAAAGCTTCAAATGAGAGCCATTGTCTGACTCCCTTGGTTTCACCACTGATGTTTCTTAGGCGTAATTCGATGTATTTGAGTTATTCACACAAACTTTGGGAAATTAAGATCATGAAAAGGTAAAAGGGCAACAAATGCTTCCCCTCATCCCACTCACCCAAGAGTAAAAAAGTAGAAGCAACTTCTGGAGGATGTGGTTTCTGAAGAAGGTCTGGTTATCCCAATTCCTTATCAGTGTGTCCTTTCAGGTTTTACTGGGTTTCAGGATTTGACTCCCACATTTTTCCAAAGCACTTCTCTAGGGTAGCTACACAAGATGCAAAGTTTTATAGCAACACTGAAGTTGAAGATATCTACTGATGGGTATCACACAGATATTGATGTGTCTGGCTACTTGCACACTGTACTTTAAAATTCCTTCCAGATACTACCTCCCACAATCAGGACATCCTTGGATTGTCACAACGATTCCATGAAGGTTTAGGATACTGGTCACTAAGGTAAAACAGTAATTTCTGAAGGTTTTACTTTTCATTACAGTAGATTTTCCTTACTGATAGTAAGAAAAAGGGAGAGGTGCGTGATGCCTTTTCACTGCCTGCATAACTGAATGTACACAGGACTGACAAGACTAAAGAGATGTCATGGTTTTATTTAATGACAACACTGTTAAGTCCTTTTGTCTGCCTTGGTCTTCTGAAGTGTTCAACAACTTGGCTTAGAAATTGAACCCAAGAGCACATCATGTACATGGAGAACTCAGTTGCCTTCTTGAGCAGAGTACAAGAACCTGGTGGTCAGAGCAGCAGGCTACAGGACAGGGCAATAAAATGTGAACCACTCTGTGGACCAGACCCAGCCACAGGTTACCAGCTGGACCATCCTGCTCCACCAACAGCAGAGTGCCAAATCTGCCTTGCTCAAGAGTGGTAAGAATAAGTCAGTGTTTGAAGAATGTCAGATACATGTACATTTGCATTTCTGGGTAAGTTCTAGCATGTTTAGAAAACTGACAACAAGCTGCAGTTATGGCCTACCTGTAGAAGGCTGCAGGATCTCAAAGAAAATGCGCAAAAAGTGCTTCCTTATAATGAGTGGTTGGTGAAGACCTTGGACCATAGCACAAGATAAAGGGAAAGGAAGTGAAGGGGCCATGAGAGATACTAAGCAGAACATTTAATTACAAGGAATCTCATCTCCACAGATGCTTCTGTTCCAGGCACAGGAAACTTGAAACTATGTGCTAAAGGTCCTGGGACCATTTAAAATAGACAAATCTATGTGGATGCAACAGGCCACCAAGTAAACAGAAGGAAACTTAACTGTTTG
Organism: Promerops cafer; assembly: GCA_013398275.1. Taxonomy (NCBI): domain Eukaryota; kingdom Metazoa; phylum Chordata; class Aves; order Passeriformes; family Nectariniidae; genus Promerops; species Promerops cafer. The sequence continues at coordinate 2,402,780 of VZSE01002700.1, read as the reverse complement.
GAGCAAAACAGCAGTAGCACCAAACACATTTTGGGATGTACAGATACCACAAGCAAATAAAGTTATGTATTTGACCAGTTACAGCATATTTAGTCTGATACAGTTTTCCACTGCTTCAAGAAAGGTAAATTAAAATATACACAAAATTACACTGTCAGCATACAAAGGGATGATGGTTTTCATGTGGCATATTCCAGCATTGAGTGCATAAACTTCTAAATTAATGAACTAAAAGCTTCTTGCCTTTTATTTGTGATATCCCAAACAGAAGAGAATTTGTGACTATATAAGGGTATGTAGAGAACAGACTGAGACTGCCATTCTGAGCAAAAACAAGCAGAGCAAAGATAGGCATGATTGTTCCAATAAACATCAGACAATTTTGCAACCCATATGCAAGTCTGAACTCTCTCCAATTTTCAAATAGCTATATAAAACCATCCTACCCAAAAGCTTTGATATTTAGATTAGAATTGCTTACTTCTTTTTACTTCACTGTCACTATTCAACAATTAAATGGGACCCCCTAGGAGAAAAAAAGGTCAGACGTCTTTTTGTAATGAATCAAAATTACAAATATTTTATTGGTAATTTAGAATGTTTACACTGCTTGATCCACAGAAGTTGCTATTTTAACTGATCACAGAAACTGAAATATAGAATTATTTTACACAGCTATACAGAACAATTTTTAAAAATTCTTGAAACATTATTTCAGTACATACAATATTCTCTTGCTAAGCCAGCTGTGTCTTGATTAAGAGCTGTTTGGGACACTGAAATGTCACAGCTCACAGCAGATGCTCCACAACCATCAACTTTTGCATTTGATTCTCTGAGGTGTAGTACCAGTGTTTCAGTTCAGTTTAGGCAGAATTCAAAGCAGCTGGGGAACTAAAATCTATCTACTATCTGAAGGCCAAAACACAGAGTTGTGATGTAGTCTCTTACAAGCTGTTTTTTCTGCCTTGAGCCATTCTGTGTGAACTCTTCAGACCACTGGGACAGATGACTCTTACTCTGTGACACCGCTCTGGGCAAGCACATCGAACTCCTATAAAGATGCCTGTGTCTCTGTGCAATTGTTCTGCTACCTGTGACCCTGTCTGAGGATTAGAAAGCATTGGACTGCATGTCTTACCCCACAAGCTGATTTCACCCTCTTTTCCTATGTTTTCTAATCAACTCCTTAAAAAAAAGTATTTAGCCTTTTCTCTTTTTTCGTTCAAAGTAGCAAATGTCAGATAGGTTTTTAAAGAGCTATGTTGGGCCCTAATTCTGCTCGAACTGAATTGAATGGTAAAATGTTTACTGATTTCAGTGAAGGGATGAACAAACCTGTACTGAGGATTTCAGAAAACACCTGTGTGGAGTATTAAGAGATTTAATCTTAGTACTGTATAAGAACAGAAATGTTGAAATTTTCTATTACAGGAAATGAAAGCGTCAATAAAAATACTGCTTTGAATAATGCCGAAAAAATGACAAAGAGTGTACTAATATTTATATATGAACCCAAAAAGGGGGCGGTATATATGGTCTTTATTTGCAAAACCTAAATATCTGACTTAGCAGGATTTAAAAGAATTAGTCCAGGAAAGAATGAAAAGTATGTTACACAGTTACCAGTATGACAGCTGTATTTTAAATAAAAATAACAATAATATACATGTGCAATATTGTAACGATATAACTTGATGAAAATAACACTGCTCGGTATCAAATCTAGGATTTCACTTATTATCCATCCTTAACAGATGAAATGCATTTCACAGAAATAGATGCAGTTAGGGTGACGTGAAGTGATATTCATGGTTTACTGTGAGAAAGTTACCATGAAAATTAAGGTAAAAATGTAAAGAAGGAAGCCTAAAATGGATTTCTATTTATAAAAGTTCAGCATTATAGCAGCTGAGTGGATGTGCTGCAGCAAGATGGTAACAGCAACCTTATGGTACACATCACACATGCTTGCACACACACTCACACATAAACACACACGTGCCCATGCTCAAATGCATGGGCAGGGGTCCTCCTCAGCTTGATTTTACAAGCATTCACTTACCAGCTTTTGATGGGGGCAACACCAGGAATGGGGCTCACCACCCCATTTTTAGCTGTCTGCAAGGTAGCTGTAGCTACCTAAAGTCAGAAAAGCATCTAAGGTAACATCAGCTGAACATTTTAATGGAAGCTGTTTTCATCCTGAGCACATGTAAGGCACTTTAGTAAAAAATCTGAAGTTAATCAAGACTGGAAAAAAAGGTAAAAATCCTTACATGTGAGATCTGGAAATTTAAAATAAAAAAAATTCCTGAGTTTTGATAAATAATTTTATTATAATAAAATACCAAGCCTACTGAAAACATGTCTTTTATAAAAGCATGTTATATGACAATTTTTCTTGAAATACTCATGCCTTAGTGCATGAAATATGTTAATAAGTCTTTGGGGACATCTGTAACAAATTAATAGGAAATGCAAAGTCAAAGAATGACCTGTCATGTACATACAAAACATGCATTGCTCCCGGCAACACACATCATGTTTACTACAGGTATCTTTATCTTTTTCTGTTCTTGCAGGGTCCTGCCCATATCTTAATACTTTACAATTAATTACATTTCACTAAACTATTTACAGAAGCAGAAACTAATCACATATCTTCTTACGCCCATAAATATGGAACTACAGAAGTAGAATATATTTTAAAACTGTATGAATATGAGTATGCTACATAGTACTGTTCTCTAGAAGTACAGTTCATGAATTATTTTCTTTATGAAGATTTAAATCTAAATTAAGATAGAAGTTCAAATTCTCTTTTTTACCTTACATTTTTTTTCCACCCCCTACTTCTAAAAATTTTGCCCCAAGACAGTATTTGGATTGCAAAAACAGTTGTAAATTGTCACATAAGTATCTCCAGTAAAGAACCATCAGGCTCTGGAATGCCCACTTTTTACACAGGATACAACCCATTTGTTTTCAACTAAAAATACCCGAAATAATAGCCTGTATAATTATCTGTATGTTTCTACTAGTGTTAAGTTTTTGTTTCTGGTGTGTTTTTCTCTTCTTTGCTATCAGTAAACACAAATACTCATACCCAAAGTGCTGACAAATGCACTGAAGATGCACAGTGGCTACAGAAGGGAATTTATAGAGCCCTTAGGAGGTTCCTTCTGACAATAATAGGTAAAAACAACCATCAAAGTAAAATGCACTTTTGGCTTTACTGCATCCTTTAATATTTTCAGTAGCTACCTCTATAATATACCTGATAAAAATTATACTTTTTAACATTTAGACTTCTATTACAAAGTATTTCATGTTTTATTTAAAAACACTCACAATAGTGATGGTGGTTAATTTGTTTTATAAAAGATAATACATTGAGTTATACATAATAATGGCTTTAATCCAATTAACTTGATATTATGCTGCTTAATAATTACTGTGACTTCAGTTCCTACAAGTGTTACAGAGAATACAAACGATCGCTTAATGTACAGGAAGTGGGAATCATTTGGAAGTGCTGATTCAGAAGTATTCAAGTGCTAACAATGACTTGTTCTTTCTATGCTTTTCTTCATGTTCCATAAATGATGATTTCATAAATGTCTGTGATTTTCAATGCGACACAGTTTTAGGGCAATATTTTTTAACGTTCTTTTTTTTGTGCAAATACAAAACTAGATTTTTCTGGATGTTGCCATCTTGTTAAAAGTAATTGCCACTTTTACTTAAAAAGGCACCAGCATTAATGTAAGAGAATATACCTTTTATGCTTGTTTTATGAAGAGCTGTACTTGTTACTGGAGCGGAAATTATCATATCCGTGATCATTAGCTTTGAACTTTAAACAGGACTGCCTTTCCTCCAGGGACAAGAGATCTTTGGATTGGCACCAGCAACACAAGCACGACTGTTAAAATAAAAGAAATAAACATTTTACATCACTCTGTTTTTACACATGTGGCAAAATGCACTGAGAAAAGCTGCCCTTTCTCAGGGGTAGAGTAGGAAATGGCAAATGTGCAAGCTGCTGTTCTGGGATTGGAGCACAAAGCACAGAAATGGGGCTCAACTCTGAGTTGCTCAAATGGCCCCATTAGCAACCTTTCTGCTCGAGAACAGGAAGAGTTATACTGAGTAGTTATGTATGGTAACAGCCACACACATACCCCTTCAAATCTGGTCTGCAATTCTAAATGCATCTGAAAATAAAATTATGACTCCTTGTTGTCCTTTCTCTGATTATCTTTCTTGGGAAAAAAAATGTATTCTTATCTATGCTTTCTAAGCAAGATGCTGCTATTTAGCTCATTGTTCTGGGGTGGAAAAAAGAGAAGTTAGAAGAAGGGTGAAAACCTACATACAATTCATACATTTACTAGAGGTACTGCAGACCTTTTCCTCATGGTCCTGTCTGGCCTTTGGGTGCTGGAAGTGCCTTCCTCACACCCACTTACTTCCATGCTCAGGATGCTGGAGAGCTCTTATGTGCTTTCAGCTCCAGTGACTCTTTCAGGGGGCCAGCAGCATAGGCAGGGAAGACAAGAACAACACTAAAACCTCTGCAATGTTTCCATCTTGCTAGTAAGGAATTTAAACAGCGAGGCAATAACCCTAGCTGTGGCCAGTGGTTAAATGCTTGGCAAAAAAAGAAAAATCTAACAATTTGCCATAGGCAATGTAAGGACTCCAATACAGTGTCTAAAGATAGTAAGGGTTCACAAAAAAAGCCCAAATCTTCATATTTTCCAAGCAGACATGAAGGTTGAAGGACTGATGGGCTGCCAACCATATGCAATCCAGAGCCTGAAATCCTGTGTGGAGAATTAGTGCCCAGCTCTATTCACTCAGACCAAGCCAGGACTGTGAACAGGTCTGTCTCATAAAATGGTGGGGCTGGAAAGGGACAAGTACAGGTTTGCACCCTCTGCCTTACATGACTGATTGAAGTGCTCTGTCAGGATGAGGGAGCCCAGGGCCAGCACCCTCCCTGTCAGGATGCAGAGGATTTGGCTACATGAATCTCTGCAGCACAGTCTGAGTCTGCTTCGTCGGTGCTCTGGGAGGAGCTGGGTGCCAGCTTCAGTCAGGAAATGATGTAGCACTGATTAGCATGGTCCCTAGAGGGTTTATTGTACACTCTGCTCTTTTGCTTTCTCTTTGTGTTCACATCAAACCTTACTTCCTTCCTACGGAGCTTCAGCAGGAGAGGGAGAGAACATTTACCATAACCCAATTAAAATTTAAAGTAAAATTTAATGACTGTTTAAAACACTTTGTGCATGTTAAAGAATGAATTTTACTACTGACATCATCTTTTAACCAGAGGAGTAACTCCCAGCAGCCACTTACCTTAAAGCAGTTTTGGAATCTTTTGCTCACCAAATACAGAGCTATTGGATTGATGCAGGAGTTCAGTGAGGCCATGTTAATACCAATATAGTCCATCACAAGAAAAAAGCTGTGTGGAAATTAAAAGTGAGACATTTCTCATTTGCTTTGAAAAGGCTTAGTAGAGGTTTACAGCTATGGCAGTTGGACTCAGTTTCACTCAATCAAGACTAGCTATCAAATGTAATAGTAACAGGGCTTAAATCAACAGGATCAACTTATGCAGGTAACTCAACAATAAAGTCTGAGTCAGAAGACCATTCTTCTGAAAGTAATTTCAGGACATCCAACCATCTTCACTTTCGGAAGAAGATGTTCACAAGGTCTTTTTGCACAAATTGAATCCTAGCTGCTCTGTTGAAAGGGAAAACAGGGACAGAAATCCACTTTCTATTCTCAGAGCACCACACGACAGAAGAACAGTCCCAAAAAGGATCAGGAGGAAGATGGGTAAAAGTAAGGGAATTCCTCACAATTTTCCTTCTCTGTTATTGGAATAAAACCAGAGGGTCCCGAATGAAGAAACAGGGACAACTCTAGACATACAGAGTAAGCTAGCTCAATAGGAAATCCAAATAAGCTTATGGAGAATTATACAGACAGACACAATATACAGACATTTTTGCATTCTCACCTTAGAAGTTCACATCTGTTGGGGTCCTTCTGATCATAAATAGTGAGTTTCAAGATTCTGCTTAAGTGAAGTGGGAGCCAACACAAGGCAAAAACAAGTACCAGACAGAACACAGTTTTGGCCACCTCACGTCTCTGAGAAAGAAAATTGGACAGAAGAGTGTTCAGAACAGTTCCTCTCTCTCTCTCTGGATTGTTGTTGTCTTCTAATATCCAAATGTTTAATAAACAAGATAAAAAAGACTATCAAAATAGGAGTTAGGAAAACATCAAATATCTCATTTTCTTGGAATATGTGCTTGATCTTTTGTTTTAGATGTCTCGCACTGATTAAATATATTTCTTATTTCAAGAAGTATGAGTAATAATATGAAAAATCAAGGTCATGAAAACATTGATTTAAGCAATAATTTAAATTAAAATTAAGAACATATTTGTCTCCCCGATCACTTTCAAATGCCACCTTGTTTTCTATTGCATTTCCTTGTGCTTTGATCTCACATCTTATTTTAAATGCCCCAAGAGATTCCAATTACAGCTCTAACCAGGTAAGCGGAAAGGAGCACAAATACACATTATAGAACAATCATAGTTTAATTCTAGTGATGTCTGATGTTTGTGTCTGGGGCACTAGTACCTTGGAATGTATGCTGGAATATGTTTTGTTCTGCTAACATATACTGCTAACCTCACTAGGGTTCAGCAAGAACTTTCTTCAAAATAATTAACATTTTATAGCACCACCTTCTAGACTAGAGCATGATTTCAGTTTGCTATACAAAATAGCCAACTCTTATTATAGCAAGGAAGAAATAAAACCTATAAAACCTGAAACATTAAAACCAAACAAGAAATAATTTTTTTTTTTTTTTATTTTCAGTTAAAATCTTTGGTTCCTGAGGGCTCTGATATATACATATGTATATGAGTTCAGCAGCTCCACTGCTAGGAAAGTTCTCTTTGCTTCTAATCCTGAAATCATACAAGAACACAATGATGTGGCAGGAAAATCAATAAAGTTATTAGTTAGCCTACAGTTACAGAATGGCCAGGGATAAATTTTTACCTGTTTTAAGTGGTCATTTAAAGCAATCTGCATCCCACTTTTCTTTCGTAACATCTCACAAGTCATGAGAGTATAGAAAAATGCTGTGATAGCCAGTGGCAAACAGAAGTAAAAGCTGAACAACCACCAGTCTTTAGCTTGCTTGTAAAACTGTAAAGAAAAAAGCAAAGCAAAACATGGTTAGGAATTAAATGCTGAGCATTTTGCTAAGTGTGCTGTAACTAATTGGTCAGTCTGTCCTGAAAAGCATTTATGTAAGGTGAATATTAGAGGTGGGAAAACAGGACAAGACAGTCCTGTTCAAAGCCCACAAAAAGTCAAAGATTTCTGAATGCTCTTCTTTGAACCAGTATGCTTCAGAAATGTCAGTATTTCATTTGAACATTATATTCACCTACATGTCACATGCACCTGTGCACATTACAATCCACCCAACACTGCAAAGATCCAAGGAAGTCTCAGATTTTATAAACGTTAGTGACTTACCATCATAAAGGATGTTTTCTGCGTGGGGTGAAGCAAGCAGATTCTAAGATACCTTCCTCTGTACTCCATCGTAATCATGTCAAATGCAATAGCTTCTGGAACAGCCAGTATCACTGATATGACCCAGATCAGGACAATTTCCACAGCAGTCCACTTCGGCACTCCAATTCCTTTAATGCGACTCCAAGAAGCGACTGCTCGGTACCTGGAGCAACAGCACACATTTATAAATTCAAAATATGAGAAAACTCACCCAGTTTAACTGGCTTAAATTCATCTTATTTGCATTGTATCAGCTCAGTGGAAAGGTGAATTTGAGCCAATGCCCGTATAGGAAACAAATGAGAGACTTCAATCAAAAATGGGTCTCACCTGTCTATACTGAGGGCACACAAACTCAGCACAGTGATGCCCACCGACACCTTTTGAATGAAGGGCACCAATTTGCACATTTCAACACCAAAGGGCCAGTCCTCTGCAAGCAGCTATGAAAAGAAAACAATTATTAAAAAAAAAAAGAATTTCCCAATGCTGAAACATGGAGTTCTGTCTTGACTGTTTTCCAGCAGGTCTTGTCCTACAAAGACAGGCTGAATGGGGTTTGTTCAGACTGGAGAAGAGAAGGGGAGACCTTGTAGCAATTCTCAGTACCTAAAGGGGGCCTGAGAGAAGGCTGGAGTGGGACTTTTTACAAGGGTGTTTAGTCATAGAACAAAGGGGGAATGGCTTTAAACTGAGATATTGTGAATGCCTGACCTCTGGAAGTGTTCCAGGCCAGGTAAGACAGGGCATTGAGCAACCTGGGCCTGAAAAGTGTCCCTGCCCGTGCCACGCCATGGAGGTTGGAACTAGACAACCTCTAAAGTTCAAGTCAAATTATTTTATGATTCTACGCAAAACTAAGTCAAGAAGAACCTTTTCACGGGGGAGCTCCTGAGATGTGTGTCCTAAAAACTAGACAGTAGCAGTGTAGTCACTCCCTGGTGGGGCAAGGGTTTCACTTAAGTCTTCATCCTGCCTCTTTAAGCCCTGCAAAATCCACTCCTTCTGCTTCTAACTTCACCACCTCAGTGTTTATGGGAAAAAATGACAGAACAGGTGAGGATCTTCCTCATCTTTGAATTGTCTTTATCTGTCTTGAGTGTTCACTGCTTTTCTTACATGTTCCAAATAACACACCCTTGACCAGAAATACAGAAAATTACTTGAGGCTGATCAGAACAGGGACAAAGCCAGTAGGTGCATATCTGGAGTGGGGTTTATTTGAAGATTAGTGTCTAGGCTCCATCACCTGAGAAGTCAGGCAACACTAGAGAGAAATGTATCCCCCACAGTTTTTAGCTGACCATCTGATAACAAATGAAAGGACCCACTGGACACTCAAGGAGCATAGGCAGATAGTTTGATCTAAATGTTCTGCAGCAGGTAAAAACATCAGATTAATCCCTCACTAATGGTCTTTATTGTTTACCAGCATTCTGTATAATGATACCAAAAGGACTATCTGCACATTCAGCATACCTCTAAGAATTAAGAAATAGAGAAAACAGAACAATGCACTTCAGGTTGGCTCACTTACACTTTGAATCATACACTTTAATGGAAATCTTGTCACATCCCTAGCTGCACATTTTATCTGATTTAGGGGAAAAGATTTACTGGACACAGAAAGCACCTTCCTCACAGCTGATTCTATGAACAGACAAACATCTGTAGTCTCAGTTTAGCAATATTTAGCCTTTGAACTCTTCTGTGAGCTTCTTTGATGGTCAAATACACCAGAGCAGCAGCCAAATTGTCCAGTTTTCATTAAAACAACATTCTCCCCAACAAGGGTTGTGCCAAGAAATAGACGCAATTGTTATATAGAAGAGTAAACTTTTGGAGTTTCTGCAATTAGTTAGATTATCTAAGCCCATCTTTGTTTTTCATAACTTTCTTCAAATGAGGTCTCTGGAATCTGTTGCAGATACAGGGCTACAAAATGGAAAATGAGAAGAAAGAATGAGGACTACTCAAAAGAGACGGGAAAATCTTTCCCTTGGCTTGGGTATCTTCAAACAACTCATTTAAGAGGGTTGTAAGAATGGAAGAATTGCTCATCATACTGCGTGGATGTTTCTGGGAACCAGAAAGGCTATGAAGTCTCTACAGAGGGTTCTGGACAGGATGGATCTATGGGCCAGGGCCAAGGGTATGAGGTTCAACAAGTCTTTGGCCAGACAGCCCCATGCAGTGCTACAGGCAGGAAGAGTGGTGGAGAAGTGACTGGAAAGATCTGTCTGAAAAGGACCTGGGAGTGCTAGTAACATCTGGTTGAACATGAGCCATCAGTGTGCCCAGGTCGCCAAGAAGGCCAATGGCATCCTGGCCTGTATCAGAAGGACTAGGGCAGCGATTGTCCCTGTACTTGGCACTGGTGAGGCCACACCTCAAGTGCTGTGTCCAGTTCTGGGCCCCTCACTACAAGAATGACAGGTGCTGGAGTCTGTTCAGAGAAGGGCAACAAAGCTGGTGAAGGGTCTGGAGAAAAAGTTGCATGAGGAGCAGCTGAGGGAGCTGGGATTATTTAGTCTGGAGAAGAAGAGACCTTGTTGTTCTCTACAACTGCCTGAAAGGACGCTATAATAAAGAGGGGTTTGGCCTCTTCTCCAAGTAAGAAACAGCAGGACAAGAGGAAATGGCCTCAAGTTGCAGCAGGGAAGGTTTAGATTGGGTATTAGGAAAAATTTCACTGAAAGGGCTGTCAAGCACTGGAACAGGCTGCTCAGGGAAGAGTTCAAAAAAGTACACGTGTACTCTTGTACATGTGGCTCTTGGGGATGAACACAGCGAGGCAAGGTTGACGGTTGGACTTGATGATCATAAGAGATCTTTGCCAACCTTAACTATTCCATGATTCTATAATTAAAGGTAGCCACAGAGATGCCTGCTCACATTGGTTTGGCTCAGCAAAGTCCTTATGCAAACATATATGTCCATCTAATGGTAAACACTTACATGGTCCATTACAGTTTTTTGAAGAGTCCTGATATAATTTAAACATAAGATTATTTGAATACGAAGGAAGTTAAGAACATTTCATGACCATGGGCTTTTGGGAATCTTTATGAAGTGCCCACCAGTATTTTCAGATACCAGAATACCTCCAAACACCTGCTTTAGATCTGTGCTGTAATGGAATCTTTAAAAGAACAGCAGTAGACAAACAGCAACATGGCCCAGCTTTCTATTTCTTCAAGGACCTACTTAAGTAAGACAATAAATATAATGCCTCTGCAGAAATGAAGCAGAGAAATAAATTCTAAGGATTTATGTTTCTAGAGAATTTTACAGAAAGTAATAAAGCAGAGGAAGTAGGGATGAGGTTGTAATAACCATAGAGTATCTTTTGCTTATGTGATGTGGGAAAATAACACAGTCTGTAATTAAAGTATTTTCAGGAAAGCCTCTCCCTGAAACAACTTCTGAATTTCTGTAAGGGGCTGACAGTAACAATCTACTATTAAAACTGTAGTGTGAATAATTACATGTATTCTAAATTTATACCCTACAGAATTGAATTATACCTGGACTAATTTATATCAATCAGTCAGTGAACCTCCAGCCTTTCACATCTATTTGTCACAGAAATCAAGGACTGGGTAGCAAGTACATTGTATACTTTTTTACAGTACCTGCTGTACATTGTACATGAGTGTATATTAGACTAGAGAGAACTCATAAAAAAGCACTCTGAAGTAAAATATTCTTTTCTTTGTAACTGAAATGCAGAACTTTGGTCAAATCTCTATTGGCAAGATCTCTTGAAAACTTATATTTACATCTAGCTGGTGTGTAGACACTCCCTGTCTCTCTTCCCTAAAATCACAGCAGTTCAGCCATGTGTTGTAGATTTTGCTGAACTACTACTTATCTCTCAGGTGCAGACAGTCACACCTGTGCCCCAAACTGACTGGATTTGAGCCAGCTCCAATTTGGGATTATAGAGGCGTGGCACACAACTGAATGCAGTCTACTGAGAGAAAGGGTGCATTAGCTTCGGTTTATCATAACATAAAGACATTACTTTCATTCAGCCAGCTTATATCAGGACAGAATGGACATGCAGCTGTCTGCATTGGATTGCAAAAAAATGTGCTTTATGTCTTGCAGCTGATGTATTGTGAAATTTGAGCATTTTAATGCATGAGTCACAAGTTTCTCTATCATGGTATTCCAAGTGGTTAATGATAGGCTTTACACCAAAAGCTTGAAAACATTAAGGAAGTAAAAGGGGGGGGGAAAAGAATGTTTTGATTGATGAACTATGTTTCCTTGATATTTCTGTTTGTTCCCTGTATTGCTATCCCCTTCAAATATGGCCTTGAAGTACAGTGAAGATCCAACGTAAAGTATTTGGGAGCATCATCTTTGTGGAAAATGATAATTCTTAGTGAAATACAGATGTAACCTGTCGCAATTTTGTATGAGTAAAATTATTCTCTTATGAGTCATGATAGGGTAGCTGTAAAAAGATTGTCATTTTACAAATGACAAATGACTTGGAGCCATGAGAGGAGATACTGCCAAGTGGCAGCAAAGAGAAAAATAATGTTGTGTTTTCATAAGTAAGATGCCAAGAGTAGTCTACCACTGGCTGTATTCTGAATGACCTTTCCAATGTTTTACAGTCACTTATTTTACACAGGCAAAGTCTTAATTGCTGAGCAGCAGAGATGTATTTAAGATGAAATAGAACAAAAGGAATGAAGTGAAATCGTACTTAAAGAACCAATACATCTGATGCATGCTGAGCCAACACTTTCTCAGACTGAACAGATCTGAGACTAAAGTGATGTGCGAGCTGCAGAGCTATGAAAGAAGCCCCAAGAGATGCTGTGACTCACAGACACACCTGCGAATCGCTATTTCTGCTTCCTCTTGGTTGTGCAAGAACTGAAAGATGTTCTCAATCTGCTGCTGGAATGAGCCAGGCTGCAAGCCCAATGTGCTGCTCTAGGGCTCAGCTGCTGTGGTCCCCAGCCAGAAGGCTGATACCTGGCTCCAACCCACTGCTGCTCACGGGCTGCAGTCGGGCAGGAAGAAGCAGCAAAGCGTGCAAATATTCCCGCCAGTGTTCCAGTCCCGAGCAGTGAATGCACAGGGGAAACGCAGAGCAGGAACTCGTGACTCCGCTCACAGCAAGTCTCGTTCACAGGACACTGGACTTGATTTTCATCATTATAAACAGCAGGTACAAGAGAAACCAGACATGCAGCTCTATGCCTAATTCACGCACAACAGTTTTGCAATGTATTTCTGAAATGACTGGTAGGTTTTCACCTGATTTTTTTTTTTTTTTTGGACAAGGGGAGGTCATGCAGATATTTTACAGAAGCAAGCATTTTTCATAACAGAAAATGTGCCCAGGAAATTAAGGTTATGGTCAGGGATAAGTCAGACAACATTACAAACTTATTACTATTTAGCGATAATTATGTCAGGGTGAAGATCTCCCCTCTAGACAAGAAAATATATTTCCTGCTTTCAAGCATAGCTAGGAATGCTTTACTGATCTATCCAATAAACAGTGTAAAATCTTAATATGAGCCATGCAATTATTTTATTTTATTGTAACTTTATTATAACTCCTGCCAGAAACTTAATTAAAAAAATTAAGATCAAGTAACTTTATACAGTGATCTTGAAAATGACAGAAACCTCATAATGTGCTGTTGAAGTAAAAAATTTGTGCAATTTCACAACTCCAGTGGAAGGACTGCGTGAAAAGTAACCACTTAGAAAGCCATACTGCTGTCAGATTGGGATGCATAAACACAGGGTATAAGAAAAAGCCAAAACAAGTCCAAACTTGCTTTGAAATTTGTCACATGCATCTTCTGTACACATGAATGTATACACAACAAATGTACACATAATGAAAAAAACTACTTTCAATTTACAAATCTATAGTAGCATCATCTAACTTACTTCAGTTCGGAGATCCAAACTATGAAAACTATGTATGTGTACTTTTAAGAGAATTCAGACATTTCCATTACTCCATATACTTGACTTCAGAATGGACTGCTCCCATCTAAATACTGAACAAAATTACCCGTCCCCGCCACTGCCTGTGGAGTCCAGACAGGTTCCTCCACTGGACAATTCAGATCTTTCTTAAGTGTCTATAACCTGCACTTGTTCACCATAAAGGGTTCTTAAGCAAAACTTCTAGCTTAATATGGTCAGAAATCAATAAACTTTGTGTAAGAAATTCTGAGATGAACTTTGTAAAACCTCAAGTAAGTGGTTCAGATCTTGAAAGAAAGGAAATAATGCATTTCTTCCAATAAAATGGCCACTACCTTTAAAATCAGAAGAATCAGCAACTAAGAGTTCTAATATGGAATAGTGAGAATCCTTTCTACAGAGAAGCACCTTGATTAGAAAGTTAGAAAAAGATTGGGTTTATCATAATGCATGGCCTACAGGTACTTGCATTACAAGAGTTACTAAGTTAATCACAAACAAATTTCCATAGAAATCTTTTTCAGAGCCTTTTTCAGAGAACAGCTGTATTTAAAAAGGAGCCAATTTGTGTCTGCATGGTATATAGAGTCCCTAATCTGGCCTTTCTTGTATTTCCAGTGCTTGATAATGCCATATTATGTTAACCATAATTTTTATGTAATCCCTAAATTAAGTTAATGAAAATAAATCAGTGCATACAAAGCTGACTCTGGCCCTTGATTAGTGGCTTGGATAAACACCAGATTTTTTTCCTTCCCTTGAAATTTTTTTCTCCACTTTCCAATTGTGCTCTGAGAAAAAGGAACCTATGACAGTGTTTCCAGGTACATATTCTTCCTCAGACATTTTTTGGTAGTCAGAGTTCAGAACTCCACACAATAATGTTCAGAGCCTAGATTGCTCCCCTTGTTAAAAGTCCACTGGGATATGACAATAAATTTGATTTAATATTCAGGAATAAATACCACAAAATAAGAGAGACAGATGTTGTGTATCAGAAGAGAAAGCATGTTAGTGTGTGATTTGATTATGGATTTTTAAGCTTTTGAGAGGCAAAGCTAGTGTAAGTTTGGAATTCCCAGTCCTGATGTTTTGGTGTCTTAGACACGGGACTTAACAAATTTATTTACTTGGGAAAAGTCAGCACAAACAGTCCAGAACTGCAGACCTGTATTGTCAGGTGCACAAGCTGCCACTGTCTTGTCTTCCAAAGTTTAAGTGCAGAGAAGGACCTAAAAAGCTCACTGACCACCTTCTCTGTCCTTCTGCTCCTTAACTGCTTTTTGTGGCCTCAAATTAACAAGGATGCGCTTACTTAGTGTGTTTAGTGGAGCAGCATAGGATCACCTGCACATCCAATTAGTAGCAATTTTGCAAAGTTTCTACACTGCCAAAACATTACATACTGCAAAATGACTGTCTCAGACTTTCCTCTGCTTCCTATTCTGCAGCTCAGAGATCCAGGCAAAGCCAAACCATTTACCAGGACCCAGAATGCCAAAAACGTCTGCCAGGTTCTACATGCTGGAACTGAACGCCCTTCAAGCCCTCCTTTCATAGCCAGTTTCCTGACTGTGTGACAGATTCTGATATTTTCCATTTCCTACTGAACATATTGCATGATATTCAAATTCAGGAAGTGCAATGGACTAATTAGCATCTTATGCCTTGGACTACATTTGCCTCCCTATCCAGGTAACACCTGTTTTTCTTTAGATAGCCTTGGTTTAGGAGACATCAATTTTCATCTGTGCACTTTTCCAGCTACTTACGTAGTCACTTAAATAGTCACAGGGGACATCTTTTGCAGTTATCCCTTTTAATACCTAATAAAAACTTCTTCTAGTGCAGCTTTTGAATTGTCTCTACAGGTCTGTCTGGAAAGCATTCACAGACACTTTCACACTTTCTAGGGCAAGTGTTGACAAAAGAACTGCTGGCATTTTATTAACAAGAGAAATTCTCTCACACTGCTTCATGCAGCTGCCTTACTGACAACGTGGTAGCAAATTCTGAATCTGGATCTGTTTCATGCAGTCTTAAATTGTTTCAAACTGCAAGTTACAATTGCTAAGTATACTTGAATTTCTGGGGGAGCCTTTGCTTCTCGTACTGCTGAGTGATGAAACACAGTTTTTTGTTGCATTACTGTATGCATTCTCCCTGTTGCTCTGGAATGAAATGGGATGTAGAGTTGATAAAATGTTATCAACTCAAACTGCCCTCAAAATTTTGATTAAACACAGTATCTAATAGGTTGTTTTTTTTTTTTTAACCAGCATTTATTAAAAAATTCTGTCTTAAAATAGCAAATATTTCACTCAATTATTATAAAGGATAATATAAAGTGATTATGGGCTCTTCAGTAAGATGAGTAGTAGTGATGGAGATTTAGCACCTGAGACCTATTGCACAGCTCCTAGCATTATCAATAGCACAATAAAAATCCCAGACTTGCAGCTGGTGTAATATTTATTGGTTAGCAGTCTGACCCTTTATTCCTCCTGCTCCAACCTACTCATAATGATATGCTTGGTGACATTCAATCAAGATAAGAACTGAGGTATATTACTGCATATTAACATTAATTTTGAAATTATCACTGACATTGCAAAGTCTCATACTGAGCAGCTGTTATTGATTTAATCTTTTTGATTTTTCTGAGAACAGACAAAAATAATCTTTTTTTGTTCAATTTTTTTTTACAAAAACATTTTTAAAGCTTTTATTTTGTTTTCTAAATTCCACCTTAATTCAAAAGAGCACACTCCTCTCACAAGAATTAAGAGAGTGTATAGTATAAAAACCACTGAAATTTCAAATCTGAGAACTATCATGTAATTCAAATTAACTGGATCATGAATTTAACACAGTGATGACATTCCCTGCTTTGTATTACTTAAACACTTTAAAAAGATAAGGAGGGAAGATTCTCTTATCTCAGCAGCTTCTGGGATAATTATTGTGGATTCAAAATTTGTCCCTTCAACGTGGCTTTCTAAAAGTACCAGTAACAACCCCTAGTTTACAATCATGCATACAAAGTGAAGAGAAGGTGATAGATGAAGACTCTTCTGTTCACTTTATGAAGTCACTGCTCAGGGATCCAGACTGTAAACTTTCAAGGCAGAAGGAACTCTGTGATTTCCAGTATACCTTCAAAGAGTACTAGATTACAACTAGAGGCTGGATTCAACTGCCCAGCTAATTCCTTAGGACAAATGGATTGCACAAGCTGGGTAGAGAAGACAAGGGGTTGTACTGCCTCCATGACAAGTCTTATCAAGTCAAAACACAGACTACTGAAGGTGCAAGAGGAGCAGGTGTGGCTCATTCCCTCTCGGCTGCCCGTGCTGCAACACTGGCAAAGGGTGAAAGGGTTCACGGCTCAGGAAAGCATCGTGCCTCCCAACCAAGAGATGTATGAAACCACTTAGCTGAATGATCTTGGTTCCTCCTAGTTTTCTAGCCCCCGCGCCAAAAGGGACTGTACAGACCCATGTAAAGTATCATGACCAAGCTTGCTGCAGCTGAGCACAAGGGACCAAGTGGTACCCACAGGAGAGGGTCCTCTGTGCCCCTCCATTCCTCCACCCGCCTACTGAACATTTATCTATTGCATTTACTTCCTTTATCCCTGCGACAGAACCTGTTTTCAGGTGATTTTCAGAGCTTGGCCACCTCCATTCTGCCCCATTCCCAGCCTGGAACGCTGAGAGGGATGGGACTGAGGCACAGAGAGGGTGCCATCTGCTACCACATCTGACCAGAATACCACCCTCCAGCAGGGTTTTGTCGAAGGCGAAGTCCACGGGTGTCTCCCAGCCAGGAAGGGACGCGTCTCCCCGCGGCGGGGACGGGCATCTGCGGGGGCCGGCAAGGAGCGGTGACCGCCGCACCCCCGCGCCCGCTCCCGAATCCATCCCCGGCCCCTCCTCACCTTGTAGACATTGATGGGGATGTCGATGATGATGTGGAGCAGGTCGCCCAAGGCCAAGCTGGCGATAAGAATGTTGGGGCCGTTCCTCATGCACTTGTTCTTGTAGATGATGCGCAGCAGCGTGGAGTTGCCGATGATGCCCAGGACGAAGACCAGGCAGGACACGACCGTGTTGATGTACTTGAAAGTCTCCTTGATCTCCGTCTGCCCCGTGCACATGGGGGGCGAGGCGGAGCGCGGCCGCCCCCCGGCCGCCCCCGCGCCCTTGGGCAGCGGGGCCGGGCGGGACGCGTTGTGCT
>VZSE01002700.1:2294249-2384926 GCA_013398275.1 Promerops cafer | reverse complement strand
CGCTGCCCCGGGGCCGGGGCCGGGGCGCTGCCTGTCCCCGGGCGGTGCTGGCGCTGCGGGCGGCTCAGCCGGCAGAGCAGCGCCGGGGCGAAAACCTGCGCGGGGCGAAAACCAGCCAGGGCGAAAACCAGCAGCCGGGGCGAAAACCAGCAGCCCCTCCGGCCGGACCTGCTCGGCGTCGCCCCGCTCGTCTCCCCCTCACCTCGCCGAGCGGAGCCGAGCCGATCCTCCCCGCCCGCCGGCCGGGCGAGGCAAACGCGCTCCGCTGACTGTCGCCGCTCTCCGCGCCCCGGCTGCGTGTCCCCGCCCGGTCCCAGCTGCTGCCGCTCGCCAGTGATGGGCGCTCCGCTCGGGAAGGCGGCAGGGACGGGCACTTGCGGCAGAGCCCGGTGTCCGTCAGCCGCACACCAGACCCCGTGGCCAAAGTCGCGCCGGCGGCGCAGGGCCCCCCCTTTTCTAAAACATTCAACCGCATCTGGCCCATCAGTCACAGCCAGACCCCACCCGTATCCTCCGCCCCCAGCGCAGCCCGGCCCAGCCCCGCCGCCCGCCGGCCCCACGGAGCCTCCCATCACCGCTATCAGGAGTCCCCCCGGCCGAAGGGCTCCCAGCCTCGGTACCGGCCAGGCGAAATGCCCTGCGACCTCCCCGTTGTCTTGTACCAGGCTGACTTGGCAGCCTAAAGAAGCAGACTTCGTGAGTTTTGAAACAATTTTTCAGGAGGGTGTTACAAGAGGTACGGGCATTGCTGGAGGACGATTGGGAAGAAGAGGGCACTTCCCCGCTGTCCTGTCCGAGGCTCACTCCCAGTAGCTGGGTACAGGATTCTCCCTGCTGCAGAAACCCCCTTGCACAACCCGAGGGGCTCACACGCTGGAGAAACTGCCTGTACAACGTGTACGAGTTTAGTGCCAAGTTTTGAAGAGCTTTACAAAACCTTTCTTACATCAGAAATAGTATTTTGACTGCTCTGAAGCTGCAGTTTGGTTATCTGGTTGGTTGCTGCTTTGGGCAGCCTTAGCAAGGCGTCTGATCTCAGTGAACTCGTTCCAGTCGTTGCACCCTTCAGTGAAGCGTAAGGAAAGGAGGAAAGATTTGTACAGGATTTTGTGGAGACTAAGAACAGCCTCCGCAAGTTGGAGACAATTGCATGTCTAACTAAAGAGAGTTGAATTTAAAACTGTTTTTCAGCATCTCTGTGTACATCTCTCTGATGTTCTTTTTTCTTAAATCATTCTGGACTCTAAATCTTGAATATACACATGCTTTGTTACAGAAGCACCCTGCTCACCTACATTATTGACATACCCATATGAGAAAACACTGAAAACCACACACTTTTTTTCAAAAATTGGTGATCTTATTTATCTAATCTTTCCAGCATCTCCTGCTAACATACCCTTGCTCTACTGGAGCAGGCAGCCTTTTCTTGTCCTCATTTAGCATCCTTTTCACATCTCCCTATTTGTTTAAAAGACTTCTCTATTAAACACCTTTCCCATTCAATCATTCTTGACCAATTTCCTCATTTACGTCACAGTGATTTTTCTTCCCATTTTAAATTAAAATATTTGTGGAATAAAGCCATTAAAGTCACTTCTAAACTGTACAAGGGTACCTGGAGGCTGATTGCACTCCAGCTGGAAGACTAATCTTTCCAAGTTCAGGCTTTTCAAGACTGCATTGTGCAACATGATTCATTTTTAAACACTATGGCTGGCTGATTCCTCTCCCAAAGATAAAAGTATGGACATTGAATTCAATATTATATTCTGAGCCCTGGGGATTTAAACAGTCTTTTCAGTTTTCACATTTGCATTTCCTCAATTTCCAGTTCAGCAATCTGTAAGTGAACAACGTTTTGCTAAACGCAATATTGATTTAGAAACACTTGCCAATTAACACAGCATTAACTTTAATCTCAAAATGCTTTTTTACTTGCAAGGTTCCAGATAAGTCTCAAGGGCTTCTATGCTGATCCAGACGATCAAGAAATATATTGTGACTACAGTGAGATATGTTTGCTAGCATTTTTATTATCACAACTTCATAAGGCATTTGCTACTAGTGGCATCTCTATCTAGTGGCATTGCTGCCACTTACTTCAGCTCCGGAAGTTTTAGTAACAGCAATTTAGTTTCTGAAATGTTTTATGTTAATATATACAAACTTAATATATACAGAACTTTGGGCAGATGCTGATACCCAAAGCACATCACTCTTTAAAATTGCACAAAATGAATCTACATGACAAAGAATCTAAGCTGCTTCTGGCTGCAACTAGCTAAATTTACCACCCTTTTATGTTTCTATTATTTTTTTCAGATATTTGAGGAATTAAACCCAGCATATATTGTGGAATAGGTCTGCTTTAATTAATGAAAATTAAAGGAAAACACAATTTCACATAAATTTATGTGAGGATTGAGATAATACTGTATTAAATACCAAGACCATATCAGATATCTTGGCAAATTAACTGTAATTTGAATGAAGATCAACTAACAAGGATAATTTAGACTGCAACAAGAGAAAAGATCTGTAAATATAATAAACTTGTGCCCTTTAAGTGGCTTCTGCTAATTCAGCTATGAAAGAAATTCCTTACTGAACTGTATGCAATACATTATATAAGATTATGTAAGCTGCTGCTAATGTGTCTGGCTTTTTTATTTTTTCTTTTTTTTTTTTTTTTTTTTTTCTTTTTCTTTCTGGGAAGCAGAAATACTCCTTGTCCTATGGAAAGTTCACTTTTGTACAAAGTAGGGAAAGCTGGACCCTCCAGACTGCCTGATACTAATTTTATTGTATTGTGCACTTCCACTGCATTTCACCCCACCAGATATTAAAATTACGTGAATTAGACAGTCACTGTTTTAATTATAAGTCAGATGCAACATTTCCATCAATGACTGATAATGTTCAGACTTTTTTCTTTTTTTTCTAATTTGGAATACCATTTACAAAGTAAATAGACTGGGTAACTTGTAATCATCACCAGGATGATTTTTAACGACAGAAAGACTTTAAAGACTATTATGTTACATGTAATATAAATCATGAGAAGTGGTCACAATTATGGCATCAAAAAGTCCTTTAATTAACAAATTTATGAGACACACTGCAGGATTGTACATTTTAATTCATATAATACTTCATTGAATCAATGAGAATTTTGTTATGAGTTTGCATGTATTTTTGCAAATCCCATTAACTTTCTGTTTAGGTTGTTCAGCAACTAAAGCAGCCTCAGAAGTCTGCCCCATCAGGCCTGCTTTTCTTTTCATAGAGTCTGGTGGAAATTTGCCCACTAACTGGGACAAGTCTGGGATGAATAGAAAGAATAGCTGTCTCTGTGAGCCACTCATTAGATGCATGAGTTGAATTAAAGTCAGAAAATAGTCCTCTGTGTTACAGAAGTTACTATAGAAACATTACCCATGGCAATTTTGAAAGAATAAAAGTACTTTGAGAAATTGAGATGTTAGGATATTGCAGTTTTGTAACTGCATATGTTCATGTACTGGACAGATGATAAAGAAGAATGACATTATCTGTCTCATTTTTTTTCTTAGTCTAAACTTATGCAAAAATATGGAATCCTTTTCAGAATGATGTGTAGCTATGCTTTGTCTTTTTCTACAAAGCTGAGCAACTTCCATAAATAATGGTGTTGGCTGTCAATTGCAGTGTGTTGACATTATACTTAATCCTTGAAACAATGAAACAAAATTTATTTTATTATAAAAAGCTGCAATAAAATCCTACCAGTAGGGTGCTTCAATGAAACATGAAGTTTGGATGCAGACACCTGCTTTAATGTAGATTACATTGTATACCACTGCAAGATCAAAACAATGGAAGACAATCAAATTTGTACTAAGAACAAAACATTTGTCTGTCTCTTATAGTCTTTTCAATAAGAGCTTGGGGATTTTTTAAATGGAATTAAGTTCAAGCCTTTGAGTAAGAATGGTTGATAACTGAAATTTTTCTTCCCATCTAACTCTAAAATTAAAACCAATATGCCATTTAGTAAAACTTATTCCCCTCATCCTCCCTATTCAGCAGCAGCAAAGGAAATCACAAGGTAAATTACAGTACCAAAGCTGATATAGCAGATGTAATTAAATTGAGGTATAAAACACTGAATCATTGTCTATTAAGGGAAAAGTTACTGAAATGGGTTTGGGGAAGTAGCTGCAGGTTTGAAAGAACAGTGTTTCTGAATTTTATGGGAATGATTAAAATTTTGTTTGTTTGTTTTTTTTTCCCCATGATACTTCAATAGAAAAAAGGTGAACAAGTTTACTTTTAAATTTCAGCTGTAATAGAAGTTTGGATCAGAATCACCCAGGAAGCCTAGATAAGATCAGTGGTTTAAAAAAAGTACATGTTTCATCTGCTGTGTAATATACGCATTTATACAAGGGAGGTGCTAACTGACCATACATTGTTTATGTTGTACACAGAGATTACTCCAGGCAAGCTTTTCAAGTCTGGATTAAATTCATTTCCGGACAAAATGCCTGACATCAACAAGAGGTGCAGTGATTCACTCATCCATGCTTTTCTGCAAGTGTGGCCATGTAACACAAACACTGTGTCCATCTGGATTGAGCAAATCTGCCACCACGTTCTGGCTTTAAAATGTACTCATGAACTGCACACCAATAAAATCGTTCAGTTAAGAATCCTCAGAATAAGGAAATGCATGCTGTGAAGTAAAAGAGAGATTTCATTTGCCAGAGAGCTGGCTGTCCACAGGCTTCTTGTTTACTTCATGCTTGGCTCTACACAGGATGGCTCCACCTAGCTACAAAATCAAATCTATTACTGTGGGGCCAGGCCTAAGTGGTGATGAAAGCTGGTTCTTGCCTTCCAGGCAGTAACGTGGCTGCACTTCCTAACAACTGAAATAGTCCCTGGGATCCTCTGCTTGCACTGGGGAGGGAGACACTTCCATTTCTAAGGCAAGAGTTGTTCTCTTGGGAGGACTTAATGATCTTAAGGGTCTTTTCCAACCGAAGCGATTCCATGATTCTGCGACTTTCACCAAACTGCACTGACAGACTCCAGGAAATAAGCAAGAGATAATGTTTAGATGCCATATACCCAAGAGGTAGAAGTACTGTTTATGTGGTTGACTGGAAGCTACTCATATGCTCAGAGATACTGGAAAGTCTTTCTACAATTTATGTCATGACCTTGGGCTCTAAGATTTTCTCTTATAAGAAATAAAAAGATCTTACATGTGTAAGTAAGTCCTTAGTGATCAGACCTTTGAAGAAGATCTTCACTTTTATTTCAAACAAATGGAGAATTGGGATTGAGAATGAAAATAATGCTTGGACATTTTCTCAGTTTTGGGTGTTGGCCATGAAAATATCTTTGTAGCTCATCAGCTCTCAATTCAGAGAGCATTAGACCACTGTCTTCTGCAGATCAGCAAAGACTGATGCTGGCTATTATATTTTGGAAGTTCCTAACACTGCTGATTCTACTGGAAACCACATTTTTGGTAGGACATGTTTGAGAGGCCCAGATCTAATAAATTGAAACCACACTCTTTCAAATCAGTGCAGCTGCTTGATCACATGGCTACTTTGTATTCTATGTAGACATTCTGTAGTTATTACACATATGCCTTCTCAGGACATTAACAAACACAGCCCTTAATATACTGAAAACAGGCATGTGTTATTGTTACCTTGTGCATTTTGCAACAAAATCTAGCTTCTAGCATTTAAAAATTTTGTAATATCTTCTCCTTTTATATGGTAAAGACTCAAATTGTTAATATCCATTTTTACATAGATCTGTATTTAGTGCTAGAAGACTGTATGCTGTCAGCCAAGGCGATACAGGAATTCTGTCTCCAGATGCTGTTTTATTTGTAGAAGATGGCCTCTGGAAGAAGTCTCCACATTTGACACATCTGACTTTTTATTGATGGTACCAAGATTTTCTGGGTTCAAAAACTTTCCTTCCCTCACAAAAGTGTGTCACATTATTTTAATAGACTGAGGACTTAAAGGACTGACCTTTTGTTCAGGTGTATGGTCACTAGTAAAATAATCCTTTAACATAACCCCTACAGGTATTGACTTAACACCTCAAAGTCCCCCATGAAAGGCAGAACACTGTTGCTACATGATGGACTATTCTCTTAGTTTGCTATCCTTTTATTCTCCCAGGTGCATTGGAGTTGTTTTGCTTTGTTTTTCTGGAATCCATTTTGGTTTCTAAATTACTGTGGTTTTGTGTAACATTTTCTCCTGCTGTCTTTGGTCCTTCAGTTGAGTAGGTTTGGTAGCCACAGATACTGTCATCAGAATCACACAAGGGTTGAGGTAGGAAAGGACTTGTGAAGGTCATTATTTTTGTGTCTCTTTGCTGCTGTCTTTCCAGTCACTCTGTATCTCTTTTGAACTGAGGAGCCCAGAACTCTGGTACCCAGCTGGCACAAACGTGAATTTGGTACAGTCCATCCGCTTGCAGCCCTTAACAGAGCATTAATTACCTCACTTGTTTCTGAGTTCACAGATCTACAATAACATTTTCTAGATGCTCTGGAAGCCCAGTCAAATATTTGCTCTTAGATCAAGCCACCATTCCCTGAAGTGGACTTTGCTCCTAACAGCAATCTATTTTTTATCTCCAGGAAATGGAGTATTCTTGTTTCAAGAGGAACTCTCCAAAGCTACTTCCTGCTCAAAAATATATTTTGATTTCTCCAGGGAAAAGTTCTCCCTAACCTGTTTTTAGCTCTCTCCCATCCTTGACCTTTAGGTACCATTTTGTTGCGACCTCCCCTTCATGACCCTTCTTTCTCTGTTTTGATAGAGAAGTGTACCTGTATCTCTTTATTTTAAGCTTCCAGGCCAGTGAAATCATATTCCCCTCAATGTCAGTCAGAAATTAACTCCTTAAATTCTTTCCATCATTTTTTTAAGCTGGACACTTTCTACTACTGCCATTCTTTTTTTTTTTTTTTCAAGTAAAATACCCTATTATGGCAGAATATCAGTGCACACTTAATTTTCCCCTAGTTCTCACAGGGTACAAATGTAGTCTTCAAGGTCCAGTTCTATCTCTATTCCATTGTTTACTCTTCTCCACAGCTACTTTCTTCACTTTTCCCTGATCTTTTTGTTATTGTTTTTGGTTACTTTCTTTTTTTTTCAAATTATTATTTTATTTTTATCACCCTGTCATTGAAACACTGCTGCTGGAATATCTCTTCCTGTTGTATCTGATATACTTTCTCAAGCCTTGACCACTTCCATTGAAATCTTCCCATAGGAGAACTTGAACTTTACTGAAGGACACAGCCACAGAATACTATTTCTTCTCAAGGCAATCCTCTGGTTTCTTCTCCAGCTTGAAAGGCTCTGAATATGACATGAATGTATTACCCTGAGACACCTTCATTTACAGATTCTCAGCCAAACAGCATGACTCAGATATCTGATCTGACAAAACTGATATTCAAATATTGCTGCTATTATCTCACCTTCCTTCATAGGTGAAATTTGCTGACTTTTTTTTTACTGTTTCGTTTTTCACCTCCAGAAACTTGATCTTGTTCTCTTACTGTTTGCAGAAGCTGATATGTCCTCTCCTTCATAATGCCAGTATTTTCCTACAGATGTATTTATTGTCTTTTTACTGTAACTGAATAAGGTTGTGATTCTGTAGTAGGTAAGCAGAATAAACTGTGTTTAATTCTGTGCTGAAATTTCAACTTCAGGTTTCAGAAAGATTATTGAAACAGGTGAAGAGTTCTTAGAAAGCCTATTCTAAATTTAGCTGTGGTCCACATGAATCTATCTTACTAAAGTCTCCTTGTAAACTGGGAATAGATTCTCCAGGGTTTTTCACCTGTCCTTAATGTCCTTAAATAAATAAATATTCAGCTTCTTGAAAATGACAACTAGGTGTCGTGTTTTCCAAGATTCATCTGCATCATTCTCACCATTCCAGGTCCATAGTGTTCATTTCTCATTTTCCACCATGCCAGTTTCCTGGTGACCCAGAAATCCTACTCCAGCACATCTTTTGTCTTCCTGTGTTCACTAATCTGCACAACAGATAAAATGATCTGGGGATTTACTCCTGTGCCCTGTGTTCCTCTTTTCTGGTGTGGCTGACATTTGTATACAGTTGTCTTTTAGAATGGGACCACGTAAAATGTACAAAGGAACTGAACAGAAATTCACAGTAAAGTATTACATCATGTTAGCTGTCATGTGCATTCAGTTTGGGTTAGCACATGCAGCTCTGGGCACTTTTTGGAAACAACTTTAACCCTCTAGAACTGAGTCTATCTCCATGTCTATTTCTTTCCTTTTTTTTTTGTTTCTAGTCAGGAATGAAATCGTGGAATAACTATCTTGCACTTGGTTCTTCATAGTTTCTTTTTCTGGACAGTAGTTGAGGTGGAAAATTGAATGACAATGAAGAAAAGCAAGTGTAAATACTGCATCTTCCAAAAGGGTCATTCTAATTTGGGTGAAATGTCAAAGAGGATTTCAATATATCTTAGCCACTTCCCCTACTTCTGTGCATAGTCAGCAGAATGAGCTAGATTCTATTATGTTAAAAATAAAGTACCAAAGTTGTATTTTTAGGTTAAATATAAAAGAATGATAACCCCTTAGCCCATGTTCTCATACAGATTCCTTGCCTACCTACTTTAATGACGTGAATGAGCATCATCCCTTTGTCTATTTTTAAACACAGAGTGCTCTTGCAAACAAGACACTTGGTTAAATACAAGTTACATCCCTCAGATATAATTCCTCTGCATTTAGATTGATGCCAACCTTCCTTTGAATCACTTGACTGCAATCATTTCTTTCTTAGCTGTGTTATGCCAGAAGTCCAGATGCAAAGAGCAAAAGGCATGAGAATTAGGGCAAAGATAAGATGCCATAACATTTAAGAATGCAACTGTAATTTTCTCTGCTTTTGATAACTTTTGCAGTAACATCCAAGTTGCCAAAAGTATCTTATCAGTACAAATGTAAAAATATTAAAATTAATTCCTACTAAATTTGAATCCTTTTTATGGACTAATAATGCAGATAGGCAGATTTACTGCTGCTTATTGATGGCATAAGGCAGTTGGGGTTAGTTAACACTGTTATGGTTCACACCAATAATGAGCCTGCCAAAGTATCTCTGTGCTTGCCCTCACTATTAATAAAAGATATGCTCCACTCCCTTTCTCATCATTCCTTTTTCAGCTGCTATTTTAAGTGAACCTTTTGCCCCTTTTAATATTTTAAACCCCAGCAGGCTCAATAGGTGAAAGATGAAACAGGTATATATATTTCTTGCATCTGGAATAAAAGGGAAGAGAACAGCTAGAGAACCTGATTCCTTCCCTAATTTTTCATGTTATCTGTAAACATCTAATCGGTGGTTCCCACCACATATCAGCAGCTGAGTAATCACAGAACCACGGAATATGCAGAGCTGGATCCACAAGGATCATTGAGTCCGACTCCTGGTCCTGCACAGGACCATTCCCAAGAGTCACACCATGTGTCACACCACCTGTCCAAATGCTTCTTGAACTCAGACAGGTTTGGTGCTGTGACCACTTCCCTGGGAAGCCTGTTCCAGGGCCCAAACACACTCTGGGTGAAGAAACTTTTTCTAATATCGAACCTAAACCTCCCTTGACACAACTTCAGGCCATTCCCTTGGATCTTGATGAATATGTTCCTGAGAATGAACATCAACCATCATTTTTGAGGGCTTCATGTCCCACTAATTGCCACCCCCTTGGCAGGTGACTTGCTTTGTGAGCATGCCAGCCCATTGAACACCATGAACAGTTATGGACCTAAACATCTCTGTTCAACAGCAAGTTTTGGGAAACAGGAAAGTGTAATTCCCCATATTTCTAATTAGCTGATGGATGGGTGAGTTAAATTCACCACTCTTTAGATAAGCCATAACCATCGCAGTGTGGTTATGACTGTGCCAGCTAGACCCGGCTTAGATAATGCCTGGGTGTGTTATGGATGGGATGATGCATGATTCAGATTGTTCCGGTAAAGAATCTGGACACAGCCACTCTTTTTTTGGTGTATGCATTGGGATGTGTTGTGGAGAAGAGGGTTTAGATGTGTGCAAGTAAGTTGCAGCATGCCTGGGTTCCTGGCTAATCCTATTTACTGATACAGACATATCCTGCAGGTGCCAGGGAAGCCTTGAAGACAGAGTTACAGTGGACCTTGGAGTGGCCTTCTGCCAGCAAGGAATGACATGCAGTTTGTGAGTCACTGCCCCAGTGTAAGCAGACAAAGCCCTCACAGAGTCAGAGCAGCATCCACTTGTAATGCAGATAGCAGAGAAGATGAGCAGCCAGTGGAAAAGGCAAAACAATGGAGCATTGCAGTCTGAACTGTAAGGGAATTGCAGCTGTGGAACAGGGGAAAAAAAAGAACCCTTCCCTTTCTAAAGCTAGGTGGAGACCTAAGTAGCCTAATGAGTCTCTGCATGTTGACCATAGTATGTCCAAACAGCACTGCGTTAATTCTCCAAGAGTAGGAGGCAAATAAAACCTTAATCAATGACTAGACAATGGCAGATGTTTTCTGGATAAATGGAGCTCTGTTTTTCCTGGTCTCCTTGTTTACCCACAAAAAGTGTGCTGGAGGCTGTACTCTGCATTAAAGTAATTTCCAAGCTAGGCATCTGCCTGATAGATGCTAAACCTGAAGCAGCTTTTATAAGATTTCTTTGCATGAATAAAATCAGTTGTCTCTGAAGGTGATTAATTGCATCTGGACTTTAGAGTATAAGATTGCTCAGAGGATTTGTTTTCTGAGTAATCTATTATTCTCTCTCCTTTGGGTCTGGTGAGAGCACAGTGACTAATTCAGATTTAATTTTCAATCTTTTAGCTGTTTAAAACTAGATGAGGTGAAGCTTAGTGTCTGAGTTTTAGCTCAAAGAAGGTTTAGGATAGGATAAATAAGTTAAAAATAAAAGGTGTTTCCTACATCTGTTTATTGAGTTTATTGGGATTCCTTAAATTTGTCTGCGTCTTGTCACATAAATTTTAGATACACTCAAGGACAAATGATGTCATATTGTCTCTTTTATCATTCATCCCTCATCTTAACATCTGTTTCCTAACCAATTATTTCTCCAAGTGTAACATTAGTCACCACTTAAGCCACCAGTAAATTTGGATCACCTTTTCTAGACAATAGCTGGGTGCATATTCCATACAGTATCCATTTCTAAACCCACAGAGTAATATATACTTTGATTCAAATGGGTTGATATTAATGATCAGGATGAAACATTTCCTTTATCTCTATTTTTGGTGTAAGGAATGACCCATAAGCTCAGACCAAAACAAACTTTTCCTTGGCATTGATTCAGATGTTTTTAACCTAATCCTTCTCTTTGGGAAATCAGTAATAGCACTCCCATTGGGCTTCTGGAGGGACAGACAGGGTCATTCATAATAAATATATTTTGTGAATTCAATTATCTTAAAAACAGTGATACCAAAATAAATAAATTTGTATCAGTCATTTATTTTTCTGGACAAAATCCAGGTGTAATAAATATGTCATGAGCAAAGGAGACAGGATACTCTACTGAAGAGACTTTGACACTCTAACTTTTTTGTACCTAAAAATGAAAAACAATGCTTTCTGATAAATGGAAATTTTTTGTATGAATCATCAAGATGATTAAATTTATTGAGACTATCTGAAACTCTAAAAAAAAATCTCTGTGCAAAAAATAAGTTGACTGAATTTGATGGCCTAGGCCTTGTTGACTATGCACAAATAGCAATCGAATACAGGTTTTGACCTGAGAGCTTCACAGTCTCATACAAGTTGTTTGAAAATTTGAACAGGTTTAGTTCCAACTAATGTATGAATTTAACTGAGTAATTTTTGTTTGGAGTTTATTTTTCCCTGTACCCATATATCTGATGGGAAAAGATTGACATATGCAGACTGCAACTTGGATCTATTGTCAAGAAAGAAAATGCATTTGGTTTAGGTGTCTCTTTCATCATATGTTACAAGAAAACTAAGTATGAAAATGTGAGCTCATGCATTGTTCTGCCTCTGCCAATCTTTTTGTTAGAATAGTCCCTGGCCTGATTTAACTAGAAATAGTTACCTAAATAGGTCACAACACTGAAGTTCAATTTGTCAGTGACAAATAATTTTCCCTTCCCTTCCCTTCCCTTCCCTTCCCTTCCCTTCCCTTCCCCTTCCCCTTCCTCTTTCCTGTAAATGCTGAGAGAAAATTACCCACTGGCATTTGCTAGAGTAGGAAGAAAGCATTTTCCTAAAGGTTTTGCTGTGATTAGTTCACTCCAACAGAATAGTGGCAGAACAGAGGGAAAGATATCAGGAAGGAAATGATGAATTGGTGTTTTTGCAAAGTTTGACACATCACCACTTCAGATGGGCTGAAAACTTAAAAAAAAAAAAGTTATGATTATAACAGTACGTTGTGGTTACTTTTTAATTAAAACAAATGAGTGGGACATGTTTCACTTTTCCTCTGCAATTTCTGCCATTACATAGTTTGTTGTTTATCTTGATTTATTACAAGTCTCTCTAACTCTGTGCTTTTCTGAAAAGAAAAAAAAAAAAAATTAACTGTACATCAGTGCTTGTGAATGTCCCCAGATATGATAACCTTAGGCATATGTTGTAGGTTTTCACCTCAAGCAACTGATTCCCAAAGTACAATGACAGGAATTCAAGTTAGTAAGTAACAGGGCCATTATTTCCCCAGAGATACAAGTGTGGAAGTCAAGGGAAATACAATGACGTTGTTAATGTTTTATTTATAACCGTTGGTAGTCCCACCCTTGGCTACATTGTCTGAGCTGCTCTGTTATTTTCATAAAAAAGCACAACAGGCAATTTCTATTTTATACAGATGATTTATTTCTAGACGTGTGAAGAGGAAAAACCCATTTTTATTGGCTGTTTGTGATCTATTAAAAGAATCTTGTCATAATAATTTATGCCTTAAAACACTGATTAGGTGAGCTGGATTAATTGGATAAATTTGGAAGGTGTAAGATTCTGGGCATTCCTTTTCATCTCACAGAAGATAATCTGACTTTAACACATTACTTCTGTGCTGATAAATACTCTGTAGTGGCAAAGGTGTTAGGGACTTCAAGAAGCTATCACAGGATTTTTCTTGCTTTAGCATAACTGATTGCCAATTGTTCAGTATAATGCCTGGTATTTTATGAAAGAACTTCTTTTGTAAAAAAGAAGTGAGATTATAGGAAGCACAGTTAATTCACAATTCATAATAACTTTTCCTAAATCAAACCTATTAAATCTGTTTAACATTGTTTTTAAATGGTTACAGGGCATCATTTGATGAAGAATTAGATATGCATCTGGCAGTATATTTTAAGAAATTACAACATTCATGTATTTTTGGCACCATCCCAGTTGGGAAGTATTTGAGAGAAACTCATGCCATGAGGTTGTCACAAAACACAACTTATTAAGTTCAAACAACATTTAAATATTTGGACATCTGTTGGTTTATCCAAGCTTTCTAAAATTTGCCCATGGTTTTCTGTATGAAAACACTTCATTAAGTACTTAGCCTGTTATCAAGTCTGAAGAGAACACGACCTGACAGAAACATCACAAATCCTTGTAAAGTGGTTTTAAATGTCCACCTAAAGTAATCTACAGTTAATTAATTTCAAATTGTATGAATCAGCTGCTAATCAAGCAAATTGTTGTTTGAAAAAGTAACAGAACAGGGTTTTGCTGTTAAGATGTTTTGCAGATCAAGCAAAGTATTTCACTTACAAGACTGCTTAAAATAAAGGAAGTCTTCAGGTTCCATCTCAAAGAACTCCTGTGAACTCTGGTGAGATGAACTCATGCCAATATTATGAAATATGGCTGTCTCCTTAGCTGATATATGAATGAAGGCCTGGAAGACTTCTTTGAATGGTATCAAAGGATGAGTACTTAAAAATAACTAGGAAGCAGAAAAAGTGTCTAAGTTATTTCAGATATGCAGATAGAGTGTCTAAGTTATTTCAGATCATGCAGATAGAGACTTCAGACATCCCTACAGATATCCAGGACTGAATACAGGAAAATCCTGTCTGAAAAGCAGTCAAAGAACAACCTTAATTAAGGAGTTTCTTGAGAGCTGTGGAGCAAAAAGGAAGACTATATGCTATAGAGTGAAGAACTGTTTGGACTTTTCTTTTCCTCCCAAGGCAAAAAAGAACCCTGAAGGAAATAGAATTTGGCTTTACCAGAGAATGAAGTCAATAAGGAAAAAAGGGATTCTGAAAGAGCTGCTGCATCTGACAATAGGTAAATCTCACTGCTACAGAGACCTGACGTGGATATATTTCAGATATATTTGTGGGGATCTGCTCTTAGTGGCTTTGGTACGGTTTCCAGGCTGTTTAATAAGGACCAAATCACAAAGACAGAAGTGTAATATAAATGTGGCAGGTATTTCATGTTTGATGTGAGTTTTGTTCTGCATTATCATGCAGAAGTCCAAGAAGTATGTTCTGCTGTGTCCTCATGCACTCCCAGCTATCAGAAAAAGCAAATGTACAACTGAATTTTAGCAGGCTCATGTAGAAAAATGTATGGTAAACAGGATAAGCTGAAGAGCTATGATAATATGTAGCCTTAGATATCTTTTCTTACTAAATATTTGAATGTGGGTGAATTTCCTATTCTGTCCCAGCTTTTTTTTTTTTCCCATTCTTAACCAGTTTCATATTATCCTTCCTTTGAAAGTCTTACTTTCTTTCCTTTGAAAGAATTTTTTTTTTTTTTTTCATTGAAGATTACACTACTACAGAATGACAGAAAAGCTGATGTTTGGAAGGGACCTCTGGAGATCATCTGGTCCACTCCCTTGCTAAACAGGACCACGTCCAGCTGGATGTCCAGGACCATGTCCAGGTGACTTAAATGTCTCCAGGGTTAGAGATTCCACAATCTCCCTGAGCAACATGAGCCAGGGCTCAGTCACCCTTAGAGTAAAAAAGTGTGTCCTGATACTCAGATGGAACAGGTAAAGATGCAGGGAACGATCTGGATTGCATGCTTGCAGTGTTTGGAGGTAGGTAGGAGAACCTAAGTGACACGATGCAATCTCATTATATATGGTTGGGCAGTTTTCCCGTGTGCTGAAGATAAGGCTGGGAATAAGATTTCTACCCTTTGTAGAAACTAGAAAACTAAAGGCTTTTTTAGGTGGTTCAGCAGTAGGAAATTACTGTCTGAACTAGAATTAAATTTAGTCTCAATTTATGCAGATGTGTTGAGAGAGTGGAATAGATGGGAATTATACTGATCCTAGTAAAATACATTTATGCTGTCACTGCAGAGGTAGGACATAAATATGTACCTTTTGCCACACGTTGCTGGGCCTGTGCAGCAATAATCAATTTGCTGTCAGAGGAAAAGTCATGCAGTGTCAAGTGGTAAGTTTGGAAGACCTGATAGATCTTTTTTAACCCCATGAGATCAAACTGCTTTTTATCTAATACATTCATGGAAACCTTTTCTTCCACTACCAATAGTGCCAGTGTTCCCTTGCCTTTTTACTTTTTACTGTTAAAATTATGCTAAAATTGAACAATAGCTGTCTAGGGGACTTGATTATCCACCACATTACTGATGACCTTTTAAGGGTAACATTTGATTAGTATGTCATAAATACACTATGTATCAGTAGTTTCTTTCTGTTTCCACTTCTGAATTTCTATATATATTTGATTCCATTGTGCTTTCTTTTTGTACTAAGCCTTTTTTTCCCCCCTTGGCTGTGACTAAAATGAAGAAAATAACATAAGAATTATGAGCCCAAAATAATTAGATATGGCTAATTTCTGAGGCAAGAAGGGCACGTTAGAATGTGTCCTATGTAAAATGGTGGTGATGCCCTGTGCTCCGTACTTTGCCCTTCAAAAGTGGTTTGGGTTCTTTGTGAGACACCCAGGGTCTTTAGACAATTTACTTTTACCCAACTGTAACCTTAAGAATATTTTCCTGTCTCTCCAATAACAGCGGAGAGAAAGTACTTCCTTTATCTTCCATAACAAATCCTGAAAGCTTGCTTGTTCCAGAAGTGCAATGTGCATTAACTTTAGAGGTTCCATATAAGTTTTTTTTCCTATCAAAGGATCATACAGGCAGACTTGATCTGCCAATATGCTGATCACTTTTCCTGACCCAGTAAGGTGGTTAAACAAATACTCCAGTGGATTCTGGTCTGAATTTCCCTTGACTAAGGACAGTCCTAAGGCAGGGCTATGTCCTCACTTTACTGATGAGCCCATATCAAGGCATTTAAACAAGTGGTGCTGTCTTAGCCAAAGAACAAGGAGACAAGCAAAAGAACAAATGAGCAGTCAGTAATCTGATCCAAAATGTCTCTCATCAGTGTGAAATACTGAGTACCCTGGTGTTTTAAATTATATATCACTTACTGTTTTGAATAAACAAGCCCCAAAAGATAGTGATAATCCAAAACCAGACCACACGAGTGTTTGGAACAATTTTTGTGACAGGCTGTAATTTGTTCCAGGAGAGAAAAAATAATAAATCATTCTTAATTTGCGTTGTTTTGATTTGTCCCTCTTGACATCATCCTTTTTAAGATGCTTAAGTATAATCCTTCCTTGTTTTTTCTGCCCATACTAGTCTCACTTTCAAGGGACCACTAAGAGAAGATGAAGCTTCTGTAAGGGACTGATTGTCTGGTGAGAGTCAAGACCATATCATGGCTGGAGAGCAAAACAATGATGTTTTTATCCAACTTTCCTTCAAGACTTTAAAGAAAAATTGATAGGAACTTGCCAGGGCAATCCTGAGGCAAACTGCATGAGGTTTTTGTGCTTTAGCCTGTCATGCACATTGCTTTTGTTATTGCACTGAAGGAGCAGAATTTACTGGCTACTGACTGCTCATAAACCAGTGCAAAACAGACAAATCTGGGGACTGGTGAAACTGTCTGCTGTGTTTCTCAAAAACGTAAAGGCAACTTGTATGTCATAATCTACCTTAAAAAAACCCTCATGTCCTGCTAGTGGGTAAAAGCAATTAGGCATTTCTCAAGAAAGGGATTTTTATTAGAAAACTGCAGTTGAAATAAAAAATCTTTTGAGAAATGTGCTGCATTAGATAAAGATTTCCAAAGAAACCATTTCTCAAGGCAAGATAGAACCATTTTTGGCATGGGTTTTGGCATGCAGCATGAGCATTTTTGTTTTGTCCAAGATATTTAAACAAGGTCAGTTCATCAGCATTAATCTTGCTCCTTTGAAATTGCTACTTTGAAAGAGCTCCTAACTTTGGGAGGCTGGGTCAGATAGGAGCTGTTTTCCTAGGGCTGTGTGACCAGTTCTATCCTTATTTTGTTGGTATCTGACATAAAGAGAAATGAAACAGGGAAAAAGAGGAAAAGACCTGGTATAGATACATTGAGAGCTAGATCACAACTCAGGAATTATGTTGGTAATGGAGAGTTTAAGCTGAAATGAAATGCATACAAATAAAACTATACTTAATTACCACTCAACTTGAAACACTCAAATGCCATTGAAAATTCACTCTGTGACTTTCATGTTTCCAGCTACACTCAGGTTTGCTCTGTTTTGAGCTGAGCTGAGTCTCTGAGACTGAGTTGCAGTCTGGATGGTGAACATTCCTTTGCCTCTGTTCCCTGATAGGCCCAATACACCTAATGTATTCTGGGCATGTATAACACTCACTGACAGGTTTGGCTGACACTTTTTTTAAAATGACAGCCCAGGGCTTTATCATTATGCTTTTTACACAATAACTCAATGGGCTTTGGCATCATCTGCCAGGACTTTTTGCTGTGTTTAACTTCATGCAGTCAAGAGTAAACTGGAAAAAGGGATGGGAAATTTTGCCTCCTCACACTATTTCTGACCATTTAACTAGACCATCATGCTCCTCAGCATGCTTTTCGTTTCTGGCATGAATATTTGTCTGCACAGAGTAGAAGTATTTTTTTCTTAATAGATCTCTTTTTTCTTTTTGTAGGAGTCCAAGTAGCAGAAAGAAAAATTTAATCTTGGAAGAGCAGCACTCTGAATGCACACAGGCACAACAACAGAGCAGGTACCTTGATTCATTCTCTGCTTTGTTGCCTAGCTTAGAGCCCATTTTAATAACGACCAAAACAGAAAACTGGCATGCCAATTCCAAAATGTATTTTCCCTGCCCAAAGCTGGGAAATTTTTGTAAAGGAAATTGCAACTCCCTGTCCAAAGCAGAGGGCAACCAGTTGCCAAACACTGAACTATTTTAATAAGTGCTTTTCAAAAGAAATTTCATATTTCTGGTTTAAATAGGTCTTTTACATTTATTATTATAGTTCAGAAGATTTCAGATATATTAGAAATTGTTTTAACCTGTCAGTGTAAGGTAATAGTTCTTTTTAAATGCTAACTGCTGGGATAGCAATTTGACAACAGTCACGAAGAAGAAATGTTTTTTACCTGTCAGAACTGACTGTGATTGTTTTGGTTTGGGATTTTTTCTGTTTTGTTTTGTATTTTTCATTTCAAATTATCGCAGTTTCCCAAGACTTGCTTTAAGATGCACTACACTATAATTATTTCTATTATTACCATTATACACTACTATTACTATTATTAATATTATTATTCCAAACAAGCCTAGACCCATCCAAGAAAACAAAGCAGGACCTAAGTGGTTTCTTCTTTTGTGTGTTTTGAAACTTTACAGCCTTGTGAGTCTAAAAGCACTCTCAACAGAAGTATTAAAAAAAGGTTGTTGGAATGTGTTTTTCCATATTAAGGAAGATGTGATGTGTAGAGCAGGAAGGAATGAGAAAGAGAATAAAGGGAGAAAGGCAGAGAAGGGTGAAAGCCCCAAAGGAGTGAAGGAACATAATATGGAGTTTTACATATGATTATAATAGAGATGTGTTCATTTGTGATGTGAAAGTCTAAAGAGGAACATCTGAAAGCTCTGCAGTGTTTGTGATGCCAGGTTTAAGTGAGAACTCCTGTGTATTACAAATGTGTACTGAATTAATTAACCTTTAAAAGCAATGTTCCCACACAAATTCTGTTCTCGGCCACATGTGCAGAAGATGCGATTGTTCGGAACTCAAGAATCATGCAGTGGAAGGCCACCAGAATGCTCAGGAGGTTGAGCACATTTGCACTTTGGAAAAAGCTTGAGGGGTGTGGGTTTGTTCAGTCTGGATAGGGGATAGTTTTTGGGGGATCTAACAGCAGTGCCCGTGTACGGGGCGCTCATCAGGAGACAGAGACGGGTTCTTTAAGGAGATGCTTGGCAGGTGAACAAGAAACTACAGTGGTACATTGGAACAGAGGAGTTACAAAGTCATACAAAGCAAAAATAAACCGATGCCCAGATACCTTCAGGACTGTCAAGCAGTGTAGCAGGTTGCCCAGAGAGGCTGTGCTATCTCTGTCAGATTTCCAAACCCCACAGTACCCAGCCCTGAGCAATCTGCTCTGACCTCAGAGCTACCCCTGCAAGGAGCAGCAGCTTGGACTAGAGACCTGCCAAGGTCCCTTTCCACCTGAATATTACTGTGATCATGTTACACTATGGCTGCTTCCCAAATGCCAACGCCACTGTTACAGGTGAAATATGGTTTTGCACATTTAACCAGAAAGTTGTCTGAGAATATGACTAACTGTGAAACTAAATGGAAACTGAGATACTGTGTCATGTATTATTTCTAGAACTTCCTTCCTCCTTTCCTCAAGTAGGTGTTTTATTTTCTAACTTGCAAACAGACACATCCAGTGGCTGGATTCTAGACATCACAGATTACATCTTCTCTTACAATAAACCCTCAGAAGAGCTTCACAGACAAAGGCAATTGTGCCATTTGACCTGAGCACCAGTCCCAGCTGTTTTATGATCTAGTATAGATTTGGCCTCTGGGCATCATTATTCACTGCATGGCAGCATGCTCAGGGCAAGGGCATGCATAGGTGGGCTCCTCACCCATGTGGCAGGGAGATGAACATGGGGTATTCTGGAAGTGAAGCACACTCCCCTGCTGCTTTTAAGATGCTTAAAGGCAGCTATTGCACCAAGGGCTGAAATCCTTGACAGCACTTTATTAGCTTTGTAAAAATCAGGTAAAAGTACAGGCTTACAGGGAAAAAGATGACCCTATCCTCGGACCTGTGTGAAATCAAGTAATTGCATTTTA
The DNA here is from genome assembly GCA_013398275.1 of Promerops cafer. Taxonomy (NCBI): domain Eukaryota; kingdom Metazoa; phylum Chordata; class Aves; order Passeriformes; family Nectariniidae; genus Promerops; species Promerops cafer. The sequence goes on along the minus strand of VZSE01002700.1, from coordinate 2,364,652 downwards.
CCAGTCTCTAGTTAGTTCTCTCTCTTTCAGACTACTCTGAGAAAACATATGCTGCTAGGTTAATGCTGTGAAATACCTATGCAACACATTTTCTGTGAAAGAACAGAATACGCACAAAAGAAATCTGTAATTCTCAACATTTTTTATGATCAGGGCCCCTTTATGACCTCATTTGTCTCTATGTAACCTTTGATTGCCTAACTAGCTTTAATTGCTGGCTCTGTTTGAAGTCCTGCTGGGCTGGAGAGTTAAGTAACAACTTACAAGTAACAACTTACTATTTACTGAGAGCAGTAGCTGTCTCTCAGTAAATAGTCTCTCTCATGCCCTAGGTTACTTGAGTTGCTTCTGACTACTTGTTGGCATATTTTATTTGATTTCTTGAGAATTTTTTAATCTTTGTAGGTAATTTGATCCACTTATTTATTTAAAGCATCTAAAGCTGTTATGCATGATTTGAGAAAAACAGAATTAGATTCTTGTTCTTTTCCATCACATTAAGCAAAACAATATAAGTGCCATAGCTTTAAGAGTCATGTTTGTAAGTCATTCCCTGGTAACAGAAGTGCTCATATCATCATAATGTCTCATGAATCATTTGTGTACTCTTAAGGTTTTCTTTGGAATAGAATGGCACACAAAAGAAGAAATTTTTATTTTTTTTTTCTTTTTAATAATGGCAGCATCCTTGTCAAATGTAATGGATGAGCAATTACTATTTCATTTAGTCTGACTATGGAACCAGACATAGTTAGTCAGGAATGTGAGGTTAAAGAGACTTTAACTTATGTGTTTCCATACCTTGCTAAAGAAAAAAAGTGTCTCTAGGTTCATCAACTTCTGTCTTTACAGCTTCTATGTGGATTTTTTGTATCCTGTAAACCCTGCTTCAGATCTGAATTTAACTTTGGGTTAATAGTGCAACTTTGTCTTCCTGACTGTTGCTTGTCTACTTCTGGTTTTCCTCCTAAAAAAACAGCAGTAAAATATAGATGTAGCATTCTTCAAAATAAAAGGAAAGTAAGAAAGTGAAAAAACCTATTCCTCCTAGAAAGTGTTTTAGAAAATTTTATTCCACTACAATTTCTAAATTCTGCAAAATATATTTATAAAAAAACAAAAAAAGAAATTGCATGATTGAGCCCTTGTGCGCTTTTTTCAGGAACACTATACTTGTACATACTACTCTAGTAAACTCCATGTAACTACTCAGCTGAACTGGGCTTATATTGCTTTGCTCAAACTGTGCCAAGGAGCCCAGAGAACTCCACAGAGAACTAATGGAATAATTTCATCTATATGCTCAAAAGTCAGTGAATGTGCTGTAACTCTCTTCCCTGGGTGTCTTGGAATGTTATTACTTGGCACAGCTTAAAAATACCACTTGAAAAAGAAAAAAAGAAGTGTGATTTAGGGCCAGATTCACTGACACATTCCAGTTGCTTTGTGCTTGTCTGGTGATAGAAAACAGCAGTAAACTAACAAGCTAAAGTGGATTTATGATTGCTTTGCATATCTGACATGGCATGGGGCTATTACAGCATACCAGAGGGAGTGCTCTCTTCCTTAGTGATGGGCTGGAGATAAAGGGAAAGGGTGTTTGTTCTTGCTTATAACAGAATTCCTTCTGATATGAAATAAAATCATAAATCCAGTCATATATTCATGGTATTTTAGTATTGATTAAACTGTCTTCACCTGCTAATTGTTGGCAGGTATGAAGACAGCAGAAATGTCCCTTTAAGACTAAAATGGCAATGAGCCCACTGATACAAGAAATGTTTAGAAGCTTTCTTAAGCAAAGATTGTGCATGCATCACATAGAAAACTGCACGTGGTATGGGCTTCACATCCTTCCTGTTCACATAACTCTAACTGATCCAGCCTAAATGAGAAAGTCCATTGCTATCAAGAAGGAATGTCACCAATGTCATGCAGAGCAAATACATTTGAGTATGTCTGCCTGACACTGACATAAAAGGTTTCACTGGGCCCCAGCAGTGTGAATTGCCCAGTGGAGGGCCTTTGTCATCTCAGTTGAGGAATGCCTTAGACGTTCAATTGGCCTTGGCATCTCTGACACAGTGATAAGTGTGCGCAAATATTTCACCAAGCACCAATTATTTAGAAAATGAAGTACTTGCATGTTTTGCCAGGCAATGACTTTGGTGTTGTGCACTAACAAATGCTGTCGGAATTCCCTCATTAAGGTTTTTCTTCCCTGCATTTGGAGTGTTTTCCTTGAGACAGTCTCAGTACTAATTGAGAACCATAGATTTATATGTTAAGAATTTTATACTCTGTAATATGGCTTTTGCATGATTCTTGCATAGTCCCCTATGAAACAATCAAGCTGTAGGACTCTGTCGAGATATGAAGAACTATTCTTCTGGCAGCTGGATGGAGTGAATCCTTCAGCTGGGAAGGAATTACATTGAAACATTTCTCAGAATAGAGGGATCTGTAAGGAAAGACTAAGTCATTCTGGGAGGGGCCAGACTGAACTTGTTGTGTAAGGACCCATATGTACCCAGGAAAGGTGTGAGCATGAATGATACCTGCGTAAGAATGATGCTATGTAAGAGCTGGAATCAAAGCAAGAAGGAGAAGAGTGTATGACTACAGGCTCTGGTGTATTTGCTTGGGTCACTCACTTCCTTCTGTGTCTATATACTGGCAGACACAATGATATATTTCTGACATTGGTGCAAGTCACATAATTCCTGGATGGATGGCATGCCCAGCTCTTCTCCCCTAACATGATGTTCAAGCAAGTGCTATGCACATGAGCCAATATCTCCAGATGAAGTGCAGAAAAGTTGTACTTTTCTGGTGGCTATCTCCACTAGTAACTAAAATCAAATCAACTTTAAACCCTGAGACTCCAGTTTGAGGACAGCTATCCTTAGAAAGGTCTCAGTTGTCAAATTGTGTTTTTTCTGGCATTTTACAAGGAAGTCCAATTCAACATTTAAAAAGCTAATTCTCAGATTATTCCTTGAAAACAGTGCAAACAAAGTTTAGTTGACAAGTATTATTTAATCAACAGTTCTTGGAGGAAAACATAAATACCTCTTATCTCTGATGACAATATAAATAGAAATATCTCAACATTGTGAAATAGCTGAATGGTATGATGTACATAAACATCCACGGCATTTTTTGGCCTGTTTTTCAAGACCTCCTCTGTCTTGTCAGAATGCTCAGGGTGATACATCAGCAGTCTGAATGAGAATAGATTGCAGTTGCAGATCATAAAATTTCATTATGGTAGAACTTTAATCTGAGATAAACTTGAATGTCTCTGATGGGAAAATCAGTGACCACCAAAGCAGCCTGGCCCCCCAAGCCAGCATTGATGTGGTTACAGATACTTTGTTGAAAGCCAGATGTAATGAAACAAATTCTTAAATCTCCTTGCGTCAGATAAGCTTGTTGGGAAAAATATTTTTGGACTCAGATATTTAACAGATATTCTACACATTTTCGAGATATGTTATCTATTGTGGTCTCTTTCTTCATCTCCCTCCCTCTTTACTCTTGTAAACACGTGTATCTTTGCACAGTTTCCATCATTTATGCATCAGTCTTCCCTTTCCTGTTCACTGATTTGTCACCATACCAACTTTGTCGATGTGTCTATAATATCTAGTGGACAACTGACTGCAAAGCAGCTACTAAAGATGATATTGGTGGCCAATAGCATAATTCTGCCTGTAAGTGCAGCACGTGCTGGCTTTTATGAGAAATGTGTCCCAATGCTGCATATTAGCAAGGGCTGCAAACAAAGCAGGGTTGCAGCTCAAAGCTATGGCTATTTCAAATCTGGTTCTGAATCTGGGAAATCAGGTACTGCTTTGTTCCCATTAAACTATATGATATTTCATTTGTAGTAGAAAAACAAAAGATAAATTGTGGTCTGGATCCTTGGAGGAAGAAGGACTAAGTGGATCATGAAAGCAGTTAATCTCTGCATGTCAAAACCTGGCTGGAGTAGATTTCAGATTCAAAACATAATGTACAGCTCTGACCCAAATACCTGGAAGACCCATTGCTTTAAATTTAGAAGTTCAAAAGGGAATGTGGCCAACTCATGCATAAATGAGTTTTTCGAGTGAGATGCAGAATATGGAAGATGATGGGCTAGTCACAGCTATCTCATCTGACGTGGATAATCCTGACTGTTTAACTGGGGCTGTTCATGTGTATGAGGACTACTGGAAGGAATAAAGGCTTCTAGGATCATGCTCAACTCTGTTTTCAAGTCAGCAGAGATATCGACCATGCTGAATATTTTGATTGACAATCCAACCACCTTTTTGCTGGAACAAAAATGGCTTTAACATGGTATGTTTGGTATCAAACATTTAAAAACTGTAAATTAGGATCCAAGACTGACTAGAAATCAAAGGCAGAAACCCCCACATTTTTCATTTTTTAAAATATTCTGTGTTTCATATGGCTGATTTGAGTTTAGAACGTAACCAAATCACCACAGTTTTCTAAGCCTTCTTTTTGCTAGAGAAGGGCTAAACATTTCCTTGAGAATACCACCACAAGGCATGCAAGTAGCTCTTTAATGAGCAGGACCAGGTTCTGTAAATGCAGTCACTGAGAGATGGTGTTGCAAGTTATGGCCTGAGTAAAGTGTGGAGAGAAGGACAGGGGAGACACAAGTGGCTTGAAAAGGGATAGGCAATCTGCAGGACCAGGCTTCCCTCTTCCTTCTTCTCAGTTTAAGGCACAGGCTTGAGACTTGCTCTGCCCATAGAGATAAAGAAGTTTACCCAAGCTCTCATTGAGTAAACCACATCATTCTGGGAACTTTTTTTGTTCCCCTGAACCTCCCAGTACTCAGCCTGGGGCAAATTAACTCACACCACACATAGCGTAGTGCTGCGCTCAATCATGCAATTGAGACCATGGAGGAAGAGAACACAGGAAAGCTTTATTTTTCCACAGAACTGATACAGTACAGGCAGAGTCTGCACAATAATGCTTCATTTACTGCCTTTCTCTTGTTATTTACCTCTTGGTGACCTAGCAGAAGCAGAGGTCACTTAGCTGTATGGTTGCTCTGAGTTCTGAAACAACTGTAGGAGACTGCCAGTTTTTCATTGTTTTCCTACAGTTTATCATGGCTCTGGAATATGAATCTCTGCAGTGTTCTGAGAGGGAGAGATTGTCTAGAGGAACTGCCAACGCCCTCCCTCATCATCATACAGATTGATTCTTTTCATGTCTGTAACTACGTAAGGGAAAACAGAAATGATAAAAAAAATCTTCCAGGGCAGATTGACACCATGCAAAATTGTTACAGATCTTCTGCCTACCTCAGAATCACTTTAATGCTGAATCATTAATCCTGATTGGGGGATTGTCATGATACTTGTGAGATGTATTGGTTCAGAACATTTTTATTTCATATTATCCTCTGAAAAGTGTACCTCAGCAAATTTTAAAAATCTTTTGTTTGTAAAGGCTTCTATAGGAAGTTACTATCTTTTACGGGTTTTCTGAGGGAATGGATGATTAAGTCACGCTGACTAAGAAGTCATATTCATGTTTTGGTTTTCTTCCTTTCCAGAGTGTGTTTAGGCTGAATGTTATCTGTGGATGACATTTACTGTACATTATCAACCATCTCTATTTGTTCTGGCTGTTTCTCAAAGGGCATCTGATGAGCCAGACTGTTTTTTTCTAGTGGGCCCTTCACCTGCTAGAGATAAGAATCTTTAATCCAGGCAAATAAAAATCTCTGTGTTTTGTTGTTATTTTTTTTCTTCCATACCATTTTGTGTTTTATTTTACATTTGTAACTTCTCCATTTGGATTTCTGTTTCAGGACACACTTTTTTGTTTTGCAGTCTCTATTTCCATGAAACAGCTACCGCAGTCTTAAACATGACGCAAGTGAAGTTTACATTGCCAAGAACATAACTTCCCAAGAACCCCTGGATCTTGGCCACAAGGTTGAGTATGTGCTTCTGTTCAGTGGGAACTAAGCCAGCATCATCTCCATGTAAGACTTAGGTGCAGTTTAGGAGATATTTGTCTCCAGGTATAGTTCCCTGTGTGGGGTCGCTTGGCTCCCCACAGGTCACAGGTCCTCACATATTCCCCAGGAATCCCCCCTGCTCGGAGGTCCTTGACAGACACTTGTGCACTCCAGGACATGTAAAATGCACCCTCAGTTCCTTATTACCTAAAGGTCATTGTGGCAGGCTGAGATTCAGGAACTGCATTGGGAGGAAAAAATGGCAAAAGATAGCAATTCTCAGGATCTTCTGATGGCGAAGTCAGTAAAATACAGTGAATTATTTTTATTTACTCTTTTGCAATACCACTGATTTCACACTGATTGCTGCTGGATGTATACTCATGTTCCAGGCCAGCAAAATTATTAGATCCTAAGTAGCCTCATTCATCATTAACCTAAGTCCCTTTCCAGGTTGACATGAAAACATCTGGTTCTCTGCATGGTTGACACATAAACATCTGGTCCTCTGCATGGCTGAACACTGGATTTGGCTGGAGCCTATAACAGAGCTCCACTGATTTAAATGTATATAGTATTCAAAATCACCTTGGAATAATTTTCATCATGATCCTTTATTCAGACTGTTATATAAGTTGGTATTTAGTCTCAACAATCTCACTTGGAAGGTGATTCTTTTGGAAGCGTATGTTTCTTAGATCTGTGTCCTGCTCATTTTAAATACATTGAGCTTGATTCACTTCTCAGATATATAAACATATCATTAATGTAAATACATTGCCTTCCCTAGTCTTTTTTTGGAAGCATTCTGGGACAAGCAAGTGCAAAATCTAACCTTCTGGTGATTGATTCCATAGTACTCAATCTCAAGCTTACAAAAGTGAAAAAGAAAATAACAAAAAATAATAAAGAATTATAATGCTAGATGTGTTCCATGTGAAAAATTATTCCAAATTAAAATAATCTTGCTTAAAGGCCTAAGTGTTAATGAAGCCATTTATTTTTATTTGGCAGAAGGGCAGAGGTAAGACAGTTCAGTCTTTCAAGGTTTTGGCTGTTTTATGTGAGTATACAACAGTATAAAACATTGTGTAAACTAGTTATTTGCAACAGACCAAATATTTATTTGTCTGTCATGTAAACATTTTTCTGGTTTTCCGGCACATTAGATAGAACAAATGAGGGATAAAGACTATTCATGATAGGAAAGAAATGCAAATAACTTTTACATTTTGCATTTTGCAACTTATACTCAATGTGACAAGGGCTCAAGAGTGTTTCTGTGTTTTTTGCATGTCTTTTAAAGCTATTTTTCTCATTACCATTTTCCATGATTATAAAGCAGAGTGGGCTGACTTCCTTGATTTCCAAGTTTAGCATTGCAGTGGTGATACTCCTGTCGAGCCATCTATCAACAATTCAGATGCACTGGAAACTCTTAATGAATTGGTTTAATTTCAACTCCACATTCAACTGCTCAAATATATGTTCCTACGTTATAAAAATCCACATGCAATGAAACCTCCCACTATAATCAGTGAAGTCCATAAAGGCAGTACTGAGGTTTTCAGCACATCTGACATAAGAGGTTGTTGCTTGCTGATAGGTGATTAATATAATTTTAGACACAGAGAGGTATAAAACTGCTGCCTCAGAGGAGCATAAGTCTCTCAGATGTGCTCACATACCCTGCCTGACTTGTGAAGGTTTCTGAAACAGCTGAAGGAGTCTCAAGTGTTGAACCTATGTTTAGCCAAATGAACCTCCCTCACGGTGCCTACTCTAGGATGAATCCAGCATCTCTCCAGACTACATCTGACACAATACAGTTGCTGAAATATCTATATTTAGTGCCATTTCAGACTGCCTAGGGTCAGTTTCCCATGTGGTCTCCAGCTGCTTTTGTGGAAAATCACAGATCTCCCATTGGTCTCAAGCTACACGCATCAGATGTGTACAGATATTTTAGCATCCTTGGAATGGTAAATGGGACTTGATGCTTCTGTTCATGGAAGTATATTATGTCTGTGTATTGGCCAAGGCCTTGGCACAGTTGTCCAGAATATTTTACTTGTCCTTTTCCTGTTACTTAGAAGGGTCTAGGTGCCATGTAGGTCCTGTCTCGTATCTCTCAGACCTGTCATAGCTGGGATCTTAGCTATCCTTGGATTTTATAGAAGATACCACCCTTTTAGGTTCAGGCAATTAAGTTGAACACCATGTCTATAACGTGAGACTAGTCATAGTTCACAGATGCAATGTGATATTCACCTTACTTTGCATGCTTGAATGTGCAATGTTCAATATACAATCCTACCCACAGGTGCATTCATATCAATTGTGTGATGCTATGGGCTGTACAAACAGCTGTAAATCTTCTCCCAACATACAGCATTGATTATACTTTCTATGTTTATCTTTACTGAGAGTTAATCAAGGTGTTCTTGATAAAGAATACTTAATATTGTGTTGTATATAGTATTTTCAACAGTATTGCTAAGCACTTCTTAGCTTCTTTCTATTATTAGCTGGTGGAGCAGAACAGAAATTAATTATTAGAATCCTTAGTGTCTTGTCACCCTGCTTTTCAATGACTCGTCTCAGTACACATTATTTCCTGCATTTTGCCTCATGGTTCTTCTGCTGTTCTGCTGTGCATTGTGTTTTGACTTGGCAATTTGCAAGAAACACTGTCCCCAGTAAAACAAGTAGTTTTAATAGGACTCACTGCTTCCTCTGAAATGGTTTATAAAAAAAAAGAGTAATGAATCCAATATTTACATAATGTGATTTGCATGACTAACTTGTTGAACTTCTGGCTGCACCTGAAGAACAAGTTTTTTTTAATGTGATATGATTACAAATTTTAAGCCAAACTATCTTCTCTGGTACATAAGAATCAGTTCTAATGAAACCTGTGGGAGTTATGTTCATGTATCCAAGTGTAAAATCTGACTCCAGAATTTGGTAATTAGTTTCTCATTTTAATGACATGTCTGGAAATTTGATTCCATCATGGCAGTGGCTCCTCATTTTACTTTTCTCTTGCATCCTTTTTATGGAGTTTCTTCTATTTATATTCCTGTAGAAAAGATTCTGAAAACTGGTCAGTGATTCCTAAGAAAATTGAGCCTATGGATCTGAGTTTACCAAGAAGAGTTTGGAGAACACAGATTACATCAGTTAGGGAGAATGTGTAGGCAAAAAAAAAATTGTTCTATGAATATAAATGATTTCACTAGGTACCAAGCATAAATAAGACTTTATCTCATTGCTGCTGGGTTGAAATCTCATGTTTTTCTTACTCTTGTGGGGCATTATTTCTATTTCATGCTCTGACTGGTCTCAGCATTAAGTGCCTGAATTATTAAATACTCCTAATGTGTAACTATACAACTTAGAGATCAGAAAGGAAATATTCTTTGGTACACTGGCAAACTCTTGTCTAAAATCTTTGTATTATTCATTATACAAAATGATTTGATTTTTACAAAGCATGCTTCTATTGAAGCACTCAGGAATATATTTTTGTGTGGTCCAGTATACCTATATTAAATCTGCAAAGGAGCTAGGATGTATGAACTCTGTAATTTGAGTTTATATGTGTACACTCATCTGCTCGTGTTCCCCTATGTGTTCACACATATAGACATGTGCAAAGACTAAATATACACATAAGTATATAATACATGTATTATGTCTGTTATGTATTGGACTAATAAACATATTATATAGGTGATCTGACCTACCTTGCCTGCTTTGAACTGCACTGAAATTAAACATCTAATCTAAACTGAGAATCTAGGCTTCTTTATAGTCAGTGGAAAAGTTATTTGCAGAAGACTTGTCCAAGATTACCTGCAAAAATTTTCCTTTTGATGTTTTTTTACTGATGGTAGAAGGAGCTTTATTTGTGTCTAACATCTGCCATGCACCTAGATAGAGTAAGCTGAGAAAGATCCTGTTAGAATATACTTAATTAAAAAAAAAACAACAACAAAAAAGGAGACAATTCTATCAGTCTAATTTAAAAAATGGTAAACGTCCAACTTCTATACAGTAATATTTTTCTTTAAAAAGATCATTCTGGTCTATGGATTACTGCATTGTTTGGTGCTCAGCTTGACTGTGCCTCTTATTTCTTCATAAAATGAAGGATTAGCAGATGTACTGGTGAGAACAGCAGAAGCTGCCAGAATTTCTCTCCACTGGAGTAGTTGAGTTAGTATTGGCTACAGTATGATTTTTTTTTTTTCATTCTCTAGTTCAGCCACAGGCCAGATGTGCACCAGTTCTAGAATTAAGAATAAAAATTATCTTCAGTGCACTGTGTATTTTTTAAGAGATTGACACTGACATGGGTAATTTGACCTTTTTGTTATAAATGTCTCTTTGAAATCAGAGTTGGCACAGGTGTCTCTAGACTCTTCTATGCTTGTGGAATAATATAAGCAAATTAATGTAAAGGAGAAGCCAGGTAATTTCCTCACCTTCCCAGACTAAAAGCAGAGACAAAACAACCCCTCCTGTGTTATGAAATCTCCCAGCTGAAGTGTATTAAAGTGTTCTATTAGCATTCAGAACAGACACTACTGAAGGAGCAAACTACTAAAATAATGTTTTTACTTGACATCAAAAATTATTAATTTAAGAGCTGCAACATGTTATTTTTCCCTTCTTAGTCCCCAGCTTTCCATGAAGAACAGGGAAATTATTAATCTCTGATTAGTAATTGTTTCAAAGGAGGAACAATATGAGTTGGGGATATGGAATACTGAGTATCTAGCGAGATCCTCACTCTTTTCCATTGTGGTACTTTAAAACATTTTTCTGAGCAGACTGACTGAATTATTACTCTTCATAAAGTAGCAACAGAAAAAAATAATTTTTTTTTAGCCTGCTTTGATTTCATACTTGCATTAATAGAGCAACAAATCACAGTCCATTTATTTGTTCCCTTTTCTGCCAGAACTATTATTTAGTTATTTTAAATTTTCTGTATCCTAGTCCACACTTCAAAGTAGAGGGATAATTTCTTATACTTCATGAATGCATAAACTTAAAAGAGCTGCTGACTTCTTTTGATATTTTTTTCTATCTTTACATTTCCCTTCATCAAGTAAAGCTTGAGCCTCCAACTAATGGCTTCATTGCCTAAATTGTCTGTGAAAAGATAATCTTTCTGGTGCACATCATGCAAAGATGTACAGAGATTTTTGGGTTTTTTTGGTCCTCACAAACATTTGAACTTGCAAAGAGTTTCTTGTTTTGATTTGTGATGTGTCAGGTCCAGTGTTAAAGATTTTGCTAGCCAGTATGATTATATTTTCAGGACTCCAAGAGGAACATTATAGACATATGACTTGTCAGAGCAGAGGTTAGAGATATCTTGAAATTTTTCCAATATCCTTTGCTGGGTTTCTAAATGTGAAAGAAAAAAATATCAGTATTATAAGATTGTAAATACAAAGAGACAAAAATGATGTTAGGAAGGTAGCATAAGGCACAGATGGTCAGTGGACCTTTTCCACCATCCTCTCATTCCATCATCTTGTTAGGCCCATTTTTAGGGAAGGCAGTGATTGTTAATATGAAGGAAACTATTAGTGCTGCATGCATGTTATTAATCTAAAAACATACATTCAGTCTTCAAATACATTGATTTGTATGTGGTTGCATGTTTATATTTTTGTATAGTCATCTCACTGATGCAAACATGACTGAAGTTATTTTGGTTTTTTAGTTCTTTAGTGCCTGTGCACACCAGGCATTGACTTGATGGAAGTTATCAAGAAGCAGGTGATTCTCTGAGGTCTTTTAACTGGGATGGATTCACTTCTCAAAAAATCTCAGCCCAGTCCTAGGGAGTGGAGGTGAACAGCTCCATGCAACACCCTTGCGCAAGGATGACTCGTGGTCGCTGCCATCCAGATGGATACAACTGGAGCAGGTGATGGGGGTTTGGACCAGATGATCTCCAGAGCTCCTTTCTAACCTCAACCATTCACTGATTCTGTGAAGTGATAGTTTACATTCTGCACTGAAAACTACCAGCTAGAATACTTTTTACCTAGAAAATAGACGATATTGATTATTACCCATATAGTACCTTCAGACCTATAAAGGAATTTCCAAGCAGAAGCTATATTATGTTGTATGATTTAATTTTAATTGTATTACATTTTATTACAATGCTCTATAATCAGTGCTATATGATATGAAATGCTGAATTCCGTACTACGTATTTCAGGACTGATTTTAGCAAATCAAGCAAAAAAAAATCTAGATTTTATCTAGAATCTAGTAGAGGAGATTCCCAAAGGCTCCTGAAGGGAGCTAGGAGGCTCTTTGAAACACTCATGAAGGGAAGAGTAAGTGTTCATCAAATACTGGTTCTTTATTCATCCTAGATATCTCTATGTTCCTAAACTCAGTTTAAGATCTCAGTGTGTAAATTGCAATTGCCATACTCCATTACTACTAATACCTGTAGACTTAGATGCCTCTGTTTGAAACCAGTCAGTATTTAGCTGCAGTTCAGTAGAAAATTGATAGGAATATCACTGGAAAAACCATGAATCACTTAGTAGGAAAGGGAACGGGGAAATATGAAATTTAAAACCAATAGGTATCTTAGCAAAAGAGAAAAACACACTGGCATAGGAATCTGGGACTTAGTCTTTTAAAAGATATGTGGGTGTTTTTATGTCAAGCTATGAAATATGTGTCTAATTTGAAATCACATCCTGCTCCGTTCAACCTTGACCTTGAATGTTTCCAGGGATGGGGAATCTACCATCTCTCTGGGCAACCTATCCCAGTGTTTCACCACTCTGTCACTCTGTTTTTAATTATTAAAAATTTTCTTTCTTATATGTAATCTAAATTAACTCTCCTTCAGTTTAAAACCATTATCCCTGCTCCTATTGCAGAGGATCTGTTATGAAACATATGAAAAAATTAAAATTATATCTGCCTGAAGCCCCAAAGGAAAAAAAAAAGAAAAAATCAAAGTTGAAACTTCACTGCTGCTGACCATTTGAGGCATGTCTAGACCATGTAATGATCACACAGGGATTTCTGCTTTGGTTCTGAATGTGTTGGTAGTTCTCCCTGACAGCCCAGTTCAAAGGAAAGCTGGTAGCTTAAGTCCTGGAAGCAGTTTGCACGGCATTGTCACCGGGTTGGCCAAAGCTGTGGACTCTGCAGTTAATTATCTCTGCAGATCATCTGGCTGGCATAGCCCATGGTGTTTTCAGGCCTGACACTTCTTGGTCAGAGTTTGCACAATATAAAACTCTCCTTCTGGAATTTTTATTATCATTGTTATTCTTATTAGTAAGAGAATCTGGTGCTCTGAATTTTTTGCCAGATATTGTACAAAGTATGAAGCATTTTAAAGGCCATAAAATAGTGTATGTGAATCCTTTAAGAAAACTTAAAAATACATTTTCCTTTTTTTCTTTTCTTTTAGATCTTAGTTTAGCATGACTGGAATGTTTTACTTCACTAAAGCTCTCATTCCCTCAGAACTGAGGAAACTGATGAAATGCAATCCAGAAATATGATTGATTATATTTTTTGTTCTTTTATGTGGTGAATTAAGCTTGTACAATCTTTTGCTTTGTCTTTGATTCTTGAAGTGTTTCAAGATAGTACTTTTTGCCAAGTTACCTGATAAGAACTTAGATTATTTAGTGGCTGAAGGAATTGATAAAAATGTGAACTACAGATATATGTGCCTCAAACTCCTTGCAGTTACAAAGACAACACTAATAAAAAAAATCTGAATTGGAAGACTTTTTATTGCTTGTCCCTGATTTGCCAGCACTTAAATGAAGGTGCAGTGGTCAGGGGTACAAGTAAAGGCCATAGACTGACTGAACACTCTGGCAAGAGACTATGGAAAAGGAAATGCCAAATAACGTCAGCACAGAAAAAAAAGTGACAGGAGAATTGATATGTTTTCCTGAATTACTTGCAGGTTTAGTAGTGGGTTAGAAAATGTCAAAACACAGGAAGAAGAACCTGTATAAACAAGTGTGTAGTCAATTATCAAGACATGACAGAAGTCTGAAATGAAAGGACAAGTCTCAATGAGCCACCAACATTTAAACATTTACTTAAAATTTAAATGCTCAAGAAACGATTAAATTTAAATTTAAATTTAAATTTAAATTTAAATTTAATAGACTTCTACTCAGGAAGGTCCAGGAATCACAGAGAACACTTACATAACCAGATTTAGCTATCTAGGAAGACAGTGTGGGGCAGCAACATACAGATTTGACAGATGTGTACTGTTTGTTACTAGTTTGGATGTACTTTTCCTGTGGATAAATATATCTTACATTTTAATAGTTCATTTCCAAGCAGGAATAATAATCTGTATTCAAAGGCCAGATATTTCACAGGGAAAAAATCTCCAAACCCCTCAAACTGTGAAAGCCACTGGAATGCAGAACAGCTGTAGATGGTATCTAGTTGGTTTAGGTAGAGATGGAGTACACAGTCACCTGATTTCCATTTCAGCTATAGTCAACAGTTTTTAAAGACTGTCATTCTTTATATGACAACTTTGACTAGGTGCCTCCCTACCAAGGTGGAATATCTCTAGGATGCTTAAAGCAGTGTTGACTGCTTAAAAGTTCTTGAGGGATGCCCTTTAAACACTGCCGACAAATGAATTGTGATCCAGGAATAGGTATACAGGTAACTGAACTCTGAAAATGTTCTAAAATGCTAGTACTGTTTTCGGGAAAGGGTGTGTAATAATTAGGAAGTCTGAACAGTAATAAAGGAATTAGATAGCCTTTGACTTGATTTAGTCTGAGCAGGGTATTGAACCTTCATCTCCAAAATGCTGGAGAGTGTCCTGATTAACAGGCCATAAGGTATAGCAGGGGACCCCTTCTTGAAGCAGGATTATGTCACTTCAGTAAATATACACTCTCATTTGGCAGCCTAGTGCTGAGAGGAAAGAATGTCCTTATTGAGGTTTCTTTGTCCCTTGGAATTTTGGGCACTGGCTTATAACATGGGGAATGTTTCTCTCTCTAGGTGGAGTTCCAGACATATTCACCACACTGAAAAAAAATAGAAATTACAGTCCTCTGATGGTCTGCTGTTATGAGAATGAGGAGGAGGCATCTACATTGAATATTTCAGCTCTCTGACAGAAGCAGAGGCTTAATTGAAGTGGAGGCAATATCATCACCTGGAAGTGCCTGTGTTCAGGCAAAAGAAATTCCTCTGTTGGGAAAACAGCTTTGCTTTCTGCTGATCTTCACATGCACTTTAAAATCTCCAATAACTATTGTAGGAAATTTGGATAGGTGTGTTACGTGACTTGGATCATACTCTGAAGCTATGCACCTGCAATTTCTGTTAACTATTATTAAACTGAGTAGGATGGCTTCCACATGCAATTTAACCTGAAACAGGCTGAGGAGTAGGCAAACGTCTAAGGCATTTAAAAGAATTGGTATGGACTGCAGCACAGTAATTCTGATACTCCTTGTACTCACTGTCTTTATACTGTTTCATCAAAATCCTCTTAGGAACACCAATCTGAACATACGTTTCTTTGCTTAGGTCTCAATTCTGGATTTTCAGCCTTTGATCTTCAGCTTTCACAGAAACTTTTATTATTTGTGTGTCTTGATTAAGTTCTTAAGGCTGACAGGCTTTTCATGTTCAGAATGCAAAATTATATGGTCCACCTATATGAACAAATCTAACCTTACTCCATACTACCTAAGTAGGCAGTGCAGGTGGGTCAATGTGAGCTTTCATTGCATTCTCTCTTTCCAATTAAAGGGTTGGAGTCTAAGCTTCTTCTAAAAATGAACTACTATCAGAACTTTATTATCTTCTCGGACAAAGGCTTTGACAGGTTATACAATCAGCTTTTGACTTGGTTGTTTAACTAATTCATGAATTTTGATGTCTTTAGGGAATGCTAGAAAACCCTCCAAATCCATCTCAACAGAATCCACTCCTAGAGGAGCAGTTGCTAGATGGAAGCCCAGCAAGTTTGACTTTCTTTTCTTGCTAATTACTGTTTTATTTGTTCATATATAGAATTTCTGTGCTCTCCTAATAAAGGCACACCTCTTAGTCTTACTATTTTTATGTTTAGGTTGAGTTTCATAACTATTTTCTTTTTCAAAAGTACATTTCAGTGGGAAATATGTGGATTGGATTTAATATAAAGCATGCTGCTATTAATGCTCTTAATTTTGTATGTTTTTGCAGTGTTAAGCCATGTGTTTTCAGAAGCACTTCATAAAGTGATGCGGAATTTGTGAATCTTCATGTATTAACACATTTGTAAGGCAAAAAGACAAGGCAATAACACCGATCAACAAGCTTGTCATCTATCAGAAGAGAAAACATCTGGCAAATTTGTTTTCTTATTTCTGAATATAGCAAAATGAAACAAAACTTTTCAAATAGAAACAACCATTTCCAGGAAATATGCATCTGTTCTACTTCTTACAGAAAAGTTGTTCTTTTGGGTGACAAGGAGACCCTAAACCTTGTATCAAATTCAATATAAAACAAGAAAATTTAAACATCATGAAAAATTTGTGTCTATTTTAGAAATTATGTAAACATATAAATTAGACATTCAGAGTATTAACTCTACTGAAATAAATAACAAATACCTTGACTTGAGTATGAGACAGGACTTAACATGCTTATAATCTGGTGAAAAAATAGATGCCTGTGATAAACCACAGACAGCCTTGGATTCATATTTCACTCAGCTGAGTGCAAAAAGAACATGATTTGCAAGAAAAATATATGGGAAGAAAGTATCAGTCAAGAGTGTGGAAGATAAGGAGGCTTTCCATCTATCCAGGCTTTTATTAGCCATTTTTTCTCCTCCCTTTCTTTATTTTCCTGTCTCTTAAATAATACTGAATTTTCCTGCCCACTGCTTGCCAGGTTCACCACAAATCCACGGATGAGTTTGTTCCTTAGCTGTACTACAAGTAGTTTACACCATTTATTATGTTATTGCTGATAAGAAATGTTTTCTGAAAGAGATTATATGACACATAGTTACCCAGAAGTCATTGCTATAGATACTTAAATCTATTAATCATAAGTAGGAGCACCAGATTTTTATTAATAGTGCCATCTGAACTTTAACTTACCTGACCAACATCTGTGTAATAAAGGTCAGAATCAGGGCAGTAGCTACAAGGTAGTATGGCAAATACTATTTATGAGGTTTCTGGCTCCAAGTTCTGTGCACTGCTGGAAGGTTCCCTCTCAGTTCCTCTGTTTGAGGGATCTTCAGGTGTGCAATTTCACAACTAAATATGAAAAGCTTGCTAAATTCCTGCTCAAGAGACTACATTCTCCCATTAGTCCCTTTTGCAGAAAATATCCTAAGCCAAGACAATGATGTAAAGAGTAAACCTGGGAACTGGCAGGCAATGAATTAGCACCTAATTCTTTTGCCAGCCTGAAAATTTGCAGTTCTCAGCATGCTAGAACGATACCAAAACATTGCATGGATGATAAATTGGATTAAATGTATAACGATTTCATGGAGAGATAAATCTGATTAATCCTTTCACTGAATCAGGGGATTCAAATAATTTATTCCCATAATATTTGAGATTATCCTAACACACTGTTACAACAAAAGCACTTTTCAAAATGGGAGTTAGACTTGGAGGAAGATTTTATAGCATGGCATATATTGTTTTTTCCTGTGTGATATTTTGTGCCTCTGAGCTTGTTGTGCACCAGGGAAAACTTGTTCTCTTATGGTAAGTCTGGCAAGACTGAAATAATATAAAAAGAATATAAAATGGAAGAGCTTAAATTGGGATCTGAATAATGCATGACTTTTATGTCAGAGTTATTGCAATTTACACTATTTGGAAATTTTGAATACATTTATTTAGAGATTTATTTTTGATTGAAGGGTTGGCATAGATAATCCTGAGGAAAGCAACTTATTTCAGGGATTTATTACACATAAATTTTAATATTTCAATTTTTATAACTTTTAATTTCAAGGAATTGTAAAATTGTAAAACCCTTCTGGGTTTTTTCCAAGTTGAAAAAGGGACACATTTTGATCATTACTTCATCTATTTGAAACATGTTGTTAAGTAAGTTTTCAACCAAAGTATATCTAAGCAGAGATCATGCTTTTGAAAAGTCTGCTTCAGGCTCCTCTTTGCATCCAAACTACCAGCCTGGTATGTGGTACTGGGGATTTGCTTGGTAAGTGTTTAACAATCACCAGCCATTATGTTTGCTTGGTGAGCAGTGCATTTAGTTAAAAACCCCCACTGCTTAATTTAACCCTTCTCTGGATCTTGGCTGGCCTGGGACCAGGTCTGCCAGTAAAAAGCCTGTTTTACAATTTAATTTGCAGATGCAGATATTTTTTTCATTCAGCTTTTAAAAATAAATTTATTTCGTTCATTAGAGTAGATTAGAACTTCTCAAAGGAATTTCATTTCTTTATTTACCATTTCTACCTTTGATAGGGGATATTTTATTGAATAGAATGATGGTATCTATCATCACTGTTGCATACTATTAGCCTCAAAGCCTGAGGCAAAGTCAAGGAAATAAAATGCACTAGCACATTCATCATTTGGCATTAAAAACAGGGAGGAAACTGTAAAACATTAAATTACCTATTCTCAGTCACATGACAGTCACAATCCTTAGCTATGCAAAAACTTGACCAACTGATTTTAACAGGATGCCTTCTCACACAGTCCTAGTCATAACATGAAGGTAACTTTAATAATTGTTATTTTTATTATTTTCTGCATAGTAGTTTTTATCTTCAAATCTGTTTTAGTACAGAATTACATTCAAGAGACAATTAATAAATGTTCTCAATTTTCTTTAAAATATCAAGAGAGAACATACTTTTTATGGGGCTGGTGCAAAGCACAAATGTAGATGTTCCTAGAATTAATTTCACATTATCAGCATTTTTTTCAGATTTTTTTTATCCAATTTAAAAAGATTTTAATACATATTCTCAGTGTAGTTATAGAGTCAACCAGCTGAAAGCCTTTATATCTTCTTAATATACCCTGTTTCCAGACCCTATTTTTTAAATGTCATATTTTTGCCAGGTACATAGGACATTTGTCCATTGCCACATTGATGGACCTTAAAATCAACATATTTTTACATTTCAAGGTAAAATTTAACATCACTGAAAGTCTCAGTGATCCCTCTATGACCTTAGCAATGTATTTTATGAGGTACTAGACAGATTTGCTCCACTAGAAAGTCATATGTCATACTGCAGACATAAATTCTCCTGTCCAACTGTTGAAAGACCCAATCTAACTGAGACTTAAGGAAAAATTTCTTCACTGAAAGGATGTTCAAGCTTTGGAAAAAGCTGCTCAGGGAAGTGGTGGAAATGTTAAAAAAGAATTATAAATATTTAAATTAATTGTTTTTAATAAATCATTGATCTAAATGTAATTAAGAAGTTTTATCCAGATGTTTTCAAATATGCAGGTTTCTTTCTTTCGAAGACTTCTGAGTCATGGCATCCAGTGTTCTGCATTTAGTACCCTTGACTTATATTCAATTAAACATGGCTAAAAAAGAACCACTGCCATTAATGATCATAACCATGGCTTAATGAGAATCATATTTCCTTTAAAAGAAATCAGTTGTGAAAATAAAAGAGAGTTAACAGAATAAACTTCATCCACTTTATCATACATCTGAAAGTACAGACAAAGAAAATGTGTTTCAAACAGGAAGATGAAACAAAACCAGATGAGTAATCTTTTCAATTTAAAATGATAACCTCTATAAAATAAATAAAAACCCAGAAGCCTTATTTACTTACGAAACTGATGAAAATGTCAACCTATAATGGAATTTTGGGGATAAGCTATAGCAATCTTGTAACCTGATGTTTATGATATTCTACTCAAGGTACTTGACTAGGATTTCGTGCAAGATTTCCAACAGAAGTGTTCTGACCACAAAACTGTAGATTCAGATTTTTGTGTTATGTGACACAAGGAACTTTTTAAACCTGTGTAAACAGGGGAAAAAAAACAACAAAAGAAATCAAATGTTTGCATCTCAAGGAATATATTTCAGAGATAAGGTATCTAAACTGAAGCTACACCAAGAAGTCAGTAAAAATAGAGCCTTATACCTACACTGGTGACATCCTAATCCGTGATTTATATCTGGATGGGTACATCTTCTCTGCATCTTTCTTAAGACTTAAAAATACATTTTTCTAAATCTCTCCACCACCGTGCAGGAGGGAGAGCAAAAAGGTGTTCCAAGATTAAAGCTTTTTGAATGACAAACCTTTTCTTTTACAAAGGACCTTCGAACATTGTATTAAAATGAAATATAACTAATGGTAATTTGATATTTTAAAAATGTTATTATGTAAAAAACAGAATACAAAAAACCCCTCCAAACCCAAATATGAACAACAGGTTTGTTTCTTGGAATTGAAAGAATTTGCCTGAAAATGCCAGGTTTAAAGCCTCAATATCTAGGTAGATCCTGGGCAGGGTTAAATATATCCCCTTTCTTGGTTACAAGAAGAGCTGTAGAATGTCACTGACAAGAGTTCACAGTTTCATGAAGCTGGCTGGAGGTGACTGGCTTTGTACTCCTGTTTCTTTCTCTGTCAATCTCAACCAAATTTTTAGCATCTACAAAGGTGAACTTGGTGAACTTGGGCTCTCATACAAAGCTTTGCTTTTTCCTGGATGAAACCTCTTCTTTTACACTTAGAAAGAGTTATGGCAGAATGGTTTGGTCTCTGCTCTTATAATTAAATTCCAGCTTCCCATGCTTACATTGGCTTTTGTCTGCAACTGATGGGGTTTCGATGGTTTTACAGTTTTCTGGCCTTCAGAGCTTGCCTTACAGAAGTTTAAGGTATCAAATGTGCTTGGATTTGTCTCTGGTTTTTGAATAGGCAGATGAATTAGGTACCTGTGCCTAAAATTTGTATCTGGCAAGTAATATTAGTGTAGGCATGTTGCAAATTCTTCCACTGTTCTTAGAACTGGTTAAGAAAACACATGTTGCTAGACAGCTGTTACCAATGTATCAGAAAAAATAGCTTAAATATTAGTTGTAATTTCTTGGCAAGCATGAAAGGACTGAGGTGAAGAAAACAGGTAACTTGTTTTATGGTGATGCTGTACAGGAAATGGTAGGCTTACTCAGACATTAACACTTACTACAGTGACTATTAAAATGCAAGGAATCTAGGCCATTTTACATCTAAATAAGAATATCTGCAAAAAACCCCCTTGAATACCCTTGAGTGCAATATATTGTGCTTTAAACTTTTTAATTTGAACTTATCTGCAAGTATTCCTGTGACCAGCTAAAGAGATTAATTACTGAATGTGATTAATGTGAATTAATGAAATGGGCTCTGACAGGGTGGTTTGGTGCAGCCCTCTTTGGTACAGATTTGACCCAAATAATTTTCAAGCTCCTGCTGATAAGAAACAAGTTGTTAAGCACTAAGTTTCAGGACAGTGCCTGGTAGTTAGGGAAAGTTTCTGTGTGCTTCATTTTACATATAAAGCTCACATTGTCTTTAGAATAGAGTATCAAAAAGAGGGTTTGTCTCATGACTCCTTGACATCTCTTGTTCCCTTCTGCCCTGTACCAGTTTCTGTGTTGTGTACGTTTAATCGAGCACTGTTCTCTCAACAGCAATTAAAGCCCAATTTGACTTGTTGCTGAGCAAGATGATAAGAGCTCTGGCTTGTCAGCATGGTCAAAGATCAACCTTTACCCTGTACAGAGCTTAGTGCAGCTTCATAATTTATTCTGCTGAAAGCTCCTCTGAGAACATGGCAGACTCTGCAGCTGTTGGTGGGCGTCCCCAGTTGTAACTGTTGTGGAGAAAAGACAAAAATGCCCTTATATTATAGCTATTCCTGGAGTTCTTAGTCCTACGTGACAAAACAAGTGTTTCGTTTTTTTAAATTCTTTTTTTTTTTTTGGGGGGGGGGTGGATTTAAGCTGGCATAGGATATCATGCAAGCATGTTTAAAAATTTTCATGTGCAGTCAAGAAAACAATCAAAGAAACATCACTCCTGCTAAACTCTACACTGGAAGACTCTGCTTTCTCTCAATGGCATATTAGAAAAAAGGGTCTGAAAGACCATTTACATGTAAAAATTCGATTAGCCTCTGACACTTCTTTATGGCACTAAGAGAGAACAAGAAATAAAGCATCTGTGTGTAAAGAATGTCTACAGTGTAATGTGCAGTCAATAACTGTGAATTGTCTAGTCATTCCTAGCAAAATGCCTTGAGTCTAGAATTCTCCATATATAAAGGAGTTATAGAATCCATCACAGATGGAAAAACTATATTAAGTCATCAGTGGCATATGTTGAAATTGCCTTTTGCTGCAGCTTTTCCAGAACTTTGCCCTAACACATTCTACTGTCTTAGTCATTAAACTTTAGGCATTCTTCTCAAGACATGGCACCAGAATATAAGATATTCCCTCTAACCGAGAGCTAGTAATTTCCTATTAACAACCTGAATGTTTATTTTCATTGCCTTCCTGAGTTACTGAGCACTGAAAATTATCCACTGATAGAAATATGCCAAGCTTCCCTGGTTATATTTGAGTCATTTGCTGTGGATGACTGAAGTTCAGGCCATGCTTTCTCAAGCTTTGCCTGTTTGTGTGTTACATCTGAGGAACCTTGTGGTACAACTCTGAGTAACTGCATCTGCACCAAAAGAAATACTGAATTAGGGAAACCAGAATGGTTACTCAAAGTCTGTGGTACTACCCAAAAACAAAGGCTCAGAATTTGGTTTTGGCTGAATCAAAACTTCCAATAAACATTTTTTATTGTTTATTCTTTTGTTTGGTTTCCTGTCAAAACAGCAACAGAGCATCATAACTGAATCTTATGAAGTAACCAGATTGATAATTTCTGCATTTAAGTATTCATAGCTGTTCACATTGCAGTTTTTATTGGTTTCACCATTGATTTAAAGAAAAGTAAAATTCTGTTATAGGTCAAATTGTTATATGACTTGGAGAACATAATTTTCTTGTGAGAATTAAGTTTCAGTCTTTAGCTTTGACATTTTGTTTTGTGCACAAATTTTAATGCACATTAGTTCATGTTTTCCTTTTTACTCTTGACTGTTAAAATATTAGTGCCAGCAGCAGCAGATCATTGCAAACTAAGTCTTTCCTTCCTTCCTTTTGGCCTGATGTAATTGATACTAGACAGTGCAGTGCCAAATAAGAACAACGAAAGAAAGAAAGAGTAGGAAGTAGATTTTCATTTTTTGGCTAAACTTTAGTGTCCTTTCACATATGCTGGAGTGATTGGTATTCCTTTCTACAAAGGAAAAAAAACCTGTGGGCATTTTCATTGCAGTAAAAATAGGTACTACATACTAGGAGAAAAAAAATATTTCTGCCTGTCTTTTGCATCTGGTATATAAAAGAAATTCAATAAAGAGCCAACTGGAGTTTCAAAGTTGAAATTTCCAGAAAAACTAGCTTCCTGGTTTTAACATTAATTTGAAATAGAATGCTTGAATATAAAGGAGTGTTGCCCTTTATCCTTTAATATAGAAAATCTGAGCTTTCTGAAGCTTTTTATGTGCAACTGTGTAACTGCTTAAAATAAAGCCTTAAAAATAGGGTCTGCATCATACATAGTTTTGTTTGTTGTAATGCCTCATTTATACTTTTTTTTTTCTTTTTTCTTTTTTTTTTTGGCATTGCCATTATGGAATTTCAAAGAAGACCTATAATTTGTTCTTCAGTATCAACCTCTAAAAGATTCTAGACAACTTTCCTGGAGTAGAGGTTTTACCCAGTAGTCTGAACCAGATTTTCCATTTCTGTGTGATTTGGTCAAATTACCTATGTCCTTGCCCCCTGTCCCTTTATGACAATTATCTGCCACAGAACACCATCACCCTCAAAGGCTGTGCTGCTTTTGTCCAGTGTTTAGTTTTGAACAACCATGTCAGTGTAGAAATTATTGTGCCTCATTCCAATTAAACGCTTTAATCACAGAAACATATTTTATGACATATTTTTTATGTTTCAAGGTATGATAATCAGCTCCCTGTACCATTATGATTCAATGCTGCACACGGAGAAAAAGCTTTATTTCTTCTACTGAAAAGTAGTTATGAGATCCATAAAGCTGTTATTCATGGTCAAGCCCTGTGCAAATGGAGACAGAAGAGAAGAAACCTCTTTGTCGGGGCTATTCATCATGGGCTGGGGAATTTTCCCCCAAGCAGTCCTCTAATAATTTTGCTCAGATTGTGGGTATTTCTGTGTAATCAGGTTTCAGGCTGCACAGTGAGTCTCTAATCCCTGAAACAATGTGAGGTCAACCATGTTCCTGCACACAAAGTAGGCATGGGACAGTGAAGAGCTTTCTAAAAACAATTGTGGGCTGTTTTTAGTGATTAACATGGAGAACATATAAAGAAATAATACCCTATATCATGTTTTAAATATTGCTATGAGTGGAAGATAATGGCCCCAGTATGACACAGTATTTGAACATATTCATTTGGAGATTTAATTCTTCACCAGAAATGTATTGCTCTGTCACAATTGTTCCATGGATTAAAGGCTTTTGTAAGTTACTATGAAGCTAAATATATCCTTCAACTCTACTTTTTATGAAGTAAAGTTTTATAAAGAGTTTCAAAAGTGATAATAAACTTAATATGAAAGACGGGTTTTGGCACAGCAGAAAACATGGAACAGATTTTATGTCAATATGTAAATGGTAGATAAGGTAAAACCACAAGTAGATTATATAGGCACTAAAATTGTAAAAAATTGGGATTTATCATAGGTTTGGCCAATAAAAGAAGCAAATAGGTTTTGTATATTGACAATTGCAAATTTTTTTTTTATTTAAAAAATGTTCTTAGAAAAAGTAATCACTGTTTAAATACTGCAGATTAGAGAAGTATTCATTATATTGGTAGATTTGGGTTTAAATTGTACTACTGTTTTTCTCAATATGATGTGCAAAAATGATCCTGGTATTGAATCTTCTGTATTATTACTGTAAAATATTCTTACTCGATAATATTTCTTAAAGTAATCCTAATTAGAAAGTAATAATTACTGTCTGCAAAGTCTGCTCTTATTTTTGTTACTATTTGACACATTCTTTCACTGTGTCTAGAACTACACAGAGAATTTAATAAACATCTCATGTTTATTTCTATTTTTCAGGATTAAATTAGTAGAGGATGAAATTATGCCCCCTCTTTCTTTACCATTTGGCATTTAGAAGATACCTGTCTACTGGATTCTCATCTTGATACTTTTCAGTAAATTATGGTGAAATTAAGGAAGATTGACGTTGGAAGAGAGCAGATGAAGCAAAATATGGTATGGTTTCACATTGCCCAATCCTTCAGGCTATTTACCCCTTAACAGCACCAAAAATGCAGGCTGTAGTAATTTTTGACTGTTCTATTATAATTTTATACTTGAAGCTGAACACATACTTGATGTGTTTTCTTTCTTGAACTATTATAGAAAAAGTTTTGTAATCTACCTCTTTCAAAGACTGGATATGAAAAAGTAAAATGAGAAACACAATTTTTTTTCTAATTATCTGGCCTCTGCTGACATGTGACAATACTTCCATTTTCATGTTTTTATTTTTGAACATCAGATTTTGTGTGGAAACATGAAGTCTGAAGGGTGTATGAGGTTTGTTTTTGGTTTTGTTTTTTTTTTTTTTTTGGTTAAGCTTCAGTTTTTCATGTGAAAAATTGGACCACCAAAAGGAAACACCTGCCTTTGTCTTGAACGCTCATGCTTCTTCAGCTCTGCAACATTGTTCCACCATTTCCCACATTTCCAGCTTGCAGAACACCCAGCTGTGCTCCAAGGTCAAGACTTTGCTTGGACTCAGAACACAACTTGTTGTTTAAAATAATTAATACATGGATGGGCAGTCACACCAACACCTAACATCACATAAAAGGAAAATGACAGCATATGTGAAAATGTCACTTCAATAGGATGGAGAAAGAGCTGTAAGCAGATATATTTAATTTTAAATGCATTACTTATACACATGCAAACCAGAACTACCTGAGTTATTCTCACAGTTAAATGATGCAGAGTAAATCATCATCAGCTGGTCAAAATTTCTCTGGAAAGTTATTACTGTAAATAAGACAATAACTCTATTATATGTGTTTCCACAAGCACTTTACAAAGGGAAGATATTACTTTTCCTACATGTAAAAGAAGCTTGTCTTTCTATGCAGTAATCTATATTAGGTAAAGAGGTGTCAAAACTTACACGGAATTAGTAGAGAACAAATGTTGATATAATGTCAGAGAGAAAAGCAAAAAAAACACAACAACTGATCTAAAGTAAATATCTACCTTAGAGTTTCATACTGCTCCCCAATTATCTGAATGCCTGAAACATAAAATCAACAAGAAAAGCAAAGTCCCTTGAAAGTTTCCTGGTGATCCTGTGACAACCACACAACCTGCTCAGGCAGGTTTGTTATTTCTGTTTTCCTTTTTTCGGGCATTGATGTGAAAAACTTTCTTGAATATTGAAGAATGAAAAGACTTTGCACAGATTCCTGTATTACAGGTTTACCCTTAAGCAAAATCTGTTTTTTGCAAAGTTTCACCATAATAAGCTAATCAGTCAGCCAATCAAATGCTACAGAAACTACAGAAACTAGGTTTTCGTCAACATATTTTCCATAGTAAAAAATATGGGTAAAATATTCTATGTAATAGTTAGTTGACCTCTGGTTCAGAATTATGCTATATATAACACAGAGGTTTTATGTACTTCTTTAATCACACTACTTCTGTTACTCTCTACAGCTGTCTACACTGGCTTAGGTTAAAAGTTCTTTAAAACATTTTTATTATGAGCATTTCTTCAAGTTTATTTACTCAGAGAAAGGTGAGAAATTCAAATGAACTTATCAGTATGTGAGACCATACACTTAGATATGTATATCTATATATCTATATCTATCATGTTTTCAATTTATTTTCTTCTGCCTTAAATATATAAAAGCCTGATTTACGCTACTTGCAGTTATTCTGCTGAACCTGCAACTTTCAGTGTTAACTCATAAATAAAAAGATTGACAGATCTGTGTCACTTTTAATAGAGGTCTGTTTATCAGAGGAAAAGTATAAACAGAAGTTTTTGTAAACATTTTGTCCTACAAGATGTTCAATATGTTGATGTTGTTAGGTTGCTTATACCTCTAGCTTTCTACCGGGTTATGTTTCCCCATTCTTCTTTGTGACCCCTTTTAAAAATCTCTTCACCACTGGATGTAGAAAAATAATGAAAATATCAGCAATAAAATATTTTGTATAAAATCTTAACTCCTGAGAGTAATGCTAGCAGGCAACACAATATATTATAGCAATATTTTCAAACACATCTAGGGATCTTGTCAGAGACTTTTTTTAGTGTCTAACCTACACTAACCTGTATTAGAAGGCTAGCCTACACTAGCCCTCTGTAGACACTTTGACTACAGAAGAGAAGGTCAACATGTGACCAAACAAGATATCTACAGTGGTGCCTTGAACAGTGCAGGTGAATCACACCTGTGTATTTCTCTGGCTGTCTTTAGAAAAGCTTAATGTGCCAGGCTCTGCTCTAGCCCATGGGTGGTTAAAGTTAGACGAAGCTAACCCTACTTCTAGTAACAGCCTAGAAGTGTTTGCTCTCCTCACAGACCCCAGAATTTGGTATTCTTGGTTCCTCAATCACTCTGAGTGTAGAGGAAGTGGACCCTCCATAAAGTTGTTCTGTAGTTATCTACTACTGCTGTAACATTTACAAGCAAGAGAAGCAGGTGTGAGTATTTTCCTCTCCGAGATAGTAGGGGAGAAATGTACCTCCATTTCTTTCTTCCTGGTGAACACCTCAGGCAGAAAAGTTTCTTGCAAAAGTCTTTTTTCTTTGAGAAAAAAGACCCTCATCTAATTCCTTATGCTTAAAAGGAGGAATACAGAGACTAAACACAGGGAAGCCCAGTTTCATGGTATTCTTTATGCTAACTCAGACATGATGTCTCTGGAAGAGATTTCTGATGCACATCTACTTTGATGTTTTCAACTGATTATTTTAGAACAAAGTTGATTGTGAAACCCATCCCAAAAGTTAACCTTTTCCTATTTGGGAGAAGCATTTAGGATGATGCATTTGTCTGTGAGATCTTGTGCCTTATGTTTCTGTTGGATATGTCTTCTTGGTTCCAGCCACAGGAAAGGTACCCAAAAACCAGCATGAACATGTGTCTCAATAAAGATCTGATGTCACACTGGATGCTCAGGAAGAAGCAGAAAGCCTAACTGATGAATTGCTAAGTCCTAGGCTATGATCTGAAATCTTTAGAAAAAACTTAGAATGGTTTGGGTTGGAAGGGACCTTAGAGATCATGGTTCCAAGACTGCTTCCACTAGACCAGTCTGCTCAAAGCCCCATCCAACCCATCCTTGAACACTGCCAGGCATGAGGCATTCACATATTCTCTGGGCAGCCTGTTCCAGTGCCTCACCACCCTCGCAGTAAAGAATTTCTTCCTAATATCTCATCTAAATCTAGTCCCTTTCTGTTTAAAGCCGTTACTTCATGTCCTAGCACTGTCCTTGTCAGAAGTCCCTCTTCAACCTTCTTGTAGGCCCCCTTTAGGTACTTTCTTTTTTTAGTTCTTTCTTCCACCAACAATATTGTTGCCAGAGTATCAGGGTGGTTGTAAAACACCTATAATTTCTCAGGCAGAGTAGGAATTAGCATGTCCCCATGACAATATGTCATGTACAGTAAATAATTCAACTGTAATGCAGCTCAGGGATATGTATTCAAAGGAAGTTTGAAATATTTGGCAGTCAGTGAATTTCTTTTTACAGGGATAGAAAAGGTTATTAGCTCATCTCTAATATAAATACTTGCAACCAGTAGCAGACCTCTATTATGATAGTGTGCTAGTTAATGTCATTCAGGTAAATAAGGAAATTTCAGACCAAATATTTATGTCAGAAATTATGGTGCCATTTATAACCCTATTTTTAGCACACTGAAAACAATAATAAAAACAGGATTTAATAGGCTTTAATAGGCAAAGTTAGAAGCAGGAAAGAGGGATTTTCATAAGAGGTCCTCATTTCCTGAAGGGAACCATTTTTTTTTCCATCTTCTCACTGGTATCACTTAAGTAGCAGTACAACCTATAGACTTGCAGAAAGCCTCATCTCTGGGCTCTGCAGCCAAAGGCTGTCCCACCTCATTTTGCAGTAACCACTGCCCTATGCCAACTGAGATGTCCCATTCACTGCTGCCTCCTTTATGGGTAGTTACAGAGACCTTTACAACAGAACTGCTATCGCCCAATTTTCAGAAAAGTTCTGATTTCAGTATCCACTTCTTTGGTCATCTCCAATGAGTATCTGCAACAATGAATTCAACACAACTGATTTAATTAGATACTGGCACAAATGAAAGTGTTACAGCTTCTTTTATACATAAAAGGGGAAGGAAATTGGTATTCTGTACATTAAGATATTTACGTTAAGTCGGGAGAAAATTGCCTCTCCTTTTCCAATACTCTGTGTGATAACGAAAGTCTTTCGTCTTTCTGATGTGGATGAAAAATATTTTGAAGTTGGTCCCTTTACATATGCTGGAATTAAATTCAAAAGGAGCTATAATTCAGATTCATACATTTGAAAACATCTAGCAAAAATGGGTGATTTCATTAGTTCAGAGAAGATGTGCATGGTGAAGTGTCAGTTTAAAGTTAATTTCATATTAATTTGTATACACATAAGAGAAGTTTAGAGAAGATTTTATATACAAAGTCTTAACTTAAAATAAAGTAAATTTAAAATTAATTAACTGAAAATCCTCAATTTAAAATTAATTTTGCCCTTGAAGACACATGCTGCTGATTTTTGAAGGAATAGAAACTCTATTCTCAAAATAGCTTGAAATCCTTATCAAAAAAAGATATTAGCAGCCTTCAATTTTAGCAAGTCTTTCCTCTCTCTTCTCCAGGTTTCCTTTATCATCTAACATTTGACCCATACTTATCAATATGTATTGTAAACTTTTGAAGCTTGTCAACAGAGAAAATACAGTTCTAATGTAGGTAGAGATAAATATAACCTCACAACTTGTTTCCCATGATCCACCCATGAGCAGCTTGTTTGAGGTTTGTGGTTTCTTCCTCAGAGAAAGCTCCCTCATTGTCTTCAAAGAATGATTGATTCAGTGAGCTGAACTAAGGACAAGAAGTCACGGGAGAGGTCTCTGCCCCAGTATCATGGCCTGGAAGAATGATGATATGTTATCATTTCCCTTTTGTTGCAATGAATTCAGTTCATGGATATGCTACGGATAAACATCTAACAGGAACCAATCCCTTTTAGAATTGCTCTCAGACCTGGCAGGCAGAGAAGTCCTTGAGATTGTTGGGAACCGTACAACAGAAAGTCTGAGGTGCATTTTAGCATCTTAGATAATATTTGAAGAATATGTTGAAATGTCATTTAATCAGGGTGTTGTAGAATAGATGAACATTTTAGTTTTGATCTAGACTTTGATTAGTGAGCATTAATTGCCAGGAAAATATATTCTATCTAGGGGGGGGGTTGAATAAATATAAACCACATTTCCTTTATCTCTTTTCTTTCAGTTCTCAGAAAGTATAGCCATCTGCTCTGAAAAAATCAGTCAAGCTTAGTGATTACTACAATATCTATACAAAAACACAAAAATGTATTAACATTGTTATGATGAAATTATAATTTCTGAATATCTGATCAGACAGACTTTTCTCATCTTGTCCCTTTTTTGCTTACTTTGTTTTTCCTATTTGTTACGAGACTGGAAAACTGGTATTCCTTTCTGTTTCCCCCACACTAAACTGTTCAGAACTGATTTGCAGTTCAGTGCAGATGTGTTTTAAGCCCATGATAAAATAGTGCTTTCTCAAACATAGTTTAGCACTACATGAAGGCTGTTGACTGAGCTACAAATGAAAAAAAGTGTGACAATGCAGCCTCCTGATCTTTGCCTTTACAATGTCCTTTTGTTCTATAAGTTTCCATGTTGGAAGATTAGGGAGGGTCAGTAAACAAAAATGTCTTTGCATGTCTTAAGAGATCTAAGTGCTCTGCCTGTAGAGTCAGCAACTTCCCATTGAATTTCAAATAATCTGAAAGAGATGAGTTCCTTTCACAGAATGAAAATTCTGGCTGGGGCAATGAGTATTGTCTTCTGATTGTTTACAGTCTCAGAGTCAGGGCAATGTGACTGGGCCACCTGGCTAGTGGGTGTTTTTGCCACTTTTGCTTCATCAAAACCAATCATCAAGTGCGCATACTATCTCTCCTCATTCCAGGCAACACACTTCCTTAATAATACATATTTCTTTTATAATTTATAAAACAAAGCAAATGCTTTGTAACAGATTCAACGGCAGAAGAACTGTAGAACTGTGGAGAAATAAAGAAGAATTTGAAGGGCTGTGGAAGGGACATAAGGTGAAGGGGATGCTGTCCACAGACTATAATTTAGCTTTCTGGTTTAAATTTTAAGGATGACAGAGGCTATGGAAAACAGGTCATGGTTACATGGCTCACACATTCTGTTCTTAGGAAATTATATTTTTAAGCAGCTTCTGAAACATTAAACTTTGTGCAGAAGCAAATTTATAAGTCTGATGCTGCAGCTTAGCCTTTGGAAGATATGAGAATTTTAGGATCAGGCCTTCAAAAGATAATTTTGGTTTATCATAGATTGATAGAAGTAAAGGGTTAATTTGCTACCTGTACAGTCTCGCGCTATACACAGTGCTAAGACAAGCAACTCTAAATAAAACAGAAGTACCAAACCCACAGGCTTTTAAGGTCACTGAGATGAGCTATAAGATACACAGTAATGTTCAGTTCATAACACAGAAGCTTTGAAAGGAATTTGGATACTAATAACTGAGCTATTGATGTGACTGTTTATTCCAACAATTTACAAACACGGGGGATTATGGAATGCTCTGACATAATTTCTGCTAGCAGCTGGAAACCTCTGCTGAACATCTGCCTGAAGCGCTGTTCTCATAATTCATCTGCCAAAACTAGCTGAGTAAATTGAAATGAAATTCCAGTTTTCATTTCTTTATCAAAACTTGTGTTGTCTTTCAAGGCAAAACATTTTGTGCAAACTCTTTCAACAATTCTTTGTGTCAATTCTATAGCCTTTAGTTATATTTTGTCTCAGAAAAATGTAGAACATTGGAACACGTGCCACTGTGCCAGAAGATTCACGAAATCCATTTGCACTAGCTATTATTTATATGTTGGCAGCTTGCTTTGAAATGATTGTTTGCTCTTCTTGGAAGCATGGACAATTTTAACCAGGGACCTCAGTACTGAAAATGATGCAGGGGACTAGCCTATAATTTTAACTTTCATTGATTATGAGGGTGAAATGGGAAAGAAGTAGGAAAAATGTTTATCCCTTTCATTATACCTACAAATGTAAGTAGAAAAGCAAGGTAACTAAATGAAGGAAAGATTCCCTTTCCTGTGATGTGAATTTGCTCTGGCTAGGTGTACTTTCAGATGATCTCCATTGACCTGTATCCCGAGTACAACGTGAAATAGCATGAGAGGCAATTTAATTTTCCAGATGGAAAATGAAGACCTCTGGTTCTGAACTAATTTTAACTATGTCCTTAGCTCTTAGCTTTGGGTTTATTTCTTTTAACGTCAAAATAGGTAAAAAGACTTGAACTCTGGAGCTGTCTGTTTCTGCTCACTGACTTGAGCAGCTTGGACTGCCTACTTCGGATTTACACATGTTCCTTTCATGTATGTTCCTATACTTGAAGCATCATCTTCCCACACTTAATCTCTTTATATTTCAGTTAAATTGTAAAACTGGGATTATTAGGGTATAAGTGCATTTTTTGTGTAAAATTGCGTGTAAAAAAGTTACACAAATTCATTCTAGGGGTAGCAAGTCCCACAAGAAATCATTACCACTCAGATGTGAAGACGTACAGTGGGCAAAAGACTCAGGTCTTTACAACATCCGCTTACTTACTTTTGAAGAAAATAATAATAAAGAAAACATTTGTAAGGCTTTCTGTGGTGGGAATGATTAATTTTCTTATAACTAAATAAGGTAGAATTGTCTATTTTTTTATTTCTAAGTGCTATTATTTGCAGATTCAGTGAATTCTGTTCTTTTGGAATTGATTCTATCCTCATTTATCATACCACTAGCATAGAAGCTAGAGAAATTAAACTATGTAAAATGGATATAAGTGACAGCAGAACTGGGACTGAGATTAGCTCTGTGGTTCTGTGATTTGACATACACCTCTCCCTCCACTGGTGACAAATGACAGTTTTGGTCATAGGAAAAGAGACATATCTGGTGTATCAGAAGATAACACTCCATTCTTAACTGATAAGAATGTCCAGCTGTATGGAATAGATTTTATATACACCCTGACCCAGTTGCTTTTTAAAGTAAGTCCTTAATTTATAGGTCTTGTAAAGTCTACTCTGTCTCCCAAATAAGCCATTAGGTCATCAGGATCCATAATTTATTAAAGTGCATTTTGTGAACCGGGAGTTCATCCGTGAGGATATTGTGCTTCCCAAGGAAGTTAGGAAGAAATTTGCCAAAAAGGAACTCAGGTTAAAAATTCAACAGATCTGTCTGTTTCTCTCGAGTTCCTCTAATAGATATTTCTGAACAGATGTGAGGCAGAAGCAGAAAGAAAACTTCCAGTGAAATGCTGAAGTTAAGGGTACCAATGTAGTGAGCTGCATCTCTAAAATGAAAACCACTTCAACAAAAAGCCCCAAATCCTAGTACCTAGTAGGCTAATGCACTAAAATGCAAAAGCCAGATGCACAAGACGACTCAGCCCTTATAACTATTTAGTGTTCAAGATTCTCCATTTCCACACTTCAGCAGTTACCTCACTCTCCTGTTACATACAAGCCATTCTGAACTTGCTGGAGTGTTGAATTGGGAACTCTAGGCATCCCAGGGCATACCCAGAGTATGTCCAACAGCTGTCTTTGATGGGTAGGTCTCTCCTACTAGCTGCTCAAATTACACATCATGCTTAGTACAGAAACTGGTTTGTGCAAAAGCATTCAATCTTCATTCTCTTCTTTACTCAATAACCGACTTGTTGTAGTGTTGACCTGAGCTGTTAGAGGTGTTATTCCTTACAGCTTCTGCATTAGTCAATCTGCACACAGCATCTCTAAAATTTGGAATAAAAAAGGCTTGTGAATGCTGATGAGTGGGGAAGGAACAGGGTCTCTTTAGCTCTTCTGCTGGATCTGTTTTTCTTCACATGGCAGTATTAATGTGAATTGGGCCAAAGAAACACTGAGGACTACTTTGGAACCTGATGATGGGGAAACTCAGCTGGCAGTGGGAGGAGCTGTTTAAGAGCACCTAGTCCAGCAAGAGAGTTTTTACAAAGTGGAATATGTTCAACAGAGATGAACCTGAGCTCTGGGTCTCTGACAACACCAGGGTCAGATCTTCTGTGTGAGATATCAGAGCTGGCAGGAAACACAAAAGAAAGTTTCCTTTTTATTTCTTCACGTATCACATTCTTCACACATATCTCGTGAACATTAGGCTTTTGGGAGAATTGGAAAAGGCATCATAATTTCTTTCTACAGTGCTGAATAGATTTATTAGAGAGGGCCATATCAGACATATTTATTGGAAGGAATTCACAACACAAAATCCCAAACACAAGAAATTGTTTAACTTAATAAGAATCTGCTTTGTAGAATCTGTTTTTCCTTTCATCCCAGTATTTGTTATTAGCCAGTATGATAGCTTAGATTGCTGTCTTCTCTGGGAAATCATCTTGTGTTGCAACCCAGGCAAACATTAGAGCTGAGTGTCATGCTAAGCAGCAAGATGCCTGGAATATGGGGGCAGCAGTCCTTTAGGGGCATGGCTCCTGTGTGATTAAAAGCTGGGAAATGCTGTAGTCCCATTTCTCAAGGCTACCTTTGGAGAGGTTTTGAGCATGCACTTTTAGGGCACGATGCCATGAGCTCGAAGTGCTGTCTGGCTTAGTCAGTAGTAGGCACTGCTGCAATCTTGCAGACAGTAGTTGTTAGTCAGCAAAAAACCCAGTATTAGAGCTACCACTAACAGCATCATAATAATTATGCGTTTAATGAGGCCTTAAATCCCCTATTGTGTTACAGCTGGGGTGTTTTAATGGGAAATGGATAATGTCTCCAACTGCCTCCAAACAGCTGACTATAGGGTGTAATTTTACAATTAGCCTAAGTTAATACATGTTCCCACTGCAGCTATGATAACTAGCACTGCCTTTCCCTTAATGCTAGCCACATACTGTCACTCTTCTATGCCAGCAACTGTGCGACTTCACGGACAGTTTGATAGCTCCCTGATTTGACTTTGGGTTAGCTTTCAATCAGAAAAACTTCCTTATCCAGCTGCCAGAAGCTTATCTAATCCTTTGGGCAGTATGGTGGAAGGGGATGGGATGTACCTCTGGAGTGAAAAGGTATGCAAAGGCTGGTTTCCCACCAGACAAATTCTCTCATGTAAAAGCATTTCCTTCTGCAGTGAGGATAAAATGATGATACAGCAGAGATGATGATTCTCTGCAGTATAAAAAAATTCTTGTTTTGCTTATCCGTCCTTAGAGCCTATATCTGCAGGCACTCTCAATGTCAAACACTGACTCAGCAGAAATCTCATATGCAGCATCCAAAATCTGTACTTCTTGAGATGAGAATATTACATAAAGAAAACATCAAGGAATCTTAACCAATTCTCAAAGTATTTGATATGATAGCCCTTGCAATAGAAGAAAAATCACTTTTGGTTATCTTTCTACCTCAGTAAATTCAAACAAAAAGACAGAATATCAAATACACTTTATCTTGTATACACAGTGGAACATGCCAGCTAATAACAAGAAACAGATCATGACCCTAGAGTAACTCACCTCATTTAGAGATAATGGATACAATCAAATATAAACAATTTGAAATACAAGTGCAATGCAGACTTTTCCTGTGGTGCTTAAGAGCAGATTAGATTTATAAAGCCATTGGAGCAACCTTTGCTGCATATAATTTTGAACAACTCAGCAGCATTAGAAATGCTTGATAGTATAAGTACTAAAAGATTATTGCTACTTGTAACCAAACACCTTGTCTGAATTTTATAGTAATTTCCTAGTTATCCAAATATTTATTAAGGTTGGATTTGACAACCATTCAGCATGAAGTTCCTAAGATAAGGTCACTTCAAGAAATTAATAAGATTCTTTGCCCATCTTTCTTCCTATGGC
The DNA here is from genome assembly GCA_013398275.1 of Promerops cafer. Lineage (NCBI taxonomy): Eukaryota > Metazoa > Chordata > Aves > Passeriformes > Nectariniidae > Promerops > Promerops cafer. Next base: position 2,328,223 of record VZSE01002700.1, on the reverse strand, counting down.
TACAGTGCAGTGCACTCATTACTTGAAATTGATTCATTTTAGGATCACAAGAAGAAAGACACACCAAATCCGTGAGAATTGTAAGTAAAATGAGTGGTATTCTTTGGCATAGAGAGTTTTAAATGGCAGAATGGTGGTAAGAGTGGGAAATGCTGAAAGGTGAACTGTACCGCTGATGTACCTCCGCAGTACTGCAACCAGATTAGCTTGGAAATTGTTTTGAAAATAATGTAATGATAACCACTTGTTTGGAAAATAAATTCTCTATTCTTTGAGTGCCTTGTTTTTACTACATTGACATATTTCCTACATGCTGTTCAGGCTAACCTTATTTGTCCCCTGAGTGGTTCAAACTTGCTTTGGTTGCTAATGATTCAGGATGGGGAGTGGAACCTATGCGACAATTGATCAGAAACTAAATTAACTGATTATTGAAAAATCAGGTATTTGGACTACGGGAATGTCAGTTCTATGACTATGAATTCCTATAGTGCACTCTAAACTCCAGTCTTCATGTTAATGCATTAATAGCAATGGCAGAAGTAATGTCTTTGTCACAGGCTACTTCCTGTCTGTCCCCAGGTAAAGTTGACTCTGTAGTAGCAGTACCAATGCAAAATCATTATTCAGAATTCTCTTAGAGTGTGCAAGTCTCCTCACTGTACAGAGAGAGAACTGTATAGCTAGGAAGAAAATAAGTTGATCAAAATAATGTTTCCATTACTATACAAGTATCTAAATTATATTAATGTAGTAGAGACAGAATTCTGGGTAAGAAATGTAGGTGGAAAAGAAATAGTTTTACACGTTTTCAAAAAATATGGACAGTGTCAAAATATTGATGTTAATTCCAGCCTGACTTTAAAGATCAGCCACCATGAAAAGGGAAAAGTAAAAGAAAAAGGAAGGACAACTTCCCAACATTGTGGAAGAACTTCTAACCACCCAGAAGCTACTGGCCTTCTGAGAACCTGCTGAATGCAGTGATATGTATAAGGTATAATATATACATATTATGTATATTTATATCTATCTATAGCTTGAAAAACTGGGTCATGTTGAAAAACTGTGCATGTGCTTTCCTGTGTTTATGTGTGTAAAGAAAAGGAAGGCAAAAGAGAAAGAGAAAAGACTGAGGAGAATTCTTTCATAAACTTATTCATTTGCCCTTCAAAACGAAGGGTCAACTATTCTTTACATGTTTTAGGTACATCTTATGAATAGGTATTATCTAGACTCTAGGGCCATCCAGTTTATTCTATTTTTACTGATATGTTCAGTCATAACAAAAACAGTCTAACAAATGAGAATACCCTTGCAGTACCAGCTGAACCCCTCAACACAAATTTCCTTTGGCAAGGTGGTTCTAACTGGCACATGAATGGTGTGGTCCCTCAGGGAAAGCAGATATGGCCCCCAGCTTACATTGTACAGAGCATAGTAAAACCCACCCAAATAAGTCAACATGGCACAACAGAAAAATTAACTGATGCAAGGGCAGTTTTAAAAGATGTTTTAAGATCACTGATTTTATTGTACAGGATTTGCAATACTTAATAAGCTTGTTCACAAGGTCTGCTTCTGGAGCATTTCACGTTCAGAGGAAACAGAGTTGCTTCAGGGGGAAGAGGGCCTGGGTTCCTGTATAGGACCAGTGCTTTGGTCTGTGTGGGAACACTGTCAACACATAAAGTAAGTAAGGTCAGTTAATGAGTTCTGTTAAGAAGTGGAGACCAAGGCAATGCCTGCTTGTTTAAAGACTGTAGGAAAAACACATCTGGAAGTCTGAAACAAGAAAGGAACTAGACACTATTTGCTCTGAGGGCTGTCAGGGACTCTTCTTGTCTTTCCCCTCTCTTACGTTGTTTTTGCCTGAGTTGCCAGTTGGATGAGCAGGGTGATTAGGAGTGACACATAGCCTGTGAATGTAGCCAAGTCCTGGAATCTGCTGCTGTTCGTGTCATGGAGAGAGGATACAGTCAGACAAGGAAAGTTATTTCCTGCACTTAATATCTGATCAGTCATTTGAAATGTAAACATGATTGGAGGAATAGCAACTGCCAGAAATAAATGTACCAGAAGAGAATGGTCCTGCTTCTTGTTTGGTAACCAGCTGCTATTCTTAAAAGCCTTAAAGGCTAAAAAAATCCTAATAATACATTTATAATACTTAACTTGGGGGTACATGAGGTTTGAAAATTCTCTTCAAGCATTGGAAGCAATGTAAATTGTGAAGATTACTAGCACCTGCAATTTTGCAAGCTTATTCAGTGACAAGTTCTATCCAGATCCTTGTCAATGGCTTGCTTTTTGATATATCACTAAACCATTTGTATCAGCCACAACTTTTGGCATTCTCTGCTGGAGAATAAAGGTATGATTTATGTGAAATCCCCTGGCAAGGCATCCAGAAAAATCCTCATTCAGCTCTTAATGAAAACCAATGAAAACTAACTGAAAGTGAGGAATTTGTTTCACTGGCATGGGATGTTCAACCATGAACTAGTTACCATGAACTTTTTCTTTCTTTTTTTTTTTGGTAGATGTGGGAAATAAGTGCTTTTAAAATGGTTTACCTGATCTTAGATGTTTATTTTAGAATATGATTAATTGCTCTCACGAGGTTTCTTTCTAATGAACTGTAAGAGTTCAGTCTAATTATGAGGTATTTTGAGCTGGTTGAGTGGAACCTGACTCAAATCAGTCTTGTCAGGAAAGGTTACTAGGAATCAACTTTCTCCATTCTTAAATCCAACTTAAAATCCCTTTACGAGTTATGGAATCACAATAATAGAGTTCACCATTTCAGTGCAGAGCAATATTGGAAAATTCCATTATTCTCTTGCTGTGCACTCTTGAGCTGTGTAATCCCTATCTTGAATTGATTAAATTTCTTCTTAAACAAAGATGAAAGGGAAGAATGAGAACATTCCCACACAAGGGAAGCTCAGGAGGCTTAACAAGAACAACTGCAAGGTGCTGCAACCCCTGTTATCTACACAGACTGGAGGATGAACAGATGGAAAGCAGCCCTGCCAAGAAGGCCTTGTTGATGCTGGTGAGTGAGAGGCTGGATGTGAGTCCAATCTCAATCAGTTCTAAATGTGTCTTAAAGATCCATGGAGAGGGAGTATTCTCACTGTATTGCCTGCTCATTGGCACAAAGTTTGGAGACAAAATATGATCCTCTATTAACCCTGAGGAAAGACTTGTAGTCTGAAGTCAAGCTAAAGATCTGCTATGAAGAGACAAGAAAGTCAGGATTTTAAAAGCTGACCTCAGGAATCAATAACACTGATACTTAATTTTTTTTTTTTCTCTCTCCATTTTCATTGAAGCTCAAGATTATATATTGTCAGGGGCTGAGAAGAGGGCAGAAGAATTCTACTGTAAAAAAGGGACCCCTTCATAAATGGAGATTGGTTCAGTCAGTGTGTACTTTTTTTCCCTAGTAAAATCTGAATTCCTTGTGATATTTTGAACATTCTTTACAGACAAATCATATCAATTGTATTTAGTCGTGATTATATAAAAGGATCTGGTGGCTTTAAGTGTAAGTAAGGAAAGTCAATATTTGGGGACTTGCCAGAAATACTATTCAAAAAAAGGATTATTCTTTAATAAAGTACCATGAACAGGAGTGTCCAATTAATCCATGGAAGCAATGTTAACAACATAATTGAGTGCAATAAGACACAAAATCTGGCAACGCACAGGTATATGGCAGCTGCACAGTGGTTTTAAGTTATCTTAGCTCACTTTGCTGCTGATGCCACTTATCTGCTGGTGGAACTAGTGTTTAGGATTCTCATTCCATAAAAGACAAAATCAAAGAGCAAAATACAAATTGGTTATGAAGGACTAGATTCTCCTTGATTCTGCTATTCATATTGACTCTTTTTTCCCAGGATGTCTCACCAGGTGAGTTTTAAGGCTGAAGAGTAAACCAGATACACACCTGACCACACAGACAGAACACCAAAAAGTCCAGTTAGTCCTGTGGCTACCTGAGATAGTCACTCAGAGCTCACAAGAGCTCTGTATGCTCTCATATGCTTCATGTATGACATGTAGTCAAGTTGATGATCAGACTCTTCGTGCCCAGCCAGAAAGACCTGTCTATTTTTCTTTTCTTCTCTCTTTCTTGTTGGCCTTTATTAACTCCCTGTCAAATTTTTTTACCAAAGCTTTTCATCCATCACCTTCTCTTTCAACGAGCCCCTTATAACACAACCGTATGACATATTCTGCTTACTGAAGTTTATAGAAATCTGTGGAAAAGCACTTGGCTCTTTCAGGTCTAATCCAATTTCTACTGAAGCTTGAGGTAACAACTTTCCTAGATTTGGTGTAGCTAGGTCAAATGCAGATTTAGATGACTTTACTTCATACTCTTGAAAAGGTCACAGGCAGTCGCTGTAGAAGCAGTAGAAAACACGGGTTTCTCCATTGGATAAAAGCAAATGGACGGTTGGTTGCTACCATATTGGAGTTCTCATGCAATCAGATGGAGAGGAGAGGAAAGAATTGACCCCGACACCAGAGAAGAGAAAGGTGGGGGTGGAAGAAGAGAGACAAAGAATAACAATGGTGAAACTACAGGGAAAATAAAGACAACAATGGTTGCAGGGAAGAATTAATAATGACAGCACTGCTACGGTGCCCAGGACAGGTGGGAATTGTGCCAGTGAAGTTCATACAATAAAACAGTGTAAAGGGGAAGTAGGCCCATTATGGATAATGAGAGACAGATCCACTGAGATCCTCCAGCTGCTTCTCACCATATCACTGATGCAGAGCAGACGGACCTTTATCTGGAGCAGTAGGTTATGGCAGGTTTAGAGCACCTTTGTGTCACTGGTGCAAATCAGCTCTTGGCTTCTCCTTTCTCTGCATGACTTTTGGGGATGACATAAACCATCCAAGCTTTGATGTTACCATCCAAAAATAACCAAAAATAACTTTGTAATATTGCAGCTGGTTAATGCATGGTTGACTTTTTTTTGTGTTTCATTTTTATCTGTCTTTCACCAAATGACCACAAGTGAGAAAGGCGGAGAAGGAGGGAGATATGAACAATTTAAGAACAATTAGGGATGTATTATATTATAAAACAATGAAGTAAAGGGGAGCTTTCAGTGAAATTTTATGTAAGATTATCAACAGTGTATGGAGTGTGGAGCACTTAGAAGGAAGCAATTCAAATAACTGGCCTTTAGAGAAATTTGGTGTTGTTGTTTTATTGGATTACTGTTGCAAATATTCTAGTTTAAATACTTGCTATTTATTTAACTGGATTTATTTTAACTTCCAGTCTAGAATCAGATCCTCAAGCCAAGGTCCTTGTGAGGTAATTTCCCTGTCAGGAAGTCGTGAGCTAATCCTAATCATCAAACAAAACTGCAGTACTGAGAGCCTGGACAAGAGAATGCAACTTTGGAAAATGTTTCCTCGAGCCATTAGCTGAGAAACTGCCATGGAAAGTTCTCATCTCTGTTAAGTTTCCTTGACCCCATCTTTTCATTCCAGATGTTCTGTCATGTTTGCTCTGACTGCATCTGCACTGCTAAGTACAAGAGGGGCAGGAAATGAGTTCAAGCACTTTACCCCACTGTGCATCTGCTGGGCTGCACTCTGCTCTGCACAAAGCAAGGCAGATCTTGCCAACTTTCCAAGATGAATCTGCTCCACCAGGGTCTGCTCCTAAGCAGGGGATGTGCGTCAATTGATGCCACTTAGATCAGAACACAGGCTGGGTGTCTGTATATTATTTATTTAGCTGTACAGCTATGACTTGGGGGATCAAGATGCACCCGAAGAAGTATGATGGAGATAAATACATCATAAGAGAAAGAACATGATTTTTTCTTGTATCATCTACCATCCAAAGATAAGCATAAAATAACTTATCTGACAGCACTTGTTTCAGACTCCCGTACTTTCAGTCCTTTCACCTCCATCTGGGCTGGAAACTTTTTGGAGAGAGAGAGATAGAAAGACAATGAAAGAGTTCATGTACTGTATCAGTGAGGTAATTGAAGCTAAAAGCAACAAGTAGGAAAAAAGACCGTTTTCCAGAAACCATTGTTGATTTTTTGGTCTTGATCCAATTTACAGATAGCAATTTTGTTATTTTTTTTGCCTTTACTTCTAAAAATGAATGGATGCAAGAAAAGGCCTTGGGATTCTTACAGGATTCACCATCAAATGCCTTGAGTTATAATTGTAAGCCATTCAATTCCACTAACACATCAAGGAGGCTGAGGGGTTTAACTGTCTAGTACATCCAGATTGCTTATGCTCTTTTTATGGCCATTTACCAAAAGTTTACATACCTAATGTGTCAAACCAGGGGTCATTTTATGCTAACACAATGCCACAGCCTTGGAAGAAGGAGAGAAAAGCAGCTTCTCCACCTCTTCACCTTCATGCAGTAACTGCCTCCAAACTCGCTTTGCACTTAACTGGTGCCTTTGTTGCAGTCAGCAGGAACTGGTACCAATGTTTCACTGAGAAGCAAGGCTGTAAATCTGTGGGGATGCAGTTATATGAGACAGGCTGAGCCTGTGTAACAGCTTACTGCTGCTGAGAGGAGCTGTCCTGTTTCCTCTTCAACAGCTTTTTCACTTATTTCTCATTCTCATCTGCTGACTCCTTCCCTCCTCTTTCACCAACTCTCAGGCATGTCTGTCTCTTGGGCTCCATGTCTTCTAGCAAATTATGTTTGCCCAGGACTGTACTCTGGCACAGAGACCAGCTGGAAAGAAACAGCACCCTCCCCATCCATCACATTCTTGAAACTTCCAGCAGCTGGTGGCTATATACAAACTGCCTATGGGGAATGTTTTCTGGTCCATGATGGTTTTGCAGCTGTTCCTAGGAATTGTTGGAAGAGAGGTAGTTAACCTGGGCCAAAACTGTACTGGGGTCATTAAAATAATTTACTGTAGACAGCATAAACAATCCCATTCCAGTGCCTTGGAATGGTACTGTTCACTGTTTAATATATTATCGTTGTTGTAACTCAGGGACATGGTTCCTCTTAGTGACTTAGTAGGAAACCAGCCCAACCAAAGTGGAAGAAAAATCTTTTTGCCATCAACACTTTAGGTATCAGGCCACAGAGATGGGACAGGGAACAAGGGTATAATTCCAGGAATAGAGAGGGAGAGATGGAAAGAAAGGAAAAGACAGGCTTCTTCAATGTCAATTTTATATGTCTTATCTAATTCTACCCTCCTCAACAGTAGCATTAGAAATGTATACACATAATTAGAGATGTGTACTTATAAATGTGTACAGAGGAGGACTCTTTCTCCTGCAGGGATGCTGACAAAAGAGATTTGCAGCATAGTGCCAACAACTGCCATTTCTCCTGAGGTTTCTACCCCTTTGGATCTGCCATCTAGTTTGAATTTGTTAGAAACTTCGAGGAGGTTTTTTTTTCCAACCGAGTCCCACTGTTAATAAAGTAATCTACTGCATTTTGCTTTAAATGGACCAGTAAGAGCTCACACACACAGTTTAAACGGCAGATTGGAAGAGGTGATAGCATTCACCAAGACAAGAAAAAGGAGATGACCCTCCTTTAACCTCTTACTGTGACATATCTGCATCCAAAAGAGAGTTGTACACAGCTTTCAGAAAGGTTTGTACTCTTGTCTCTGAGTCAACACTTCGGCATTCAGCAGCAGTGCCACTGCATTAGCACAGAGCCCCTGCCCTGGGACACAGATGTTCAGCTGGACAGAGGAAAGGCTGCAAAAACAATCTTGCATACCTGCATAAACCCAGTTCTTTGGTTTTTTTAAATCTCTTTCTTTTTCCCCCTGAATCCTCAGTTTTTTAGTCTAGGTCATACGATCACGTGAGAAAAACGATCTCAAGTCAAAACTTCTGAATCTGGCATTGCTTATGGGTCTGTTGGTTGAGAAGGTCTTTGTTGTGCTGCAGGGTGATACAAAAACCCCTTAAAAATAACTGTTCCCAATTATAGTTGTATTCCATGTCTTTTAAAAGAAACTTTCTGCCCTCATACAGATATAACTAATAAGAAAAAAATAAAACCAAAACCTTTGAGGTTCTCAGTGTTCTGGGGAAACACTTCTTAAGTGCTATTTTGTAAAATGTGTCTTTTAAAATTTCTTGCCAGCTAATTTTTACTGGAATCTCTGTATTCAGTCATTCCATTTAATGTTTAATATTTCCTGTAGCATATGAATATAAAGATTCTCACTCCATATCTAGTCTCTATTTTTTTCTCCTGTAATACATTATATTTTTTCCAAGGTTGGTGCTTTTGGGGGGTTTTATTTTGGTTTTAGTTATTTTTTTGGTTGGGTGTTTTTTTTTTTTTTTTTTTTTCTTTCATGACAGATAGCACATATAAGGCTAATAAATTCATTTCTGGGAGTTGAGAGTATAGAAGTCTCGAGATTTGACAGTTTGGGGTGAACCTGTGAAAAATATTTTGCTTAGCAGGGTACATCATGCAAGTCTTAACAGAATTAAAAGAACCTTTCAGACACACATGCTCAAGTCTCATTAAAGCAACACCCTCATGCCATTTAAAAGCACCTCTTAATTTCCATGCATAAGATCTGACTCCTCTACCCTTAACCAACTGTTCTAGTTCAAAGTTTACTAGTAATTGGTATTAGAGTTAGAAGTTCTCCTGAGTTGCAGATTTGCATAATTTTGGGGGAATTCTGTTTTGTGTTGTGGCTTTACAATTGTAAAAAAGCAGGAAGCTTCCTTTATATGTATGTTCAAAGTACAAAGAATAATTTTTGCTAATGGAAAATGATAAAAAAATTTAAAAAAGTAAGATTCAACATTCATCACATTTTCTGTTCCAAAGAATAGAATCTATTTTAGGTTTATGCTTTGCTGCTTTGACAAACATTAATGTCAGTTCTACCCAGACGGGTCTGAATCTAGATTAATAGTCCTCATTTCTTGTGAATTAATGGCAACCTGGTGTTTAAATAAAATAATTTCCTGAGATTGTCTCCGACTTCTGCCTCGGAACTCCTTCTTTGAACTAACGTGTCTCAAAAAAGCAACCAGGCAGATGTGTGGCTCTTGTGGTCTGGGAGCATTCTGTTTTAGTGGCTCCAGCTGTGAATAAAGCAATATGCAGATGTTTTATGCTACTGTCGACAGTAATGCATCTGTTGGGGGGTGGCACAGAAGTGTACCAGTGTTTAATGCATTTTGATGCCTTCCTAACTCTCATGGATCCATCAGCTTCCTTCCTCCATTGGCTGGTGTTAATTCTGTTGCTTTTGCTATTTCACTGCTCTTTCATCCTTGGGTATCTGCATAGGAAAACCCTCAGCTACAAAACATGTGTGAATGTCTTTATCCTGGCACTTAGTGGCCTGAGAGGAAAGTAATATTTTAGATGCTTTGATTATGCTAGTAATGTAACCACCCAAATATATTGTTAGATCCTTCAGGTTGCCTGCTATCCTACTGCACTTATGGCACTTGCAGCCAAGTGTGGTGCAACCCTGTCCCTGAGAGCCGGGGGGCACCTTAGTGTCCTGAGAAAACGAAGGGAGGTACTGAGAAAGCAGTGGGGAATGTCAGCATCCTCTGGTTTGGTGTCTCATTTTCCAGCAACTTCTATCTGTAATGGACCAGCTAGCACAGGTTTAGTGTAATGTTACCTTGGAGTGAAGCAATTTTGGATGTGCCTGGGAGGTGGATTTAAAAGGAGCTAACTGTAGAGCTGATGGTAAAAAAATAACACCACTTTTTTGAGGAAAGGAAGGAAGGAAGGAAGGAAGGAAGGAAGGAAGGAAGGAAGGAAGGAAGTCCCCACCCTGCTCCAAATAAGATTCCAAANCTGAAGAGCTGATGGAAAAAAAAAAACACCACTTTTTTGAGGAAAGGAAGGAAGGAAGGAAGGAAGGAAGGAAGGAAGGAAGGAAGGAAGGAAGGAAGGAAGTCCCCACCCTGCTCCAAATAAGATTCCAAAGTCATTGATGTTGTATTTCTAGTGGAATGATATAGTTAATGAAATAATTTGAAATAATGCCATTAAAACATTTTTCCTTCATTGAAGTGGAATGTTTTAGCGATTTTAAAGGCATTTTCTTTTTCAAATTGTAAGGGAAATCAGCATAACCATATAAAAAAATTCCATTCTGACAAGGATGCTTTTTTAAATAACTCTTTGATGGTTTCTAGATCTCAGCAAGCTTTATATATACAGTTCCTTCTGGTCTAGTAAAGCATCTGTTTCTCAGAAGATGCTAAGCAAACTGGACTTCTCTTGGAGTGTGGTCCTAGGATCCTTGTTTTCCTGAGGGATTTGGACAATAAAAGCTCTAAATGCTACCTGCTCAGCTTCCTAAATTAGCAAAGATGCCTGGGTACTGTTATGCAAAACAACCTCAGTGGACCACTTTGAATTGCTTGGGTTAACTGATAAGAAGAAGCCAAGGGTCTTCAATTAAGGGACTAATTTCTGTGGACTTCAAATGGCAGCCAGAAAAGAGAGGAGTAAATAGCATTTAATGGCATGAGAAGCTTGGAGCCAAGGAGTCCCTCGGTGTGTAAAGCAGGGGAAAACAATCCCCCCAAATAGAGAATACATTTTATAGGTGAACCTTAGAGGAACAGACTATTCTATCACCTACAAAAGAGACAGACAAGGCAGTGACGGGCAGATTAGGTGGTGTCACCTGTAGGGTTTAGGGAAACAAGGCTGGAGGAAGTGGAAATGAATTTGAATTTGTGAGTATGGAAGAAATGTGCAAATTTATGAGGATCTCGCTTTGTTATGCTGATGATGAAAAGAGAAGACATTTTATTAGCATAAGACTCCTCAAAGAGAATCAAAGTGATTTAAATTACTGTTAGTCCACTGAGTTCCTATTTATATTCAAAAGGAAGCATCTCAGGCAGCTTTATTTCAGAACAGAACGTTTCACACTTCTTAATTATGTGTGAATTATAAAGCACCCATGTCCTCTTCCTCTACAAAATGAACAACAGCAGGTGTATTCCACCAGAATAAATAGCATACCACTGAGTGTATGTCCTCCTTGCAAACATCTGCACAGGAAGAATGATACTTTATTAAGGGCTGGTGTTGTGACAGACTTTTTATTAACTACTGAGTCTGAAGGGCATCTATTATAATGACTCATGGCTCAGCTTTAGTGGCTGGCCTTTCAGTGGCTGGCTTGTTGGAATGAGGCAGGCCAGATTTCAAATGTTGCTCATGTTGTAGGTCAAGGTCGTAAGAACTTGGTTCTGACTTCTAATAATCTTGGCTAAACTTTGATTTGCATTTTTGCTCATTGCCCAAATGTAGAATTTGAGATATGAAAATCAGAATCTAACATGAAAAAAAAAACAAAGCATATATCGGTCCTTCTAAACCAAAATTTCAACACAAAACTAGTTAAGAAATCTAAAGTAATTGTCATGTCAACAGCTATTATATAGCAAACATAGAATGTGTGGTGGTCAACTAAAACTGAAGTTTTTGAGCATGTACATGTTAACAGAACAGCCTCCTATTTCTGAAATCAAGTTGTGATTTTTTCTTGCTCCCTCACCATCTGGCTTGTGTACATTCATCCCCCTGTTAAACTATTTCAGTTTAAGGGGTTAATTTTTATCAGACAGGCAAGTCTGATTAAAATTGGAATTTGATTCCATTTTCAGCAGTCCAGGCTTCTGGAAAATGAATGCTTGGCAATATGTGTTAATTGAAATAATCAGTTCATAAACAACATTGGAATTTTAGATATGTCAGACCCCTGATTTGAAAAGCAATGTGCTTTTGTAAATTCCGGAAAATACAGTTCAACAACCACAGGGACATGCTTAATTTTAGTGGAAGATTCTTATTGCTATGTTATCTTTCAGCCTAAACTAATGTTGAAATTCTGCAAGATATGCTATCTTTAGGAAAAATGAAATTCAATTCCTGCATTACATGACACAATGCAGAACATAAACAGTTCAATTAAAATGCAAATTGTTGTTTAAAGGACTTTAACCTAAAATGTAATGGGGGTTGCATTTCTTTTATTCCAGCACATTTTCTTCCTTGAAAAAACTGAACACATTGTTGTAGCTTGCTTTATTTGCAGATATTTTCATGGTACCTTACATACATAATAGTTCATAATCAAGAACTATAGTAAATCTTGGGCAGAATTCTGAGCATGAGAATGGGGAATCATGAAGAGATGCAAGAGTCACAAGGAGAAGAGCAGCAGAAAAATGGGGATATTTCACTTGTGTTAGTCAACTTCTATTCCTGGTGTGACAAGGAAAACAAAGATAGCTTCTATAAGTCTGTCCTCTAAGTGGCAAGGATGTATGGGGGAAAGTGGGAATTTGGGTAATGTAGGCCGGAGATAAACTGAATTGGTTGGAGAAGGTGAAGGCAGGGAAGCTCATTGAGGAGAGGTTATATTTAGGGTCCAGGACTGTGGGCCCTGATCAGCAGTTTTCATTCCCCCCATATCTTGTAGAAAGAGACCAAATTTGCTCAGGTTTTGTCTGTCACCTTTTCTCTGAGGCCAAAATGAAGTTTTGCATTTGTGACAGATTAGCTGAGGCAAAAAGGATATTTTCTCTTCCCAGCTTTCCATTTTGCAGAGAGGGAGCCTAGTTTAATGTTCTGACAATTTAGAAGTCAACAATAGTGCAGTCAAATTCATAGAGTTTCATTGTACATCAATTTGGAACTTGCAAAGGGTTAAAGAAAAGCAGGCAAAAGGGACTAGCTATGATTCTCTATTACAGAACATTGAACTTTTCTACCAGTGCTGTGATGACAGAAATCTCTCACAGGGCTTCACTAGACCATCATGGGGAAAAGGATGACTGGGTGCCAGGAACAGCCTGGGATCAACGTGGGAGAGGGATTTATTGGAGGAGCAAGGGTGAGTAAGAGTAGTGATAAATTTTGTCTGATGTGCTGCCCAAAGTTTCCAAGAGGGTCAATAAAATTGCAGGTTATTTAAATGATGATTTCTGCATCATGCCTTCCCTACTGCAGGCCTGAGACAGCGCACTTCACTTCTCAAAGCCTATCCACAGAGAGACTGTGCAGGACACTTGGGAGCAGTGAAAAAGCAGCCTGTGCTGTTCTATTGCATTCAGAATAACACACTTAACTACTGGTGTAGAGTTTGGAGCACTGAGAATGACTTAATTTAGATAATTAAAGAAAGATCTTGGTCCCTGCTTTGCAAAATCATCTTATATAGTCAAGTCTTTGAAAATAAGACCGAAAGTGACGCAAGTCGTACATATCCATTCTCTAAACAAAGAGATATACAACTAAAATGTGTATTAGGATTTTTAAAAATTTTGATTAATGACAGCAATTTTGAGTGGATATACAAAGCTAGCCTTTTTTTTTTTCTGTAAGAACTCTTAAATTTGCAACTTTAATGGGTTTCTCCCTGAAGAAAAGCCACATGAAAATCAACAAACTGCCCCCATTTTTAGGGGGTGTGTGTGTTTCCCTGCAGTTTTCCTTTCATTTCCCTTTTTATCTGTCATTTTCTTTGACTGAAGAGGAATGGGCAGCCTTTCATTTCATCTTCCCTTTTTAGTGGCTGGTTGCCTTTGTGTGGCTAATTTTGCCATTAGGAGGATCAGATGGTGACACACTTTCTGGTTCCTTGAATCTGTGGTTGCTGCAGAGTTCAGTCATGATTCCCAATTATACTGCACTTAAGGCACACCTAGTAGGCCAACACTGGGTAAAACAGCTTTAAGTAATCTACACAGTGGACACCTAAGAGGGTGTATTTACTATAAATTCTAAGTTATTTGGAGAATTTGGCTGTGTTTATTATCTGTTTCTCTAACTAAATCATAGAATTTCAGATGTGGTAAAAGATGTTTCTGCTTCTTAAAGGAACCTCCAGTGTTGAAATTTAGGTCTTGCCTACCAGAGTCCATACTTTTTTTTTGTCATTGTTCTGTGATTCTGTAGGGTAATTTGGTTTGGTTTGATTTGGGTTTTTTTAATTTGTAGTTATTTTAGGACCTCAGATCTAAGTAAAAGTTCATCATATGCTAAACCAGAGTTTATCACATGCTAACTAAAATTGTAGTATGCTTGTTTGCTGCCTCTGCGGTGGTATATAGCATTTGCTGTTTGTGTTCATCTGTTAGCCTCTGCTAAGTCTCCTTTTTTTCCTAGATCTTAGAAAACTGTAGCTGTAAGCCTAAGAAGGAAGCTCTAATCCCTAGAATTTAGGAAAACATGTCAGTACAATTTAAATTTTTGTTCTGAACTCCTTCTAAAATTGTATCTGATTCAAACCTGTCCACATTTGACAGTAAAGCTAAACTTGAACTAGTCATGTTAAAAACAAAACCAGCATTTGAGAAAGCACTTAATGGGCTTTTCTTTAAAATAGTACTTCTGATCCATACTGATGTTATGAATTACGAGCACAATTGCAAATTTCTAAAAAAGTCAACCCGATTGCTACACAGATATTTTGGATGCAGTTATTTGTTTGTGAAGGTGAAAGACCTGCATTTTGTAGGAGAGGATCATGAAGTAATCCTTCAACTGAATTTCTCTGCATCTGAATTTATGAGTATTGCAAAGGAATGCAAAATATGGCAAGGATACAGAAAGATTTTCATATGGAGATAAAAACATATCTCCTGGACACGTATGAGAAAAATAATCAAACACTTCTCATGAGTCCTTTTAAGTCCTCATCAGCATTTCTCAGGATTTTATTCCTCTGCAGACCTCAGATTTATCAATGGAGTCAAGTCACATATATAATTCTAGTTGCTGGTACATGCATATTTTAAGAAAGTGAATGAATTAAGGTGATAAGTAATGTTTGTGCCTTAGCAGCATTTCCTATTTTGCAATCACTGGACAAGATAAGAAGTGAGATAAAATCTGTCATCCAAAGAAAAACCCTTTCCTTATGAAAAAAACCACAAAATATTCCAATAGAGAAGTCCCATTCTGCCTTGTATGCTTATTTTCTGGGGTTTTGGGGCTTCTTTTATAGTTCTTATTTTAATTTGTTTTGGGGGGGTAGGGTGTAGCTTGTTTGAAATTCAGTAAAATCATGAAGATGTGATTGGGACATCTTCCATGAAACAAGTTTATTACTGCTTTAGCTTGATTTATAAGGCCCTTCTGAGGAATTAGCAGAGGATAAGAGATACTGAGCTGGCTTTGGGAATCTAACGTTCTTTTATCAGTGTTTATATTCAGGGCTGAAAAACAAAGAGAAGAAATTTGTTGGAATTTGCTCAATCAGATTTCTGATATACCAACCTGTCAAGCGATTGAATGTGAGTAGTCACAGCAGAACCCACTGTTCATTTATTCTAAGCACTGAAGATGAACAGAGGAAGAAAACTTTCAAGCTGTGCAAAACCACGACTTCAGAGATGGTGACAATTATGTTAGAGCATTTCTAGGCAATGTGCAACTTGTAAGTATTATTTGTGCATGGGTAGGGAATGAGTTTTAGTGCAGGAATTGAGGAAATGTACTATGTGGACTGTTGTGCCCTGACTGCTCAAAAGTAATACTAGTGGCCGAATTAGAAAACAATTATATTCTAGAAACTTGACTGATTTGAAGGTTTTCTAATTGCTATAATAGAAATGGGAAATTAGAAGGAAATTAACTTTGGCAGAGTGAAAGGTGTTTAATTCATGAGACTTTTTTTTATAAAAAAATCTTTCTGCTTCTGGGTGAAGGAGATGTTCTAATGGGATCTTTGGGATGCTGGGCTGTTCTGAGGCTAATCATTTTGATAGGATACTGGAAAGGACACTAATGATATTGTCAATCATAGGTAATGTAAACATAAACAAAATAGTATTTAAGCAGCGTGAAAAAAAACAAACTAAATTCATTGTGGTACTTATGACTACTTATGACCATGTCAGTTTGAAAAGAATATGCAAGTTAAATAGTTTTGATTATAAAAAGACAAGTTTAAAGGAAGTTTTTTGATCATTTTCAAAGACAAAACACTAATCAAGTTACCATAACCTTGCAGGCCAAGAGGTGTTAAGTGGAAGAAGAATAACAAATAGTTGACATGGACTGGTTTTGTAAGAATGCATCTTCAAGTCTAGAAATACAGTAGAGCAACTTTTCTCTGCTGATTTTTGCCTGAACAAAGCCTTTTACTTCCTAGAATATTTTTAGCATGACAGATCACAAGCAACTTCAGGAAAAGTAGCAAATTCTAATTAGAATTGATCTAGTCTGACAACACAACAATGGTAAATTGGATAGGAGAACAGAGTTTTGCACAGTTTACTGACCAAAATTAATTGCACAGTCCACAGCAAGAGTTCTTTTTCTCTTCAAAGTATTTATTTCAACACCTTTTTACTTTATTTTCTAAAAGAATTTGTCTGTTTTATTCTTTGTTAAATAGGGGAATTATTGTTGTGAGATATCCTTGCACTGCTTAGTTTTATGCTGTTTTACCAAGTGAAGCAATACATTTGGAGCTGTGCTGCTGTTTGGGTGCTGTTTAGTCTGTGGCTTAACAAAATATAATCTGTTTTTATACTTGTCAGGATATCACAAGAAGATAAATGTGTCCTGATATTTTACTCTGAAAGGGCTAACAATCCTCATCATGTTCCCATTTATCAATGAAATTGGTTATAGAGAATTGTTCTTTACTGTCCATCTCAACCAAAGGTACTCTGGCTACACCTTCTGGCAGCCAAACTGTTGCATCTATCCCTTGGTGACTGCTTTATTTTGTTAATTGTTCTTCTGGAACTCCAAAAATGGCCCTGATTTCAATGACCTGTGTGTGCCATGATCAATTAGAAGGGAAGAATGAGAAACACAACTTTTTGTAGCTTTTTAAATTTTTCTCTTGCTTGCTGTGTGAGGCTGCAAGTTGCAAAGGAAGCACTTGTTTATCAGAGCATTAAGCAGATCATTGTCTATATTCACATGAGAAGAGCAAGACTGTGGTATTGAGGTAATGGAGGAGATTTGAGTGCCTGTCCTAACTTTGGTTCAAGGAAGTTATAGTCTAAATTTGAGCTGGTCTTGGAGTCTTATGAGCAGTAAAAAAAATCCTCAAGCTTTTTCTTGTGCCACACAAAGTCAGTGTTGCTGCCCACTGGATTGTTTCCATGGGCTACAGCTGAGGCAAGCTTAGCCTAAGACATAGACTGTTAACACTTCAGGCTTGGTTTGCCTGCCAAAACACAGTCATCAAGTGTCATTTGACATCCCCAAACGTGCTAGGAGTTTCACCACAGGGCGGGCAGGTCTGATGTGAAGCTTGTGTGACCTCACGCTTTTCTGCAGTGGCAGCTGAGGGCCACGTGGGATCTCAGATGAATCAGGATGATAATGTGTGCAAATCAGTCCTATATCCAGATTGGTGAAAGCATCTCCACGCTCAGAAATAACATCTGCAGAAATACTGTGTTAATAGGAAACTTGTGCATGCAGCTTTCACTTTCAATATAATTTATTCATGCAGCTGTAAAACAGTATTTACAGGCAACACAAAGATTAATGTATAATATGCATATCCATATTGTTCTGTATCCCTAGAAAATATATTTTTAAGCTTAAAGGACATAAAATGTTCCACAATTTGCATTCTCTTATGAAGTTAAAAAAAAAAAAAAAGAAAAAGCCAGCAAGAAACTTCATTTATTTCCTGCATTCTGCTTTACTTGTCATACTGAGGTAAACTTCTGTAGTTATTGCAATCTGTATCAACAGAGTAAAAATGGCCATAGCATAATATTATCTACTTTCTGGTTAATCTTTTATTACTTTAAAAACAAAGCTGTTTTCATTTTTATATGCAGTCACACTGAAAGAGTCCCAAAGAGATATTTTATCTATGTATCTTTTCATAGGCTAAATTTAGCTGCAGTTGCCTGTAGCCATCATCTAATTACTGAGTTACCCAAACTAGAAACTTACTATTGTTTTCTTTGAGTGGAAAAAGCATATATTCCATGTACCATACATTGCTGGGAATTCCTAAAATGTTTGTGAAAAATGAGCACAGAGATTGTGTTGAAATTTGAAATTAGTCAGTACTCAAGTACTGGATCCTCTTTTTCTATCACCTTTCTTGTAATGGTGATAATTAAAACTTTCTAAGGAAGTACTAGAGATACCTTTTTATTTATTTTTTTTTTTCAGAATGAATGTATTCATTCTTTTTTTTTTTTTTTTTTTTTTTTTTTTTTTTTTTTTTTTTTTAAAAAATTTTTTTTTTTTTTGCTGTGATAGTAAAATGGTTATATTTGAATTACGGACAAATATGTATGTGAGGAGCAACTGAGTAAAACTGTGCAGCTTCTTCCATGCTTCTATAATTCCATGCACCCCAAATAATCAAAGAAATATTTCAGTTCAGCAGTAACTGGCTCTGTTAACAGCTTTCTGTATAAGAGGGTGTTTAAGGAAAATGAAGCAAATGTTAAAATTAATACATGTAGGAAAAAATGTGTTCAATATTGCGTGTGCTGTCAGCTGTAAGTTGGTTGGAGATGGCTTATATTTCATTTTGAGGGACTACACAGAGATTACTTTACTAGGAGCTGCATTTTCTTGTACTGTGTAAACTCCCAGATGTTGCTGTTCAGTGTTTTTAAATACTGTGAATACAAAACAGTGATTATCTCCTGGTATCGGTTTTTTATCTTTTTTACAACTTAAGGGTCTTAAAATGAGAAAAAACGAGATTTTTTTTTTAATGACAGAATATTAATTTATTATTCTATGCTCATTTTTTTATGGCAGTCATAATTACTTGCCTGTGCCACAGCAAGGCTGCTGTAATCTCAACTATTTTGTTAATGCCCTCAAAACTTTTGATATTAGTACAGATCAAAACTGGTCCTGTCTCTTGTCTCCTTTTTTTCCAACATGAGCACCTTCTTCCCTGGTTCTAGCACTGTTTATGTCCATTATACGATGCCTACAAAATAGCATTTATTGAAACCAGCAAGTCATTGATTCAAACCAGGAAAACAGGAGCTGTTTCTTCAGATGGTGTTCTTCATGATCCTTTCATGAGGTCGCTGTAGTTGCTGAAAGTTTGGAAGGGTTGGAAAAGGGATTGTCTGAGTGGCTAAAAGAAAAATACTTTAGGGACAACACCTCTGGCTTAAACATCATGAGTCAAAAATTGTTGCTCTGTCAAAGTATCCAGGGAAAAATTTACATTGGCCATTGTCAGCTGGGATAGATGGATTTTTAGTCTAAGCTATTTCAGACCATAGTCTTCCTAAAGCTGTTTTCTGGATGAGTGCTGTTGTACGAATGTGGGTGCTACTGCAACCATCAGGTGTACTTTCAAATTATATATCCTGTTCACTCAGGTGCCTATGCTCTAAAAAGCATTTTTGGCTGACAGAAACAGCTGGGGGTCCCTACACTGTTTCAAGCAGCTCAGCCTAAGAGATTAGGCTCTTACTCAGATTTTCTTACCAGCAAGTCAAACTCATGACTGGGTGTGTAGATATCATTTATTCTCCCCATTAGCTGTGCAAGATGCTCCTAGCTCTCTTCTCTGACTAGTACTCCACAGCCCAGCTCCCTTGCATTTATACTGGATGAAGCTAAAATTGGAAATGACTGACTCAATTTTCTTGGTCATGCCTTGAGCACCAGAAAGTATATATGTTCTTCAGAGAACTGCATGTTTACCCTCAGCACAGCTTCTTGTCACAGAGATGACAGTCCCCATTTTGTTTGTCAGGAACCTGAGAGCAGACTTTTGGGCAGCATGCCCAGGGTCCTGCACAAAGTCTGCGTCAGAGCCAGGATACTTTGTACTGAACTTGTTATAATTTAGGGGTTATATCAATAGTGATGGTGATCTTGAGAGTTAACACAAATGTACAACCTGGGAGTTAGATCTGAATTTGAGCTGATAAGAGCATGAAGCAGCCTGGCCCATGTGCTATGTATTTTGGGAAGACTCTTCCCATAACTGCTCGAGTGATTATTCTGAACAATGTGCTACCATCCATTACTATTCTTATCTCTGCTACCACTTACCCTAAACCTGAGTCATCTATTGTATCTCAAGTGGATTTTATGAAGTGTTCCATATTTTATATTCTACGTGATGGCATTGGCCCATTTCCTATAATCTTTTGTTGGAGTTTCCTGGACTGCAAACCACAGCCAAAACTTTCTTAGGCTGGGAAATCAAATATAAACTGACATAGTATAAGAAAGAAGCAATTATACTTCATTGGATTTCTTAATCGGAAATGGGGAAAAATAAATCACCAAAACTGTACAATTTTTGAGTGGCTCTATCCTAATGTATTTAAAAAAAAAATCCTATTCCCCATACCACTCTAAATCTGATCTACAGATTTTAATGTGGTTGGATACTTTGTATATAGACTTTCTCAGCCAAGCACATCCTCACTCTGTTTTCTGATTAAAGAAAAGTACTCTAAGCATTAACTGCAAAAACTTAGAGCATTTGTAAAGACTTTCAGGAAGTTATTTTAAAAAGCACTTTTTTTTCTAACTGGAATTACTGTTGTTGTTTTTTGTTGTTGGTAGTAGACTTTTCTTCCTTAGAACAATATGTGAATGCCATAAAAAATCCCTTTTTCAAGTATTTTGAGACACAAGTTCAGTCAGTAGCTTAATTTAGGCTGTAAATGAGCTGTGTAGCATTTAAACTGTTATGTAAAGTGTTCTTGTCATGACTCTCCCCTTTGAAATAGTAGTTGGGGTAGCCATAATGTTAAAATTCTGACATCTAATTCTCTACTTGCTTTTTAAATTTTATTTTAGGTTAGCTCTTTGCAGCATAAAGACAGAACTGAAGTAATTCATTGGAGATCTGAAGGTGATATTAATCTTGCCACACTCTAGGTAGGAAGAGAGCAGGATGCAGAGGTAAAAAAATAGTTTAGGTTTACAGTAGATCTAATGGAGGACATCTAATGCATCAAATTAGAGAGATTAGAGAGTGATTAATTTCACTATGTTGCTCTTATTCCTCCCTTTCCTCTGGGATGGGAATGTTGGGAAACCAATATAGTCCAACATGGTAGCAAGCAGGGAGTTACTGTAACCAGATTTTTCTGTTACCACTAAAATAGTGAAATAAACCTACAGTGGTTATAAATGCAGCATTTTCACAGAAAAATATCTGCATACACTACTTCCCATATATGACTAATCTACTGGATTGACTGAAATGAGAAGGTTCTCTCTTTGCTAATATTTCATTAGAGGATGCCTTAGAGTCTAAACTCTTTAGAGTTTAGACTAAAATCCAGCTTACTTCAATCCTGGAAACTTAACTATAACAATTTTTCTAAAGGATAAGCATATTTTCTGTCTTTCTTCTGTAGTGCACTGAAATTCATTTCCAGTTGTAAAAGCCATTATAAACAACCTGCAAATATGCAATGTGTGGTGACAGCCATATTTATCTCAATGTTAAATTCAGGAATAATCTTTCAAGTTTCTGTAGATGTGGGAGATTAAAAGATAGGGCAGTCCTGGCTAAGTTTCAGAACAACCTGGATGTTTCATGTTCATTTGTTCCATTTGTTATGGTTGTTGTTTGTTAAATGATCCTTTCCTTCACCAAATTTTATAATAGGTTTAGAAACCTGGCTTGATTGCTCATCTCCTTCTCTACATACCAAAGAGGAACAAATGGACCCAGGTGGAGGAAATATGTAATAACAAATGNCAAGTTTCTGTAGATGTGGGAGATTAAAAGATAGGGCAGTCCTGGCTAAATTTTCAGAACAACCTGGATGCTTCATGTTCATTTGTTCCATTTGTTATGGTTGTTGTTTGTTAAATGATCCTTTCCTTCACCAAATTTTATAATAGGTTTAGAAACCTGGCTTGATTGCTCATCTCCTTCTCTACATACCAAAGAGGAACAAATGGACCCAGGTGGAGGAAAAATGTAATAACAAATGGTGTTACTTTAAGTCATAATGCCCAGAAGCATAAATTTCTCCCATCTTCCTGCTCCCAAATCTAGGCTGACTGAGACGAAAAAATATGAAGAAACTGATTCTTAACATCAGATTGAAGAATAATTCTTGGTTTGTTTGCATTTTTTGGTGTGTGTTTTTTCTTTTTTTTTTTTTTTTGTCAGACATCTAGGACAAAATAAGAAGACAAAATTCAGTTCTATGGCTTGTTGGTGCCTCAAATTGTTGGTTTGATTTAATTAAAATACCTATGCTTCCTGTATTTAGGATGAAAGTACAGCCTTAAGATATCTGAGTCTGGCAGACTCAGCCGTATTGCTCCGAGGATCAGTATTGGTCCGGTTCTATTAAGTGAGCTCTTGTAGCACTGAAAAAGGAATGCTCATTTCAAAACATGAAGACTGTGATACTTCTAGAGTTCATACAAAAGACAATGCATTTCTAAACAAAACCTTCACCTCAGGTATTTATGTATATTGATGAAATCACCCCTGAGATGACTCTTTCTCAGGCTCTCTCAGCAGAAGAGAGAAGAGCTGGTCCAGGCCCTTCAACATCTTGGTGGTCCTTGATATGCCTGTGTCTCTCTTGTAGGGGAATCCAGACCTGGACACAGCACTACAGTGCTCCAGGAAAATCCATGCACATTCCTCTCACAGAAAAAAAAATAGCAAAGGTGAAAGTTTTATAGTTTCTAAAAGGCAAACCAAGCACTCAGAGAGTCTATGGGGTTTTATTACATGAGAGGTCTCTGCTTTCATCCATGGTGGACCATGCTACCATGCTGTTCACTGTGAGAGGCACAGACATTCAGCTTTCAAAAGGATTCTTTCTTATTGTTTATAGAGCCTACATGCCTATGTAAATCTTCTGAGCCACCCTGCCAGTCTTGGGGAACCTGGATTACCCTGACAGCTCTGTTCAGCACTCCAGTGCCTAAGTGGAGGACATAGAGGAGATAACACAGCTTTAAAAGTCTATCAGTGTTTTAAATACTGCACCTCATTTGGATCATCCATATTCAATAAAAATTAAATCAAGCCAGAAGAAGTGCAAATATACTGTGTAGGTTCTTTGGCAGAGCAAGGACCAGCAAGAATGGTTCTTTCTGCTTAATGAAATGAGAGATGAGAGGAGATAATACTTCTGATAGTAAAATGTGAGGTGAGAAGAAGAAATATTTACATGCCTGGCATGTAAGTTCAATAAATAAATATACACGGGCTATGAGTAATTTAGGACTAGAAATTAGAAGATTTTTCTAAACCTGGAAAGAAATAATTAAAGAAAAATTAGAGAAACTGCATGGGTTGAAGATAGAAGGTGCTGCATTTACAGAAAATAAATAAAAATCTTGCTTCCCATGGTAGGAGTGGAAAAGTCTTAATTATCTAGGAATATCTTTCACTTTGATGTTCACATCTATATTTTTTATCATCCTTTTTAATGCTTCAAATTTTCCCATGAACACACTGGATGGAGTTTTCCATAGCCTAGCAAGGCACAGAAGTGAGTTTTGCATAATTATTGATGATCTCTGTTCTCTAGAATATGTCTGTCTACTTAATTTGGATAGTAAGAATACAGGTACCACATTCTTGGCCACTGTTAAATAACAGCCTATGGTTTTTCCTTGTGGTACATTACCTTTGCCTTTAATTTTTCCCTCATATGAGGAAAGGAAAGACAGAATCTAAAAATTTCTCTTCAGCTCTATGCACATATTTCAGTTTCTAATAAAATCAATTTTTTCTTCAGTTGATTTAAATGAGGCAGAAGTTTTAGCAGATGTTTTTGAAGTGCACCTCCACTGAAGTGAAATATATTTACTTGTTCTCAATAGTACATATGCAGTTCAGAATTGATAATCTAAGGTGTTTTGTGTACTGCTTTGTGCCTTATTACTACTTCTGCACTGGAGCTCAGAAACCACATATTTGCAAATATAATTTTTACTTGGCTAATTTATAAAATCAGAGGTTTTCTGGAAACATGATAAAATCCATATCTGCTTACTTAGGGTGGAGGACTTTTCTCAAAGACTTCTATCTCTTCAAAAGGGCCTTTTCTTCCTCTTAAAGATTTTCATATCAGCAGAGGCCAATAACCCCTAGATCTTTTCATGATTGAAAGGATGTTTGTTTTTGGAAAACTTTTCTACCAACAAGCGATCTTCTGGTTTCATGATGTCCAGGTTCCTGTTTTTTTCCAGATTATGGTGCCCCAGAGTCACACTGTGCTTTTTCTCTTGATGAAATATTGTGAGAAATGGAAATGGTGCATATATATCTAGCAATCTGGGAAAGGTAAAAAAAAAAATTGTTCTTGAGGCATTTGTGGCATGAGAAAGGAGATGTTTTTTCAAGAAGTGTGGCCTGGACTCACTGAGGTATTGCCATGCAGTGTCTCTTCTCTACACTGCAGTTGACTGAAACAAGACACAACTGTTTAGTCATGGGCTTTCTAAATTCTTGTATGTTGTATGTAAATGTTTCCAAAGGTTCTAAATTGTTGTATGTAAATGTTTCCACATTTACATTGTTACAGGCATATTGAGATGCACAGGTAGGTTATACAGGAGTATACACATGTAAGAAAAAAGGAAACGAAATTTTCGAAAGCAATGTTCATAGAACCATAGTATCACATGATCACATGTTGAAAAACACTCTTGAGATCATCGAGTCCAGCCTTAAAAGAGATAAAATCAGTCAAACAATATAAGACTCAGGAGCCTGGGTTGCTGCAGCCAAAAGAAGAGAGGACAGTATAACAATGAACTGAAAGAGAAGAATGTGACAATTCTGAATTAGCAAACTAGATGCAGTCTAGTAGCTGCATACAGTCTTTCAGTCATGATAACTGCAAATGTGCCTGGTATGGCCTCTAATTTCTATTTTAAGATAAGATCCTCCCTGTAAGAAGAAAAATCCTATTTTGACTTCTGTGGAAGCAAGTTCCTTATCAATGATCTCTTTCATAGTTATGCCAGGAGCTGAGAGTGAAGCCACATGGTGCAGTACCACCAATCTTTCCTCACCCTCGTTTAAGCTGAATGATCCTATCTCTTGAGGCATCTCTGGGACTAGCTTAAGTAGATTCAAAAATAACTTCCTGCCACAAAACAGTTCAATTTTTTTTTTTTTTTTTTTTTTTTTTTTTTTTTTTTNTTTTTTTTTTTTTTTTGTGGATATGGGAGAGCAGGATGAGAAGAAGAAATTAATTTTTATGAAAGCTTAACAAAGTAGATTGTGAGTCTAGTGGGGGCTGTAATGAGCTCAAAACAAGGACTGAGGGCAAAGTCAGGAGCTGAGCTGTTAATGGAAAGAGTAGTTTATTCTTTCATCTAATTTATAGTGGAATGTTAAATCAGCTCAAAGTGTAATTAATAGCTTCAGCTGGAAAAAGAGCACTCCCTCAAAAAAACCAACATGCCTGAATTATTCTACTTCTATGTGTTCCCATGTCTTTTGGACAGGTTTTCACAAAACAACTCTGGGCCAGTAATCACAGTTTTGCCAATCAGACCCTTGCATCCAACTTGCACCACGAGTACTCACAAAACAAGCAATTTGCCTGTTTCAGTCTGAGTGGTTCTTCTCTTTCTGCTCCATTGCCATTTGGTAACATATGTTTTTTTAGTTTGTCATTCCAAATTTGCACATTTTTGTTTCTGTCATACAAGTGTAGTCCCTTTGTCATAGTTACAGAATGAACAAAGATTTTTAGTGTATTTTTGTAATGCTCCATTACACTTAGAGCATATGCTGAATAAATAATAGATCATCTGTAATGCTATTAATAGGTGCCAAAAGACAGCATTACACAGCAAAGCTTATTTTTCCTTAGTCTTGGCAATGTTAGGACAGACAGCTCAAGTTTAAGAGATGAGTGAACATAGGAAAGTAACACCTTTACTTTTTAAAGACATCCACNATCTGTAATGCTATTAATAGGTGCCAAAAGACAGTATTACACAGCAAAGCTTATTTTTCCTTAGTCTTGGCAATGTTAGGACAGACAGCTCAAGTTTAAGAGATGAGTGAACATAGGAAACACCTTTACTTTTTATAGACATCCATTTCTATTTTCCTGTCTTTTGGATATTCTTGGAGGGGTTAAAAAAGAACTTTTTATTCTTTATTGAGTGTACAGTGAGTTGATGAAAGATCAAAAAAGAAAATTAGTGATTTATCAACCCTAACCTTCATGCAACTAGCATGTTGCAGTATGGATATTGTAGTTATTTTTCAAAAGCAGAAGGATTTCACCACTGCCTCAAGGAGATAAAATGCAGTTATTACTGAAGAACAAAAGTTTATTAGTCACAATGCAAATGTGCCACAAAAGAATAAAGACAGACATCTAATCAGAATGTGATATCACCTAAAGGTTTTTAATCTTCCTTTTATTCAGTTATTGCTACTATGTAATTCAAAGTTAGGAAATTTCCACAAGGCTGTTTTGTCTTCTTGTGAAAGGAGTTTCAGCCTTTATCAGTGATTTATATGAAGAATTGTGGAATAAACCATTATGGGGAAGAAAATATTTTGTGTATAAACAACAGGAGAAACCCAGGCAATAAACAAGCTAATTGGACACATTCATTGCAGTGATAATACTCACGTTCAGGTTCCCGTTTCCCACTAGTCGTTGGGATGCAGCAGTTTGAAGGGCTTAACAGCTCCCTTTGCTGGCAACAAGCAAGAAATGCAGTTTGTGTGCACTGCCCCGGTTCCGTTTGCCATACCAGGTTTTAATTAGCGTCACAGGCAATGTGTCCTGGCTCCTGCTTTCAGTTATGAGGGAGTAGAACTTTCCAACAATTCACAAACTTCAAGGAAAAGTATAAATAGACCATCAAAAGAATAAAGAAAACAAATTAAACTAATATAAACATACTAAATGAAATTAAGATTGAACCAAAATCACAAATAGAAAATCAAACAATTAATCTGTATAAAACAGCCAAAATAAGTCTGACTGAGAAAGGTAGTTTCTCTAATGTATACCAAACAACAAAAAGCTAGTCCATACCTTACCCCCTTACCAGGAACCTTAACCAGGCCCATGCCATTCACCTGAAGCCTTTCCTGAATCCCAAAGGCTAGATCCCTAAGCCTCAAAGGTGGGTTCAATCCCCAGCCCTTGCCTGAATGCAAGTCCCTAAGCAGAAATGCTAATGAGATGCCTGAAGCCCTAGTCACCCTAACCCAAGGTCTCCAGACCCTCACTCTAAGCCTGAAGCCCAAGAATCTTTTTGTAATCTTAGCTCACATGTGTTAGGCCCACCAGGAGAGCAGGGTTTGTGAGGTTAAGGAGCAGATGCCTGGGGAGATGATTGTAATGGGCAAAAATCCCAGGCTCATGTCAGGAAATTTGAATTAGTGTAAATTGACAAAAGTTTTTACTACTGATCCTAGTATTAACTGCCCCTACCTGCTGCCCCCCCCCACCCGCCCCAAAGAAAAGAAAAGAAAAACCTCAAAACAGGAAAAAAAAAAAAACACCAACCAAAAAAAAACCAAAACAAACAAAAACCAAAAAACCCAACAAGCAGGGAAAATGCCTTGGCTACCCTCTGGGCATTTCTACTCTCCCCTTTCATGCCTCTAATCCATTTGCTGTGTGTTAGGCTCAGATCTTTTGGTGAGGCAATGGATGATGCAGGAGACTGGGGTTGGTGTGTAGCAGGTCCTTTAGGCTTCATGCTCCTTGTTTCTTAACTGGTCCAACATAGTTTCCTCCACCAACCATAGTCCTTTAGAGTCACACTTCCTCCTGATTCTTCTCTCTCTCCCTGTCCAGTCTGATATTTGTCTACAGCCCTTGCTCAGGCTGCTCTTTTTCCCCCAGCACTCAAGCTACCAGTTTTTGGCATTGTTCATTCTTTTCCACCCTTCTTCTCTGTCATTTTCTCTTGTGTCTTCTGCTCTAGAATAATTGTCCCTTTTCTTGTCCCTTTGTCTCAGCACTTCCTACCTAACCTCTCTTTGCAGAATCCTGGGATTCTGTCATAAAGTGCATTCTCTGTGGAGCTGGCATGGGCTGCGTCTGGCACGGCAGAGTCCATGACCTCCTCCCACACAGATCAACCCTGCAAAATCCAGCCACTAACCCTCTGCCCTACCAAAGCCCCTTATGGAGTCAGGGGAGCAGGGAGGTCATGGGATAGGAGAGGGAGATGCACATTAGAGGGAAAGCACTTAGCTGTTTACTCTGAGGGGTCCTCTGTAAAAGCAGCTGACTGTCCATGGGATGAGGGCTGGGCAGGAGGGAGCTCAGCCAGCAGAGCAGTGAGAAGCTATGGGGATGTGTGTGGAACAGAGATGGAGGCATGCCCTTTGCTCAGCCCCCACCCTAGGTCCAAGCACAATCCCCCAGCACTAGCAAAGCCCTCAGCCCTACCTCTAATTCTTAGCCCAGTGACTTTTTCTAATCCTTAACCTCAAAGCATATACCCAAATCCTGACACTCAATACATTTCTCTATTCATCCTAGGTTGTGCTTTTGCAATTACGTGCAAACATTAACACTAAATGTTTCATTATGTTTTTTCTAGATATTTTTGAAAGGTTTTCTCAGGAAAAAATATTTCTCTTGAGTGCAGAGACAGAAGTGACATGATTCAAGTAATGCCACCTGTGGCTTTCATATGATTCTACCATGTCCTGTATGCCCTGTGACTACCTAACAGGCAAGTAATTTATTGTTTTTTGATTTTCCTCCAGTTTTGGCATCACCCTTGCCTTACAAGTTGTATTTCATTTTTTGAAAATGAGCAAACACAGGGAGAAGCTTTGAGAACCAAGTATTAAGTTCAATGCTTGTGAATTCAGGCTATGCATTTAGGCAACTGTAGAATTCTATGTTAGTAAATTTTGCCCTTGAGCTTTTCCTGAGTTGGCTCATGGCTGCCTGCAGTGAGATCAGCTGAGGTTGGTGTTAATATAAGCTGATCTCCTTAGGCTCCTTTCATAGCCACTGAAGACAAATAGACATCTTCAGGCGTACCTTGGCTGCAGATTTAGGGTGGGATAAATTGCCTGTGGCAGTAATTATTTTTCCTTGATGACTGACAAGGGAATGGAGGATGATAAAGTCAGACTAACTGTGAGACACCTAAGCTGGATCTGAGGAACATTTATGTTGCTTTCAAGCTTTCCCTGCTTAAGCCATACATCAGGTTTTCAGGCTAAGGGACAGATGTTTCTGATGGAGCTTCCTAACCAGCAAGAGCAGTGTGCATTTTGTGTTAAGCTTAGTGGAGCTGGTGATCAGTGTGCTGTCAATTACCATATCGTAATTGGTAGGATGTTTATTATTCCCAGCTATTATTATTATTATTATTATTATTATCATCATCATCATCATCATCATCATTATTATTAATCAGCTAGAAGCTGTTAGTATGTGTCTTGCATATTGCTTGCCTAGCACTGGCATGTCCTGTCTGTGACTTTTCCCAATACTTCAGTGTTCCATTGGCTTGTGTTCATGCACTCACAATGAACTGAATATTTGGGGCATGTGTTGTCCTGCAGACTAGACTCCCTTTTCTGGTGTGGCATTGTTAGCATTGTATTTTTGTTAACTCTTTTTTGCAATAGTGTATAAATCTTGTACCAGTACCTTCTTTCCAAGGAGGATTGTTTTGGAATTGACCATTGTGCCACTAGATGGCAATATTAGGTAAACCACAATTTTAAGTTGCACAAACCCTACCCTAAAGGCATATCTCTACCAAGACAAAGGGAAACATGTTTCAAGAGGAATATTGCTTTTTTTCTACACAGCATGTACTGCTGGAGATCTGTCATGTCATAGGATGGCGCTTAAGCATAAGATATTCACTTTTCCTTGTGGAAGTGGGATTCCTTGTGATCATGTTTTTATTATGTGCAAATTATCCTTCTGTGTTTTGTCTTTCTTGCTTGTCAGTTATGTTTTGTGTGTAACTCTTTTTAACCTCTTCATATGTGGAAGCTCTTGTATTCAATTTATTTCATTTTTGTTTTATTCTGGGTTTGATCTCTGTTTCTGTTTTATACATGAATTAAAATCCTGCAGAGAAAAGTCAATTGCCCAGTGTGGCCTGATGGTTGTTGATCTTTGAAAAGTATTTATGGAATTGTGGAAGAAGACACAGATAGCCTTTGCCAATGGTCTGTCTGTGCTGTACTGTAGAAAGTAGTTCAACAATGTTACTTTTCTGCTGCTATTTTAGCTGGTCTTTTGGGGGGGGGGGGATTTGTTTTTTTGGTTTTTTTTTTTTTTNACAAAAGGGAAACTCTTCTATGAAGAAGGAAAGCAGATGAGCAGGAGAGCTGTAAAGTGTCCATGCTTGAGCTGGTAGCAGTTAGGGGACATTTAAGAAGGTCGGAGAGCCATCAGAAAATAGTGATTAGGTCCTAAGATGAATCACCAGTCCTCAGGGGAGTATCCAAAAGGTCAACAAAGATTAGGGAACATCAAAGAGGATAATAAAGTGAAAGGAAGAAACAGAAATGCAGGAGCCTAACCAAGAAAAGTAGGTAGGACATTTTAAATCCTGTGGAGAGCCCTAGACTGTCCAAGTATCAAAATCTACTTCTGCAGTTCTTACAGAATCAATGAGACCAGTATGAAAATAAAAAGCTTATCCATCCTACTGGAGCATGCAAGAATGAAAACACCAGCACTTTTCTCTGGAGATTCAAAAAGGTCTACTGGGTAAGAGAGTCAGTTTGCCTCAAGCTGAGGGTGATACATGCAGGAAAAGTCATGGAAAAGTGACTCTTCTGATTCCACTACTGACATTCATTGTTACTGGTACAGACTTTTGCATCCTTGCTTATGCCTTTTACCTGGAAAACATAAAGCTATGAATTGTTAGGGGCTGTTTCAGTGTCTGTTCTTAATGCTGCTGGACCCCTATCTTACATGTGGAATCCTTACATATGAATGCCTCTTTAAATAATGGATACTGACCATGAACAAGATTGGTCAAAGCATCTGTTCTTACAAGAGGAATTCTAAACACTCCCTCTGCCCGCCCCCATACCATATTTACCATATTTTTTGGGGGAAATACTGCAGAAAAAAGAAGTCTTTTGATGACATTTCTGAAAGGGTAAAGAATAAATGGATTATTTCCCTTCTCATTTTGTCTCACCAGTGTAAAAATATTTTCCTTGTTCTCTGTTAGATATTTCATTTAAACAATGAAAAATTCTTTCCGTTTCATGATTTGCTTTAACCTGTTTTTTACATTCTATCATGCAATATAATATTATATTTTCTATTTTCACATGATCTATTTATTTCAGCTGATAGTTTTTCCAATCTTGTCAGAACCAGAACTGATAAAAAAACCTGAATGTTTCTAAAGGAAAAAAAAGGCTGCATTTTTATTTTGGAAAAAACCCCAACAAAAACAACCTTGGAATTTAAGCTTAAAAAAAGAGAAACAAACTTTATTTCTGCCTAGAGACCATTTGAAAAATGTAATTTTCATGGATTTATATATATATATATATATATATAACATATTTTTTGTTTTCATTTATTTCCTGAGTCTACATTGAATTTAAACCTTCCATGTCCCTTATATAATATGAAACAATTACCAGCCTAGATAAGAAAGTAAAATATCATCTGTGGGTAGGACTGTAAAATTAGGCAGTGAACTAATGAAGGTGGAAAGGTTGATGCAAATCACTATTAGTCCACTAGACTAAATGAGTCACTTCTGAAATAAGGTGTAATACCATATCGTAAATTGCTGGAGTGCATGCAGATTGTGATTCCACCTACTCTACAGTTAAAAAACCCTTCATGGAGAGATGTTCTTTTAAAGCTGAATTACAGCCAGAGCTGCTGTTAAAATACACCACAAATCAGCTGGATCAGCAAAGCTGAAGAGAGAGAAAAGTATCAGCCACTGGCACTGGGAACCTTGGTTTTGTCATTATCAGCTCCAGTGTGGACTTGCAGCCAGAGTGGGATAAATCTACAAAGCTTTCTGCAGTCACTGCAGTTACAGGTATGGAAAAAATATACAAGATACAAAAAAATCATTGACAGGTTTGTCTATTTCTCCAACTTATTGGCCTGGTCAAGTCCTTTATTGCTCTAATTTTTTCCTGGCCTTTGCTTGGATATTGTTTGGTTTGTTTCATAAGCACTGATAAATCATCTGTGATTAGGAGCAGACATTGACACCCAGTCTCCTCTTGCTTTTTTCTCTACGATACCCAGGAGCAAAGGAGCTATTTTATTCCAGCAATCAATGGGTAAACACGTGGTGAATACAGCTTTAGGTTATGGACACCTGAACTTTGGGTCACAGAGTCAGCTGCTGGGTTGTGGCTTGGCTCTGGAAAAGATCCATGATGTGCATTTGCTAGGTAATAATCTATCAGGGGCAGATCAGAGAGCTCTGTCATGTTTTTGGTGAAGCATAAATTCATTTTCTTCTTCTTTTATTTCTCCTTTATAATTTTTTACCTGGGATAAAGAAATATAACAGATATTACCACATCAGGAATGTTCATTGCCTGAACTACTGAAATTTAGTTAACTTATTTAAATTTGGCCTGATCATGTATGAAAATCACAATTGATGTCAGCTTAGTACATACATAAAAAGTGTATTGGTCAAATATATGAACGTGTCCAATATGCTTCATGGTAGAATTCATGAAAATCCTGAAAGACTAACTCTGTCAACAAACTAATGTTATATCTGGTAAATTACCTGAGATGAGAAGTAAATCAAGATTTCTTTTATTGTTTTTCTTTTCACTAAAGACTCATCATTCTTCTCAGTATTTCTTTATCTTACCTCTTGGCATGTAGATTTTTCCTTCTAACTCAGGAAACAGTGTATGCTAGGACTCTGTTTTGCGTGGAGGAATATGAGACCAGAAGGAGGTAGTGTTTTAGTAAAAGGCCTTGATTTGCTGGTAGCATACATATTTCAGGAATTACACAAGAAAGACTGAGGTGCTATCAACTCTCTTTGAATTTCTACTCCCACCAATTTTCTGATACAGTTTTAAAAACAGTGTCTCACTTTCTGCTTATTCTATTTGATCAACTGCACCTCCAGGTGTGCACACCACGTCTGGTGAGCTCAGACATTTGCTCTTTGGACACCCACTAAATCAAAATTCCAGTAGCTGTGCTAGAGATTATCTCCTTTTACATGCTTTCTATTGCACTTGTAGGAGATTTCCAGGTCTTTTAAGTCTTTCAGGGGCTTCTGATTTGAGAAGCCATAGTGGCCTGGTAGGTTAGGACACATGAAACACTGTACTACCTTGGTCAGAGGCTGCTGCTTCTCTAATAAGTGGTATATTTTTACAATAAAGGTCAGAAAATGTGAGTAAATGTGAAAAAATATGCCTACTATTTTGCCCTCTCACAATGTTTTCACAATTAGCTTTCACGGGAGGAATAATGCTTGTTAGAAAACATAATTTTAAAAAATAATTCAACAAATAATTCCTGATTCTAAATGTTTATTTTAATAGAAAAGCTCTCACACTGGTTTTCTTTGTTTTTCTTTCATCTTAAAGATCCTATGAAGCCA
Source organism: Promerops cafer (assembly GCA_013398275.1). Classification (NCBI taxonomy): domain Eukaryota; kingdom Metazoa; phylum Chordata; class Aves; order Passeriformes; family Nectariniidae; genus Promerops; species Promerops cafer. Next base: position 2,294,670 of record VZSE01002700.1, on the reverse strand, counting down.
GCTATAACCAACTACACAAATATATAAAACTCTCTTTTTTGCAGTGAGTCCTTCAAGCAGAAATAAAATTTTATTGAGCCTAGTGTTCTATATAAAATGAAAAAAGAAAAGAAAAGAAAAGAAAAGAAAAGAAAAGAAAAGAAAAGAAAAGAGAAAGGAAAAGAGAAAAGAAATCTACTTGTCTCATTCTTAGAAAAACATGAACTCATTAGTGCTACTTCCAACATATTTAAGCATATCCTTCCCCAGAATTTTGCAGCTGTGGAAAGAGAGAGTATGGGAAGTGAAGGATGGTATTTGCAGCCGAGTGACTGTATTTTATTTCTGCAAATATATCAGAACATCACATTCTGTCTGCAAGCAGCCCATTAAAAAAAAAAAAAAAAATGTTTGGTGAATTTAAAATGTACATTTTGGTGGG
>VZSE01002700.1:2216791-2294216 GCA_013398275.1 Promerops cafer | reverse complement strand
AAAAAAAAAAAAAAAATGCTTGGTGCAATTAAAATGTACATTTTGGTGTGAGACCACATTTTGATGTGGTATGTTAAAAAATATACATATGAAAAACATAAAAAATTTGGGATAATCAAGTGCATTTCATATAGTTTCTTTGTGAGTACAAATAATCACTTCATTTTTTCCCTGTGTATTTTTTAAATCAGCCTGAGGCACAGTGGGAGGTATTTCTTCAGCTTTCCAATAAGGAAGGGGCGAGGATTAAAAGGGCGGTCTGCCTTCAAAGCCACAGTAGGTCCAGAGGGAGTCTCCTCCTGGGATTTTGGTATTGGAGGGTCTTTGAAGTTTTTTGGATTTTACTTACCAGGTGGTCTTGACTCATAGCAGCATTTCCTCTGAGCTGCAGTCACACAGCACTGCAGGGAACCTACCTACTTCACTTTCTGGAGTAAAGAAGCCACAGGAAAAATTACATTTTTGTGGGATGGTTATATCTCTTATGGGAGCACAACAACCCCTGCTACAGAACCTGAGATGGAGCAGAAATATATGCCAGATAGCAGGAAGTCTGAGTCAGTTAAAAACTAGCATGTAGCAGTAATGGAAAGCATTATCTGAATGCAGTCATTAGATGGCAGAATTGATCAAGCAATAACCTGAATTTTGTGCTCTGTAGTGTATGCTCCAAACCAGATGGTTTAAAGAATAGCTAGCAAGGAGCAGCTGGTGCTTGTATATATTCCCAAAATACTGTACCTGGCTTACCTGCTGGCACTTTGAGCTAACACAGACCACAGTATTTGTATATCATTTCCAGAAGCAGCACTTCAGGGACTGGGGATAAGAGCATCAATCAATCAGGATTGTAAGATCATTTCTAGGCATGTGCCTTTGAAGACCTGTACTTGTGTAAATATTGACCATCATGATGCTGTCTGGCTATACATTTTTGGCAATAGCACAGGTCCAATCCACTTGTGTTTCCCTAAATACCATTGCTTTGAGAGTTTTCTTTTCTGAAATGAATCTGTTCAGCTAGTTTTTAACTACAGTTAGTTTCTTTGGGCACCAGGCAACTTCATTAAATTACTTGCTAAGCTCAGCTCATTGCCAGCAGTTAAATTCTGTGGTAGCTGATCTCTCAAATTTTACCTATTTTTCTCCCATGTAACTGCAATACCTTCAGATAAAGAAGTACAGTACTACCACTTCTGACAACCCTTGAACCCAAATGATTTCATTACTGCTTTCCCTTTCGTGAAAATAAAAAAGTATTATTTTTAATCAACCTGCTGACTGCAATAAGTTTTTTCAGCATTAGCTTTTCTGGTATTCCTCTTCCCATTAAAATTCCCTGTAGTCTAATTGCTGTTCCTAAACTACACACACCTCTACCATCAGATTAAGATATTTTATATTCTTCATTAATGCCTAAAGATAGTATTTCCTATGGTTGGTTCACCCTAAGAAATATCAGAGAAAGGAACTTAAACAGAATTTAGCAATCTTCAGCTAAAATTATTAATTTTACATGTAGAAATTACATTGGCAGGTGTGTCTCCAACTGATTGTTCATAAAGGTGTTTATATATATAACATATACAACATAAGCACCAAAAGAACTGTAAAATATTTCAGCTCTTTATCTGAAATTCAAAGTGGCATACTAATCCCACTTATTCAAAATTTCACACCTGATGTTTGGGGATTTATTTTCTTCTTTTATTTTTTTCCTTCACCTACAAGTGCATACAAAATCTCATAATAAACTGGTCTGCATTTCACACAGGACAATTCTTTACAAGTATATTGGGATCGATACCTCCTAACATTAACCACCTACTTCTGAACTTGTCACCTGGGATCCCTTCACAGTCAGTGGAAAGCAACAGCCACTTCTAGAGGCAATTCATCCCATCTATTTTAGATGTCTGCTTTAGGAACTGTCTGCTCAAGAAGTTATGATTTCTCTCCAGTGACTGTAACAGGAGCCTGGGGGGACCAAGAAGAGATAAAAATTCCCAGTCTCGACTTTTGGTCTGAATCCCATGCAGAGTCTAAGGTCTTGGAAACAAGATTGCAGTGTTCCACTGCCTCTTTATAAGAACTGCATGCAATCTGTACCCATTTTGCTACAGCGAAGTAAATGATGAGAGGCACAACCCAACAACAGCATATCGTTTAAAGGTGACCAAATCACTCTTGTAGAGTGTACTCATCAGGATGTGTATTTGCCTTAAGAAAGCATGATCGGAAAATCACAACAAATAACTGGAAATGTTTCAGTAATGAAACGTAACAAAAGTATTAAAACTAAGTTTTAACAGGTAACCACGATACAAATGGTTTTACCACTTGGGTATTTGGGTTTTGTACAATTTACTTTTTATTTGACTATACAGTGATCTCACTTTCCCTTCACTGAATAAACAGTTTGACCAACTCAGCCAGGCCCAATTTTTAGGCTGAAAAAACCAATTAGATAAACAACCAGAAATCTACTTATTTAATTAGATTTAGCATATTTGAAGAACCACTCTCTCTCTTCATATCTACTTTAGTCTGAATGACAGTAACATTATAAATGTAAAAAGTGTGGTACTGGAATAGCCACTCTAGTAAATTCTGTTACCACTCCAAACTCTTTCTTCACACCTCTCACCCCCAAGAATTTTGAACAACCCAGGGATGACCTATTTATAATTTTTTCTGTGATTTTTTTTTTTTTTTTGGTGTGTGTGTTTGGTTTTAAAAACCACAAATAATCAATTTGCTATAAAGAAGAGATAAACTGATTTTTAAAGCCTACTTTTCCAGTATTCCTACTGCTATTACTTGCTATACAGAATGAGTCAGCACATGATGAATTTCTGAAGGCGTATTCTAAATTTCCAAGACTTCCTCTGTATGTGGTATCCTAGTTCTTCACTTAGTTATGGTCCTTGTAAGTTTTCTAGTCAAACAACAGCTGCCAGCAATGTGAACCATTTTAAGATACCTTACTGTTCCGATATCTCCTAGTTTGTAACAGACAAGCTATGATGTATAAATGACTTACAAAGTGACAGTCAGAAATACTTCTGTTGTTCCTTTGAAACCGTTTGTATGTATGACAGCTGGCTGCTTCAAAAGGAACAGTGAAAGTCCAGTGAGGGGGAAAGTGAGTGAGAAAACATCTCGAGTAGATGTTTGTATCAACAGTTAAAACCCAACCTCCAATTAATTTCCTTATTGATATGGGATATTCATATAGACAAACTTAAAACGAGTTAACAGCAACTTCAGTGCTTTTATGTCTCCCAGAGCAGGAGATCTGGAGGGCTTCATCCAATTTTTTTTTTACAGTAAGTTTAGACTATACTAGTCTCAGTACTCTTATTAACTGCTGCTTCTACTGAGCTCCACGGAAGGTTACTAGTGCCAGTAATTTGTTTTTTGTTGCAATAATTAGAGTAATGATTTCTGCTCTCAACATTTTGCAGCCTAAGGACAGCAGAGGCCTACTCAGTTTAGTTCATTGCTTCAGGTAGCTGATATGTGAAATTAAAAAAGTAAGTCATGTTGATTGGACCCACGTGGATATATCTTTCTTTGAGCTGATGAACTGAACTGAACTTTTAGAATTAGTGTTGGTACAAATAGTCATAGTTTCAAATTAAAAATACATCTTAGATGCTCTTTGCAATGTTCCCTGACAAGTGTCTTTTTAAGGGGAATTATTGATATTAAAACCAAATTTCAAATCTGCTAAATATAAGGCTGTGTTAAGAACAAATAGCTTTTTAATAATTCACTTTCCTGTGAATGGTACATCTACCCTTTTGTTTATCTTAGTATTCAAAGGTATTTCATAGTTATCTATGTTTTAAGACACTTTTGAATTTTTTTATTGTTGGTATGTAATTACTCAAAACAATTTATAACATTGAAGAAGTAGAGACAGTGAGAGAATTTTATTGACCTTCAACAAGAAATGCATCTAGATGAACACTGACTGTAAGAAAAAGCCCTTTAGCTTGTTTTGGGCTCCTTAAAATACCTTTGAGTTTTATGGAAAAATCTCCTAGTGACACTCATTAACCTAGTGACACTCAATGAAAGGTTTCTGGGTTTTTGTTTGTTTGGATTTTTTTTTCCCTCAAGCCTGCAGAGCATTTCTCTGCTCAAGAGCTTTATTTCAGATACGAATTTTAATAAACTTCATTGCTTTTACTGGATTTGTTCTGGAGTTTTGCATCTCTAAATGCATCCAGACTTTGTTTGTACATTTAAAATCTGCTCACCATTACAGGTTCCCAAAACCTCACTTTTACAAAGCAAGAAATTAAGTTCAAGATAGTCAGAGAATGTAAAGATTGTTACATATAGCTTCTCTTGTCTGACACAGTTCTGTGGCACTTGCTGGTATTTACCTCTCAATTCAGGAAATACAGAGAAGTTCCTCCCTAAACAGTGTGGTCAAAGTCCATTCTTCTGCACAATGAGTGCATCATTCAAAGCATCATTAGATAGGGTGACCAAATAGGATATTATAAAAGACAGCAAACATCCTGTCTTACAGTTCCTATTTCCAACACTAGTGTGTGTTAATGCCAAGAGTGTAGTAATTGTTCCCTGGGGGGTGCTGGGTGCCAGCAAGCTGTAACAGTGATAATTGTGATACCTAAGCTGCCTAGAAGGTACACTGACAACATATGTATGTACAGGGGTTTGAGTACTGTGTCTTGGTACACAGGTTAATCAAATCTTGTTTTTTAAGAATCTCTCTGAAGGGATCTTTGTTCATTACTGGATATGATTGCCAAAACCCATGTACAGAAAATCATTCCCAGGTAAGGACTACCTAAAACCATAGAATCAGATATAGGTTTTCTTTTTTCAACAAGAATGTTAAACAATATCCATAAAATTTTAGGAATACAGCGACACCTAAACATTTCATATCATCCACAGTCCTCAGGATTTACAGAAAGAATGAATAGGACTCTCAAAAATAAAAATGCTTAAACTTGTAGTCAGGTAGGCTTGAAATGACCTGAAATTTTAGAAATAGTACTATGAAATATTAGAAATACCCCTCACTAAACTCTAGGTTTGTCACCGGCAGAAATAGTGTTTGGCAGGCAGGCACTTAAGCTGTTCCCATGAACTTTGCCTTCATTAGGACCAGCATATTAGATGGAGATGGATGAATCACCAAAGTTGTATTTGTGATACAAAAAGACCTACAAGGAACTACAGTACAAGCCAGATGGTTTCAACCAACAGCAGCTGGAGTACAATCCAGTCTGGATATGCAATATTGATAAAAATCTGCTCTCACGAAACAAAGCTGGACATTAAATGGGAGGGTTTGTATCCTGTGCTATTAACTTCTGGTACGGCTGTAAAGGTTGCAGAAAAGTGTGACTGGATCTACCTCTTCCATGTTAAATGTCTTCCCAAGAAAAATCATTTAGATTCACCACCATTGACCCTGCAGTACTCTGTCACTCCTACCTTGGAGATTAAAACTTGTTATCCTGCAATAAAAGGTCACTGAGAAAAACATCATTGATACTGGGCCTGGGAAAGTATCACAAGAAAAGGTACAACCAGATGCACAGACTGGTGCTGAGCATGCAGGTGGCACCAACTTCCTGGTGCAGAAGAGTTAGCCACGAGACTTTTTTTATCTTTTATTATTGGATTAAGATGATCTTCTATAGATTCTTAAAATAGGATGGGTTACCCTGATTCTGGCATTAATTTTTCTTTGTATAGGTGTGTCTCGGTTTGGGAGGAAGTGAGTTTTTGGGAAGTTTTAGTTAAGCCAATCAGTGGTCAGATTCGAATATTGACACCTGGTGTGGCCACTGAAGACGTGAGTCACCTCTGAAGACACACGGGGTTAAAAGCAGAGATTTCCCAGAGTTCGCTCTCTTTCGCCCGTGGTAGCCCAGGGAGCGGCACCGTCTCTGCCCCGCCCGGCCACATGGCTGGGTGGGGGAGGGGAGCCATGGAGGCCCAGGCTGAGGTAGGCCGGAGCCCCGGAGAGAGAGAGAAGGTGGAAGGGAATGGAACCGGGCCAGCTCCTGCAGGACCGAGGGGTGGAAAAAAGCACCGAGGTATCTTTTGTTCCCCCCCCCCCCCCAACCCCAGAAGAGAGAGCGAGCGAGCCTGTGCCGGCAGAGGAGGCGGCAGGGGGGGTGATGCCCAGCATGTGGGAGTGCCACCGTGAGATCTCAGTGCCCTGAGGGCAGCGGAGCTCGGACTTTTAACCCTTTCCTGGGTGAAGGAAACTTTGTAAAACATTAGTCCTCCTGGCTGGTGGTTGGAGAGAGAAGAGAGACAGTCTGGGACCTGAGATGTTAAGAAGATGTGGAAAAGCTGAAGTGGGAGGAGATGATGGAGTGGCTTCTTTAGCTGGACTTTTCTTGTATAGCCATAGACTGAACCAAGCTGCCTGTAATACATGAGACTGCATTTGGGTGGATGCTATAGCCTGAGCCAAGAGACTGACCTGCTGTAATGGTATTATATAAAGGAGTGAACAGAGGAAGATGAAGAGGGCGTGGTGGTGCCTTCCATCTTCAGGGAGAAGAGCTCTGTTCTTGTGAAAACCCTCGGCCCCAGGGGATGAGAAAATGGGGGGGACTGTTGTCCCAAAAATGAGGCACAGTTGTTTTTCTCGGCACTTGGCAAAGCATCCTTGAAGAACCCTGAGCAGTTTCGGTCCATGGATGGTGGTGAGAGCACTGTACATGTCATGATGGCAGATTTTCTCCGGGCGGTGCCATGTGTGACACAGAAACATGGGGAGTTTCAACCCTGTTTCGTGGGGAGGACTGAGATGGACTGAGAATTGATTACTTGAGTGTTGGTAACTTGATCAGGACTCCAAGACTTTTTTGTCTCACTGTGCTTTGGTAAATTTAGGTGGGAGGAGGAGGAATGGTTTAAAGGGTGTTCATTCTGTTTTCCTGTGTGTTTTTAATTTTAGTTTGTAGTTTAATAAAATTATTGTTTTTCTCTCTTTTTCTAAGTTTAAGCCTGCTCTGCTCTGTTCCTGGTTACATCTCACAGCAGTTAGTTAAAGAAAATACATTTTCATGGGGGCACTGGCATTGGGCCAGTCCTAACCCATGACAAGGTGTTTTGGTACTCTTTCTCTTATACATTTTATTAAAAACAGTGGGCAAGACCATTGCCAAAATGGGCTCAACCACACACTGATGAACATGTTCCCTGAGAGCTATTCTCAAAACTGTAATACATTTAGGAAATCTGTACAAAGGTATTGAAGATTCCTCATAAAAAAATCCCATTTATATATGGACAGGAGTCCCTGAAAAAAACATAAAAGGGACTAGTCTCATAGAGAAATTTGATTAACTGTATTCTTCTGTCTGAATATTCTCACTTACCATTACTAGCTTAACACTAGCAGCTAAAGTCACCAGCTGCATCTGGCAGATGTGAGTGGAATGAAGACAATAAGGGCCAAGGAAACATATCCAAAAGAATGAGATAACTTCAGCCCAGTGACAGTGCAAACCAGTAAGAAATCAAGAGACCACCAACCAGAATTAAGTGATAGAACACCCATTGCCTGATGAGTGGTATGAATATCATTGGGGAAGGGATCTCTTTACAGAGGCATCCTGCTCGAGCTATAATCTGAGAATTAATAAAACAGGAATTGGAAACCTTCACTTGGACCATACATAAATTAACACAGGGTCCTATGGTTGGGCTCTATTATGGTGGTTAGTGGTGTAAACCAGCTCCTCTGTGATGTCATTTTTAAGAGGGGGGAAAAACTGCTGCACAACAGCAGCTGGAAGAGTGAGAATATATGAGAGAAACAGCCCTGCACACACCAATGGAGGCAGTACTCCAGGGATTGGAGCAGAGATTCCCCTGCAGCCCATGGTGAGGTAGGCTATTCCCCTGCAGCCCATGGAAGACCCTGCTGAAGCAGGTATCCACCAGCAGCCCACGGAGGACTTCACGTGAGGGCATGTGGATGAGCCCTGAAAGAAGCTGCAGCCTGTGGGAGGGCCCATTCCAGAGCAGGTTCCTGGCAGGAACTGCAGCCTGTGGAGGGGAGCCCACACTGGAGCAGGTTTGGTGGCAAGGCCGGTGATCCTGGGGGGGGAACCAAACCGGAACAATGTGTTCCTGAAGGACTGATCCCCATGGAATGGACTCGTGATGGAGCAGCTCTGGAAGAACTGCGGCTTGTGGGAAGGATTAACATTGGAGAGGTTAGTAGAAGACTGTGTCCCACGCTGCTGGGACCTCATGCTGGAGCAGAAGAAGAGTGTGGGGAAGAAGGAGTGACAGAGGGAATACATAATGAACTGACTGCAGCTTCCACTCCCCACCACTCTGAGCTGCTCAAGGGAGGGAAGCATAGGAATCAGGAGTGAAATTGAGCCTGAGAATGACAGAAGGTGGGGTGAAATTATTTTACATTTTTTTCTTATTTCTCATTATGCTACTCTGATTTGATTGGCAATAAAATAAATTAATTTCCCCAAGCTCAGACTGTTGTGCTTGTTATGATAATTGCTGAGTGATCTCCTTCCTTATCTCAACCCACAGGCTTCTTGTCATTTCTTCTGCCTCCCCTGTCCTCTTGAGGAAGGTGACAGGTAGAGCAGCTAAGTGGGCACCTGGAACATAGCCAAGGTCAACCCACTGCTCTGACAAAAACTGCACTGATTTAACTAGTGAGACTGACCTGCTGGATCGTGCTTCTCTAATGTCTTAGTGGTATTTCCAATTAACAGCTCTTTTCAAAGTGGTAATGGCAGTTTCGTTGTATAAAAGGAGGTCTATGCTGGCAGACAACAGTGAAATTCTGAACAAAAAGGTATAGAACAACTCGAATTAAACTTAATAAATATGAAAAACTTTTCTGTGTGAGATGAAGTCCTGACTCCTTGAGGATAAGTATGAAATGAGAATACAAATCAGAGAGTGCCATCTGACTTCAGTGTGCTCTTCTGGGAGATTGCAGGTTATCTTTACGTATTGCTTCTTCATCAATAACAGATGAGCTACTATTTCTTCTTACATGTCATTGCCCTTTCCTCAAAAACAAAAGGATGAAGTGGAGCACTGAGGGGAGAAAAAGGTGAGGGAGAGATCCATGAGGGGGGATAATTGGATCAGGTTTTTGAACTACATTTTTATAAAAAAGGCTGGTGAATTAACTAAGCATAGTCTTTTCTGATATTGCTAGAAACTTCATTGTCTAAGTTAATTGGCTAGAAAACTTTAAATGCAAAAGACTAAATTCATAGAACAATTAAATATAAGGAAAACCTGCTAACATTTATGGATTAAAACTATTTTTTACCCTTCTGAGGGATAAATTGATGGTCTATTAACATCAAAGAAGACTTTCTCTATTCATACAGATACACCTGTAAATAACTTCCTCTATTCATATAGATACATCTGAATATAACTGAACTTGGAGTGTACCAAGAAACAGGATGTAATTTTTTTTTTTTTTGTGCCAACCATCCTTGTAAGAGCTGAAAGGACACACAAAGGAATTTCTAGTCAGGTGTTTAGATGATTCACTTTTCATTGGTATTTGCTCTGCCAGTTCCAAAGACTGGTATTCTGAAGATACAGTACCCATTTTATGTGACAGTAGGCAGAATATTCATAAGGTGCTTGATCTGATTATTTCAGAAAAGATAAATATATTGACTGGTATTTCTGATAGCCAAGTCCACAGCTTTTAATGCTGTCTGATGAACTGATATAAGTGAAGAGCAATAAAGATCAATGTAAAATTTTTTAATGTGGCATTTAAAAGATAGTAATATTTCTATTTGGAAACTGATGGCCTATTGTGTTAAGCAGCAAAATACTCACTGTCCCACAACTATGTACATTTGTGGAAAAGGAAGGAAATATTATACTGTTTACTGTGGACTCTAAGACAAAGACCACTGTGAGGCTCACATCATTTAATGTATTAGTTCCAACATGGGCTATTACACAGAGTACCACTGTAACCAAAACCCATTAAAGGCTCTGTAGCCCCAGCTTCCTACTGAAGCAAGTGAATGCCCTGCAAACACTAATGTTTATATGCCAAATCTCTTCAGAGATCATGGTTTTATGTTAGATCACTAAATCCCATAAATCTGCCCTAGAACACTTCAATTAGCCCAGAAAGCACATGTGTAAGTAAAAGCCCTAAATTCCTACATCTGAACTGGTCATTATGTATGAATTAGTTTAGGGATATGATGTAGGACCGGTGTCCTTCTGGGACAGCAGTTTGACACTAAATGGGATGTCTAAAGTCTCATAATCATATGGTATCTAACATTCCACCAGAGGTTTGTGTCATACCTGAATTCTGCCCCTATCACTTCTTTTCATCATTACACTTCATGCAGCTTCCTGTCATGTGTAGTCCAAGATTTTCAGATGGAACTGGAAGATATGATCCATGATAAGGCATCCATGTCCTCTAGAGGTGCAAAGGGAATGTCAGGCTCCTGACAGTCTGATTCTGCACTTCTGATCTTCATTGGTTCACGGCTGTCTCACACATGGACACACTTATCTAATTTTAGGTGTGTACTGTATGTAACTGGAGAAATCCCAGGTCTGTATAGTTCTGTAGCTTTAATCAGTGGATTCATCTACAAATCCTATGTCTTGGAAATGAAATGCATTAGGATGTCTATGCTTAGGCAGCTGAGCCTTGAGTTCAGATTTGATCCTAAGGGTTTGACCCTAGGCTAGTAATGGAGATTAAATCTGTAGCCTTACTGCTTGAACTTGAACCTAAAATACAGGCACTAGTCCTCTCCAAGTTCTACATTATCAGTAGGAAGCAGACGATGCCTTTGAAAAAAAGGATTACTTGTGCCTGTGTTTTCCCTGATTAAAAAGTGACCTTTTCATGCATGAAGAAACATTTTCCATGATACATCAGTGGATATAATTTATCATACTATTCAAATTTATCCTGTGTGGGAGATAAGACCATATGGAAAACAGCTAAGGCACATCTTAAAAGCCAAGGAAAGGGAACTATAAATCTTGAAGTATGCTGCGCTGGATTTTATACCAAGTAGTCTGACATAAATTTTTTAGCCTCAGCAGAACAGTAGAGAGGTTTTAGGGGGAAAAATGTAGGAGAATAGTTTTGGTTGCTTTCCAGTGCTTTCATTTAAGAATAATTTTGGGCTCATTCTTTCGTATCAGTTTCTGTATCACACAGTATTGGGGAACAAACATGGCAAGTGGGACTGTACATCTGTTGGTGTGATCTATAGCAATGACTGCTATCAGCAGAAATGCTAAAGCAATAACCTTGGGTGATAGATCTCTGGGTTGAAGTATTTGGCTGATGCTCATGTTGTCATCATCTCCAGGCTGCAGTCACTTCAACTTGCAGGCGAACAAATAGCCAAAATAATCCATACTGACCCTTCTCTGCAACAGCTAGTAATTTGAACTTGGTTTTGGATATTAAATCTCTCTTCTAGCAATTTGAATGATGATACAGTACTGTCATTGTCAGAGGAACTGACGAATATCTCCATATTGTGATTTGAAATAGAGGGGACAGATCCATCAGAGGTTTTTGCGTGAGGTATCATATCTATAAACTGCTGATATTTAGAGTGTTCTGCTGGATCAGGCTGTTACTGTGGGTTGTCAGTGAATAGTCATATGGTCAGACAGAATGTGCATTTGCAGGTGAGGAGAATATAGTTTGGCATGCCCAGACATCTGAAAGGAGTATTGTTTTTTGATTATGTGGTGCAATACTTTGAAAATCTGACTATTAAAAGCATTTGTAAATGTGGTGTGAGGCAAAAAAATGTGTCTTCTGGTGTCTGATTTTAGGTATTCAGGCTCTGCCTACCCTCACCAAATTGAATGGAGTCAAGGAGCACTGTCTATACTGTTGAGTCACTGAAGTGGTCACAGAAGAGCTTTTGCCTGGGCCAAGTACCATTTTTCCCAGGGTTCCCACCTTAACGGCTGGTGTGGATAGGGGACTATTCCTAGCAGGCAAGTTGAGCACTGTTTTGCATGGCAAAAGCAGTTCATGTTTATGCACAGAGGCAGCTCCATGTCAGCTGGGCAGTTGCAGGCACCTTCTGTAGCACAGACATTGCCTCGGGTTACAAACTCACGCCGTCATTTTGCTCTGTTCTGTACGCTCAGCAAACGTTTATCCCCTGCCCATCTATCGTGCATGTGACAGCTCCCAACCAAATGTCAGCTATCTAACAAAGCAAGGATTCCTAGCTGCAAGGAAAGAGAAGCTGAATTTGGCTCCCTTCTTATTATATATTTTCAATATGGCATCATAGTCAACCTTTCAAGTAAGAGGCACTGTGACACTGGAACAAAAAGAGGGGCAGCAACTCCCATGCTGCAAGGTTGCATGGAGCAGCAATAGAATACACTACTTTGTGTCAACCACAGTATCAAAAATCCTTGAACTGAATTGCTTAGAAGATGAAAGCCTCAAATTTAAAAACATTGCTTAAGCATACTGCTGTTTTGAACCCCTTCTGGGGTGTCTTACATAAAGAACTCTGCTTTTTCTAAAGAGGAATGGAACAGGCTGACCAACATTTCTGAAAACTGTCCTTTATTGAGGTATCTGAGGATAGAAGAAGAATCAGGCAAACAAAATAAGAAGTTAGTTTTAAGAAAAGGGGATAAAATTCTATTAGGTGCTTAGAAAGAATCAACACATACCTTCATCATAGCTGCTGTTTTAATACTTTGTGATTATAACAGGGATGAAAAAAAAACCAGTGTGTTCTAAGGACAAAATTCAAAAGGAAAAAAATGTAATGAAACTCACAGGACAGCATGAAACAGGCTATAAAAGAAGCATCAATATCATAGACTTCTGTCTTAAAACATTCTTTAACACATTTTCTATTTAAAAGAAGGTTCAAAGACTTTTTCTTTGTAAATGGCATTTCCAAATTTCTTTCTAAATCATCCTGCTGCATTTTTTGGATGTTGTTCAGAGGCAGGAACAAGTAGAGCACACATCAGCTTTATCTTAATCCTTAACCTTACACATGACAGTGAAGTGTAAGCCTCTCTGATGTTCTGCATCATATATTTAATTTCTAAGAACTTTAAATCTCCTGAAATGACAAAAGTAACCGACACATCTATAAAATAGGACATCAATCAGATTCTCCCTGCTTTTGAATCACAGTTATGAAGGGAATATTTTCAAATAGGGAACTGTCTCTTTTATTTATAGATATTCAGCTGGAAATAAGGGAACAGTAAAATGTTTCCTCCATATCTTTTTCACTGTATGAAAACAGGGTTACAGATCAATTGATTTACCATCACAATCGATTAGATGACTCTCTTGCTATCTCTATTGTGACAGTAGACAGGCACTCATATAGATCTTTCATTAGAGGAGTCACTGAAAATCAAAGGTTCATTGCATGCCTAAATGGCTTGTAGCTGACTCATTAGGCCATTAACTAACCATTAATATTGTTTAAACTCAAACCTTACAGACAAAATAAATTATAGTCACGTTATCCAAACAAAATAACCTTAACCTCCTTAACAAGTATGTAATTATGTGAATTTATTACCATCTGATCCCACTGAACTGAGGGGTTCATTTTCAGAGCTATGAAAGGGCAAGATGAGAATACATCACCTTCAAGATAAGTGGTACTGGGAGGCAGGTGCCTCAGCCACTGATATGCTCTGCAAGGCATAAACCCACAAGATCCTGACTTGTCTGGTTAATTCCCAAACAAAATTATCTCACACGCAAAATGCTTCCCCCTTATGCAGTACCAAATCTCTTCTTATTTATTTTTAAATGTTTCTGCATTTCACAAATGTGTTGCATGTATAAAATGGCCTTCTCCATCTCACTATGGTACCAAGGCTTCACATAGACAAGCAGAACATAACAACAATTAGCAGTAATTGAATGAGAAGGCATTGGAAATTTTCTTTGATCATCATCCTTTCAAACTTGCAAATTCTGTATGTGTGATGCAATGATCTCCTGAAATTATATTGAAGAAAGAGTATAAAAAACCCATAGCATATGTTCTGAGATATAAAATAAACTTATGTTAGTGTGCTTCCCTTGGAAGGATGCCAGACAAATACTGCTTATTATCAATAATATAAACAAAATATGTTGCCAGCTATATACAGAGCTTAAAATAAGCAAAAAACCTGCACTACCACATTGCTGATATCCCAGCAGGTCAGCCGTAATGAATGCACCAGTTCTCACACATAATTTTTTATAAGATAACTTGCCTGAAAATGAAGCAGTCAATAGACTCATTTGCAGGCACATTTCTCTCCAGGAAAAACAACCATAATACAGTATCAATTGTTTCTTTTGGGTGTACAAAAAATGTGGATGCTGAGAGAGGAAAAAGACAACAATAGCACATAAATTCAATGACAGATGTGCAAGAAGCAATCAGAAGGAGAAGTACTGGTAATTAGAGCTGAAAATACAGTTTAATGTTCTTACAGAAGAACAGTCAGAAAATTACGAATACTGTAATAAGATAATTTAGTAAATGAAAATTATTGCTATTAATCAAATTGGGAAGGGGAAAAAAATCCCTCTAAACTGTGCACATTTACTGTACCAAAATATTGCTATAGAATCTCCTCCCATTCACACCAAATATAAACATAATTTTATATTTTTATAGAAGTGAGGCTTTAACATTTCATGGACTGTAGTAGTTCAGCTGAAGGGCAAAATACTTGACACAAGCATAGCTTAAGTAATTGTTATGATTGAATATTTATCATACAAACAATTAATTTTGTAAAAAATATGATAGCTTGTTAAAAAATCTGGTTACTGCACCTCAAAAATCCAGGTAAGAGTGTTATTTGGTAGAGGTTGGTAACACATGTGCTCACTGTCCTTCCAATAGGGTGGTCTGGAAAACCAGAGATTTTGCATTTTGCAGCAAGATGCATGTTATAAAAAGGGAGCTAAAGCCCAGGGCCAGACCTTTGAAATGCATTTTAATTATTTTCAGTGCACTGTCAGAACTTTGATACACGCTTGTGGAATCATGCAAATACCTCTTTATAGAATATATGTCCTATACCCTAAGGCACTGAGGGGATTGAAATACACTTTGGTGAAGTTAGGTGTTATAATAAAGTGAGGCAATAAGAGCAAGCCACCATATTACACAATTAGAAATCTACTTCTAAATCTTCTGGTTAGCATGGCTATGTTTTATATTTATGAAGGAGAAAATGTCCTGATTTTTCACAAACTAGTATTTGCAGGACAATGAAAAATATGATGCACCTTAGAATTGCTGAATCAAATTAATTTGGTTTCATATTTACTCATTGACCTCAAGAGCATTTCCATTCAGTGTTATAGGATGTCTGCAAAAGATTTATTCAATTCCATGTCCATATATTGAGGTGAGGACACATTAACCCAGTGAACTAGATATAGAAAAAAATATTAATTACTTGAACTGAATTTTGACTTCTGCTTCTAAACCCAGTATTTTCTTATCTATGGCACTCTGATAAACCACACCACAAAAAAATATTTAAGCTTGTACATGAGTTTAATAAAATGAGTAGGTCCAGTCAACTCAACAGTGGCAGATTTAGTTGTCTGTCTACCATGCATAGGATCTAGTAATAAGAGATTATATGGAAGGACTTCCATGGAGTCTACCAGAATTTGTATAGTGAGATAAAACATGAGGTATTAGATTGATATAAATTTTCAGGTGAGTTGAATTATGCATGTCAGGTGCTTGCTTTTCTGTACAGGCAGGGCAAGGACTCCAGTTACTCAACATACACTGGACTCCAAGTTTTTAAGTACCTGACATGAGGTCATTAGAAGGAAATTTGAAAATTTTATATTTTAAAAAAATACAGTTTAGAGTAATATATGTTCTTATAATTGTGTTTAAGATTTAATTGGAATCAGCTGTGTACAATAAGATGGAATATGAATGATGTGTAAGTTCGTTACCAGCTGATCCCCCTTGGATTCTTTACTCTCTTTGGAAAATGTCAGTGGTATGTTTGAGCAGTGTCTGGGAACTCCTGTGGTCTGCCACCTTACTGGGCTGATGATGGGAGTGGTTTCCTTCCTCTTAAAGGCTTCACTTGCACCTCTTTGGATGTTGCTAAGTCCTCCCAAATACAGATGGGGTTTATTCCTGGGATATTAAATTTTTTCTAAATATACAATATTTCATTTTTGTATTTCACCATCATGCATTTCTTAAAAAATTTCTAGTCTGAGAATACATTCAAGGTTTTTCATCTCTCCCATTCATTTTCCGAAGTATGACCTATTAATTCAGTGCTGTGCCCCAAAGGAACTTGGTGCACACAGCATTGCTCATGGAGAAACCTGCCTCAGCACTATGTAGAACAGACCCAGCTTTTGCAAAGTATCTCCATTCTCAGTGTATTTCTACCTGGTTATTTAACCTTGCTGAGTGCAAGGTGCTGTACCTGGGTCAGGGCAATCCCTGGTGTCAGCACAGGCTGGGCATGAACAGGTGGAGAGCAGCCCTGCTGAGAAGGACTTGGGGGTGCTGGTGGGTGAGAGGCTGGACATGACCCAGCCATGGGCACTCCCAGCCCAGAAACCAAACGTGTCCTGGGCTGCATCCAAAGCAGCGTGGGCAGCAGGGCCAGGGAGGGGACTCTGCCCCTCTGCTCTGCTCTGGTGAGAGCCCACCTGCAGTGCTGCATCCAGCTCTGGGGACCCAGCACAGGAAGGACATGGACCTGTTGGAGTGAGTCCAGAGGATACCACCAATATGATGAAAGGGATGGAGCACTTCTCCTATGAGGAAAGGCTGAGAGGATTGGGGTTTTTCACCCTGCAGAAGAGAAGGCTTCAGGGTGACCTAATTGCAGCCTTCCAGTACCTGAAGGGAGCCTACAGGAAAGACAGAGAGAAATTATTTACAAGGGCATGTCGTGATAGGGGGAATGGCTTCAAACTGAAAGAGAGCATATTTAGATTAAATGTTTTGAGGAAATTCTTTACTGTGATGGTGGTGGGGCAATGGCACAGCTTGTCCAGAGATGTGGATATCCCATCCAAGGGAATGCTCAAGGTGAGGTTGGATGGGGCCCTGAGCAATCTTGTCCAGTAAAATGTGCCCCTGCTCATGGTGGTGGAGATGGGTAGAACCAGATGATCTTTCAGGTTCTTCACAGAAGCCACTCTATGATTCCATGATATAGTATAGGAGCAAGTTGGGAAAATATGATGACAAATGTTCAAAATTTTGAGTACATGTATGTCTGTTAGGAAGTATAATAAATACATGAAAAAAATCTGTATAACTACTCAGATTGCCCTTAAGTTGAGATTTCCTACATAAGAAATTTCCCTGAAAATGTGAAAATTTACTAGTTTTGGGGTTTTTTTGAGAGAAATGTTTCCGTATTTTTCAACAGTCTACTTTTTGCAACATTATTATTATTATTTTCCTTTTCCAAACAGCAATGCCTTCAGGCATATTATCTTACACTTGGCTTTGCATTTAACATGCCAAATAAGGCAAGGATTAGTCAGGAGACTTTAGTTAGTGGATCTGCAAATCAAATATATATGTCAAAAAGAGAATCCAAAGGAAACTAGAAATTAATATCCACTTCATCTGATCTCCCATGAAAGGTGATATGCTCTGAGAAAAGATAATTAAATAAGACTCATCTAGACTTTGACACACAACTTTTTGAATTTTAAAATAAATCCTTGAAGTAAACTGATGATAGATTTGCCCAACTGCTGATACTTTTCAAAGAAACTGTCACACAAGACTTCACTTTTATTTTACATGATCAACTCCCAGTAATTTTGACTCAATGTTATTTAGACAATCATTTAAACATGGAATGTCAAATGCCATGAACACATATTCCACACTTCCATATCTCATCATGTTCTTTGAAGAACTTCCTCTGACTTTTTCTGAGGGAAAAATGCAATACTAATATTTAGATGCCAGGTTTTGTACCTAGTTTCTTGCTTAAAGATCTGTGTGGAATTGAACTGGTAACTGAATATTTAAATATCAGTACAATGGGATTTTGATGCTTTGTTTTCCTGAGCAAGGTGCAGCAATTGGGAATTAGGTAACTTGACTGTGGTCTACAGTCATACTTGTGAAACTTTGCCTTGGCTGAAAACAGAAATAGTAGAAACTCAAAATATAAAATAGTCTATGTACCTTTAATGACCAATGTTGACTACACATCTGTGAAGGATCAAGAAAAGAATCCATACGTGTTTAAATGTTTTCTATTTTGAAAATAATTATCCAAAGCAGAAATGGGTGATCTGTCAATTTCTCACTGAGGTATTTGTGTGTATTTACTTGCTCTATTTTATTCTCAAGAAATGCTTCTGCAGGCTGACAAAATTTTTAACTGCTATGATTAGGAATCAGTACCATATCCCTGCTGGTTTTCCACATATGTAAGAAGAGGAGTGTAAGTTATAAAAATGGAAAATTAAACAGGGAAAATACACAGGAATTTCTGTGATTGCTTTTTAATCTACTTTTTAAAACAATATTCAAATATGATTTTTCAACAAGAAATGGTGTGGTCAAAGTTGTATGTAAAATACAGCCTACATTTACTTATTTTTCTTCATAGAATGTAGGAAAGTTGGGTTTTTTAAAAATAATTTCTTGCTCAGAACAAAAGAATATACTGTTTATTACATTGATTTCATACTGTCTTTTCTTATTTTCAGTATCTTGCAAAATGCACTCCTCTGTTAGCTGCCTCATCATTTTATTGCATCCTACTTGCTTTAGCACTCCATAAATACTAATCTTAAGGTATAAAATAATTCACTCCATTCACTCTAGCATCCTTCTTTCCTATGCATTGAAGTACATACACCACCTCTTCACCAAGTGTCTTCCTGAACATCTGGGTATATTTTCTTAGGACAATGAGTAACAAAATATGTATTGTGTATTATGGGGCACAGGAATTGCAGCAGAAGACACAATATGAGCAGAATTTGCTGATGGAGCTCTTTCTACAAAAATGTCTATTATCTGTGAAAATTAAGGAATGCTCAGCTATCCTGTTTTACTCGCCTCTTCTGTTTTCAGTTGCATGTTGCCCTAAACTTACTCTACCTTTCACTGAATTGATTCCCTAAGGAGGTTCTGTTGTGGTACAAATTATTTGTCACGTTGGCATATTTATACCTCCTTAAAATAAATTTTCAGTGTCTATGCACTCATACTTTTTGTATTGGCATTTAGGCATTTCAAAAGTGACACTGAAAAATTCATTCTTATAAGTTTTTTTATTATTAAAACCCTAGAATACAATACTGTGATTCAGAATGTAAGGGGTGTTTTGAAGTGTCTTAGACACTGGGGATTTTCTTCCACTTGCCACAAGTACATTTCTTCTTGGTGTAACATCTGAAAGCCAAAAAGCCAATAAGAAATATCAGACATGTTTCCCAAAGGCCCAGGAATTTGGGACATTCATAAGAAAGTGTATTTAGAAATCACTACACTAGGCATCTATCTCAGCAGTGTGTTGTGAGTGCTTCACATACCAAGCAAAATTAGAACCAGAAAAAGGGAATTCCTCATTTCTGTGACAAGGGCAGTGGTCTCTGGGGCAAGGCAAAGGCAGTCCAGGACATGGATCTGCTGGAGCAAGTCCAGAGGAGGGCCACAAAGATGAGCAGGGGGCAGGTGCACTTTGGTATAAGGACAGCTGAGAGAGCTGGGATTGTTCAGCCTGGAGAAGGCCTTAGAGCAGCCATCCTATACATGAAGAGGGGTATAAAAGAAAGTCAAAGGAGGACTTTTTAGAAGGGCATGTAGTGCTAGGACAAGAGGTAATGTCTTTGAACTGAAAGATGCTAGGTTTACATTAGATGTAAGAAAGAAATTCTTTTCTGTGAGGTTGGTGAGGCACTGGAAAAGGTTGCCCAGAGAAGGGCAACAGGTGCCCCCACCCTGAAGGTGTTCAAAGTTAGCTGCACAGGTTTTGAGCAACATGGCCTAGTGAAAGGTGTCCCTGCCCATGGTGGTGGTGGGGGTGGAATTAGATGATCTTTAAGGTACTTTCCAACCCAAACCATTCTACGATTCTATGGTTCTAGGATGTATGTTATTGTGCTAAGTCCAGCAAGAGATTTTTAGCAACAAACAGACTTTTCTGCATAGAATTAGCATCCTTTTAACTCACACCCTTAATACAGCCTGGCTAGAAAGCCTGATACAATCTATTAGGTATATTTGAAATAAATATGTTCAGTATAGGTTAAAAATAGTATTGGTGACGGGTACTGGTCTCTTTCACAAACATTCATTTATTGGCAATGCATGAAATTGTTCTCAAATGGGATATTTACATTTTCCACCCTCCCCCACATTCTTTTTAGTTATTAACTTCTATTCTCTGGCAGGTGAAGCGTGACACTTTTGGCCCTGTGCCAGTCATCTCACAGAGGGTGGCACCATGGCCCACAGCAGGTGTGGGGCTCTTGGATCTGTTCCTTCTGCTTTCATCTGTACTTTGTACAGGAACTTTCCTTCCAGACACACCGTTTCAATTTCAGCTACATGGGTGTGACATTGCCTTGTCAGAAACAAACAGCTTGAGGTTTTGAGCATCTTTTGGGTGGTCCTGCCTTTTTTATTGCAATGATGCAAAACACATAAAAGATGATGAACATTTCATGTGTCTGTGTAGAAGGGCTTTGTAAATACACAGCTGATTTGTTTTTAAAAACCAAAGCAATGCATCGTCAAGACAAAACTCCCTGAATATGATTCACCTACGTTTGGGCATTTTGGAGGAAAAATTTAAATGTTCCAGTTATTTTCCCATAAAAATAAATCAGTGTAACACCATGCTTAGTCAATCAAGATGATGATCATCTAGCCAAATTGTTCCCAACTTAGAGATATGGATTAACGGAGCATGTTATCTTATTGACTGATATTAATTCGGATTTAGAGGCATGATGCCTCTTGTACATATACATGTATTTTCATTGCTAATTTTTCATTCTTGGTCATGACTAAGTATTTTTGTTCATAAACTTCCTAAACTTTTCTTCATAAAAGGAAATGCTGACTTTTGAGGTTTTCAGCTCTATGTAATGGGTTATGAACATAAATTTACCATCATGTATTATTACCATGTGTGATATAAGGTATAATTTTCCTGTATACTACCTTGTCCTTAATTCATCATGTATGGCCAAAATTCACATAGGAGTTCACTATATTTATAGGAAGACAGCTGGTAGCCGTACCTGTTTCTGGTTTCTGAGACCTGATACAGAGATAAGAGGTGATAAGAGGTGATGATTGTTGAAGTAATTGAATCCAATATCAATGGCAAGTAAAAAAGATATTTAAAGCTCCTCATGGTAAAAATTTGGACCCCTTTGCCTTGGTTCAGTTGCCCATGCCACACAAAGAGGTGCCTAGCACCATTCCATAAAATGTAGGATACAATATCAGGTTAAAAGGTAAATGAATCAGGTAAAAATACTAAAATCCCTAGAGCTGTATGGATTAACTTCACTTCAAAGGCCAGTGCCTTTAAGTCTTCGGTCCAATTAACAACCTGTCTGGCTTACTGATTAAGAAAAAAGTCTGTTAATATGAATCAAAATGGAAGGTTAGGTAGGACATTCACTTTGCAAAAATACAAATTTAGGAACTTGATTCTGTTGCCTAAATATGCACATGTAATGACATTTCCTTTCTTTGTGTCACCCTTACATTTTTGTTTAAGCTGTTAGGGAAAATCCAGGGAGTAGAGTCTTCTAACTTTGCTCTAGGATGGTGTAACTCATGGTCCTTCTATTTCTGAGGAGAGTCTGTGTCCTAGTGATCCTTGTTAATTTTTTCCAGGCAAAACTGTTCCTCTCCATATGAACAATTCAATATTAGTTGTTGCAAATGCTGAAATTCTAGAAGTGTAAATGTCCTCATTCCAGTACCACAGAATGAACTTGACCTCTGCTCTTAGAACACTTTTTAATACATTCAGCTATATGCATCAGTGCAAATATATACTGAGAAAGCACAAGACAAAAGAGAGTTTCATGGTTTCAGTACTCATAGTGTATGTGGGATTAAGACAATAGCTCTAAAGAAGTCCTCTCAGTTGCACAAAGGACAAAAGGGATTTGAACCAAATTTTCCATGCAGTTTCTCTTTATGCAGTTTGGACGACTCCCTTGATGGAAGTAGTGCCAAACCTGGCACTCTGTGGTTTTAACTTCAAATAACCCAGCAAGATTTGACAGGGAAAAAAAAATAGTTTAACAATGACCCATTGAAAGGTCTCATTATCTTTCCCATACAGTGCACATAGGAATAAGCTGTTCACATTCCTTTTAACCTTGCTGGAAAAGATTCACTTCTAATCAGAAGGGCTACACATTCGTGAAGAGGAGAATGATGTTCCATTAGTATGCAGGACGGATCCTTCCAGGTTAGTCCATATTTGGTTTGAATTAATTCCCTCTATATTAAACACAGAGCAAAATCCAAACCTTTTGAATTTAATTTAATGTGCTTACACGTAGGAACTTTTTCATTCATACTAAGCACTGCTTGGTGTTGTAACAATCATTACCATATATTATCGTGATTCATCTTGTCAAAGATCCACTTATGAACTCCATACTATGTGCTGACATTATACATTTGAATAACTGCAAAAGAAGGTTTGATAAGATGTAGCACTTCAAATGAAAGGCTCAATATTGTGCTTTGACATAGTACATTGTAGCAGCTGTGGAGGAAAAGCCATTAAGATGGATCATGTCAATGCATAGTATGGAGCCGTTAACACTAAGATTTTTGACGTGATTTATCTTAATAGCTGGATATCTATAGTGAAATAACACATTTTATTCTGTTAGAGATCCGTATGTAAACAGCTCAAGGACAGCACTGTATACATGCTGCATTGCTCTGAGTATGTAAAGAGGAGTGCACTACACATGCAAACGTAGTTTGCTTTGCCTGGCCCAGAAAGGAGGACAGAGAACTTGAACTTCTCCCTGCTGCATTTCCCTTCTTCACAAAATCACGTACTCCTTCCTGAGGGAGGGTTCTGGGCAGAACGCTCCACGAGTAATTCACTCTCCCAAGAAGAATTGTAATTAGAGCTCCCACAATAGTTAAGCAGCTGGTGTTCTCTGACTGCTGCTTCATCAACTGTTCATAATTGCTTCATTGTTCCCCTGTGCTCCCTTCCAGCTGATGGCTTCTTCCACCTGTTGTCTCTCATTTTACACTTCAAATGTGAGCTCTTTTGCACAAGTTATATCTATACAAGACATTCTGAGATAGCTTACAGGCAATCTCATAATACAAACCCCCATTATGAATTATGACAATGATAGTAATAATAATAATAATAACATTCAAAAATTAAACTTGTTTAAAAAACCTGCATTATTTCAAGTGGCTTGCTAGAAGAGGCTGCTGAGTTCATATTGAAGCCCAAAGGCAAATGTGAAGCTTGAAGAAAGTCTGCTTTGCTCTTGGCTCTGAATCTAGGAGACAGTTGTGAAGTGGGAGGCTGTAAAGGGTTGGCTAAAAGAGAATTAGAGTGGCAAGCAATGAACAGCCTCTGCTTGATTTCTTTTGTGCTCTGCAAAACAGGAATTTTTATATGCTTAGAGAAATATGTTGAAAAAAATTATTCCCTCATCTGTTTGTTTTACCTTCAGGTACAGGGACTTCATACTTAATTTTGGTTGGTCAAAAGGGGGACTACACAAAAGATGTTTTTCCAAATAAAATGTGCAGATATTATGTCCATGGATCCACATGTGCTAGCTCTGTAACCAGCTGCTGTAAATAGCTGAACTCTAAGTGCCAGAACACAGGCTAAAATGGACATTTTTCAGATCAACAGAAGTAATAAAAGTCTATCCTTTTCTGTGACAATAAAGAAAGAATTGCTGCTTTGTCCATTATGAAGCAATGTTATAAAACTTAACAAAATAGCAGCTTTTTGAAATGTTTTGTTTGTCTCTTTGTTCTGGTGCTAGATGTTTGGTAAATGTAGTTTAATAGGCCTGCTGTGGAATTCAGCAGAATGCTATGGAAGACATTATTGCAGATTTTTAGAGGGGTTTTTTTTGTCAGATTTTACTCAGTTTCTTCTAATCTATTGTAGTTGCTGCAGAATCTCTCTCTAAAAAGTGATGCTTAAAAATTGTTTTTTCTCATCAGTATCTAAAATTAACATACTGCAAAAGATAATTAGAAACCAATCATACAGTGGGATCCCACCTATACTTTTTCCTAGAGATCACTTTAAACTCATTTTACTGCAGAGAGCCATCAGTTCTAAGGAGGGATATTTACTAGTAGCAGCTGTTACTAATGTTTAAAAGCCATGTTAAAAATACATTTTTAAAAAATAATATCAGATGCTTCTTTTGTGGATGGCTACAAACAACAGAAACCTAAAATCAGACTAGCTGAGAGTTCAATATCTAAACGTTAAAGATCAATACTAACTGAATTTCACCTGTAATGTTTTATTGGCTCAGAGGAAGTTGAATGATGAAATAAACTGCTCACAGGGTTTTTCCAGTGACATCATTAGATCCTAAAAAGCCAGCAGCAATCTGGGAACTCAGGATGGAACAGATGAGCATTTTTAATGATGCAAAACTGATTTTAATTTAATAGCAGAACTGTTTTGTTTGAGTTACTTTGAGATACTCATAATATACTTTGCCAACAGGGGAAATATCTCAAGGTTTGCTGTTGGACTTGTTCATCCTTCTCTATCTATGGAGCAAGGCAGTTTACCAGTGGCCAAAAGATTTGCTTGCAATTTGGAAAGCTCTACTCTAGAAAAGGTAAAAATGAAGTTTTGAAGCTATTTATCTACCTTTTCTGCAACCCTCACAGTTGTCTACTTTGTAGACAGCATATTTCTCGCCCAGTTTTGTTTTTTCCCAGAATGTTCTAAAGGTATAGTTTTTATTTCATGAGAAACAAAAACAAATGGTGAAGCATGGCAAATTCTTGCTTGACAGCCAGTCCTATTTCACAGCCTATGGAGCCCATTTGCTGTTCACTTCCAGTGCTGTCCATAGAGGCATCTGAGAATTAACATGGTGGCTTTCTTTAGGTAAAGCTCTTAATTATTCTTTCTAAGCTCATGCTATGCTTTCCCACCCACGGGGAAAAAAACCTTACTGCAAAAGATGTTTCTTTGGCCTGATGTTAATACAGTCTTTGTAGCTTCAGTTTTGTTTGACTTGCATGAGTCAATATAACACTATGTGTTAAAAGATCATGATGTTTCCAAAATCTGGGGTCGGCATGACTTTTAGTCAGACTTAGTTTGATCTTTTTAACTGCAGGAGCTGTCTGTCAAAGGGTAGATTTCAGTTACACCCCACTGCTATCTTTTTGTGTTTGAAATTTATGAGGTATTTTATTGGTGACTAAACAGGAGTATTTTGAACTGAGGCAATATGCAAATCATATCCTACTATGTTGCTTAATTCTTACTTTTTAAAAACCACAGATAATCATATATAACTATCTCCACAAAGGAAATCGGACTGATTGCACTGTGTCTACACAGGTGAACACAGGAATGCCTCTGAATACCACATATGCATGTCAGAAGCCTCCCAGTTTCTGGGTGAAACCTCAGGCACACCATGACCATTTCCATGGTCAGACAAGCCAGTAGATCTTCTGGGTAGGGGCCAGAGTGTCTTCAAGCAATGCCCTGAGGGAGCAGAGATACTAAAACTCAGGGTGGTTGGGATGTAGTGCTAGGGTAGGTCCAAGAAATGATCCCTGATCATTCTCAACTACTGCTAGTTAGCTTCCTCCCTTTAGGTCCACCTCTAAAACAAACCCACTTGAAAGGGGACTGTCCCTTAACCAGGAGAGATGCAAATTAGTTCCTGTCATTGGCCTTGGTGCACAGCTACACTTTTTTTTCCTTAACAGCTCTGACATAGCTGAAAAGCCTTGACAGCAGTATCTCAACTGGCTTTCTTCTTCCATAATTTCCACACAATTTTTCACTACAGTTACATTTTTATGTGATTTTGCATTATGTTGTTAAAATTTGCTGCAATCTCCATGTTTCTCAAGAGGAAAAAATAGCACCAACAATTTTTTTTTATCTGCCCAAATTTAAGTCCAAATATGTATTTTTAAGCTAGTATGATTGCTCAAATAGTACACTGCAGATATAAAAAATCAGCATTAAAATTTCAAACCACAGATGAAAGTAAAAAAATTTAACATAGGTTGAAATAGGTTATAGTAATGAAATACTGCCATCTCACTCGTGTTTCCATGTGTATCAATACCAGTTGTGCTGTATAAAACAGAAACTCCGAAGGAAAAGCAGTTGAAATTGAAAAATCTGTTTTGTGAGCCAACAAGAACTTATAGAGTTATCTTTCGAGGAACAGGGATCAGAAGCCAATATTCAAAGCAAAATTACAAAACCACAATTTGGTGCACAAGAACAATAAGTTTGGACTATTTATCCACCAGTATTTCAGTTAATTCCTTCCTTATTCATATTGTCTTGCAGGTACTGACCATAATGAGGTCAGAAGCTGGGAAGAAATAGAATGGTCCAAAAGTTCTAAAGTTTTTAAAAATTTCCTTATTAAAAAAATTCTTATTCAGCTTGAGAGAGTTTACAGTTTTTGTAGACAGCAGTACTTTAGAGGTCCATTTGGATCCATGAATGCTCAGGGATAATGAAAATTTGTGTATAGAATTGTAAAACCAAGAACTAAAGAATATGCGGGCAGTTCTAAATAACAGGATATCACTTTTCAGAATTTGTGAGTAGAAGACTTCTACACTTTCTTTCTGTATGTTTTCCTCAACTGCTTAAGTGGAAAACTTTTTTTGTTTTTTTGCCAAAACTAACCCTGCACAGGCAGAAAATGATGCTTTTTTGTCCTCTAGTGGTTAAAGAGATATTTTGTCCCCTAAGACAGAGAACCTCTGGGAAAAAATCACACCACCCGAATTGAGGAATATTAATGAGGAGTTGGAATTGGGAACTGCCGTCTGCACACTTGGTTGAACTCAGGATGTGAAATTCCATTTGGAGCTGCTATTTTTGTCCACATTGACCATCAGAGAGCCTAGGCTGATAAAATTCACTACCTTTCTAAGCTCCCAGAAGTTCATTTGAAGAAATGAGGGCCCATGCATCAATCCTGGCGCATGATAGAGGAGCACGGACCGTGAGGCACAAAACATGGCTTTTCTTCCCTGAAACACATAAGGCTTCAGAGCAACCCTGGGCAAAGGGCCCTGTGTGGTGGGAAAGTGGGGAGCTGCCCTCTGCCATTTCAGAAGAAACAGAAATGAGGCAAGGAAGAAAAGAGAGATGCATTCCATCCTAGGACTGCAACAAAAATGGAATGCTCTTCTGATTGGAGCTTTGAAGCAGTATCAAATAATTACAGTATGACTTGACTAGAGTGAGGTGAACTCTTCCAAGCAAATAATTTATTTGGTGAGTCAAGTCCCACTTAATAATCAATAATCCCCCTCAACTTGGTTGTTATTTGGTAATGTTTGATTACACAAATGTATTTTATCACATGGAATGGACAAATAGCCCTGCTTTGGCTGTGCTCACTACTCATCATTATTTGCCTTTCATGATATGTGTTTGAGCATCAAATTTTCACAGTATGGTTTTTACCCTTTCATGAGTTGCCAAAAATTTTTTCAGGAGGTGAAAGAGAATTTCTGATGTTCTGGCGAACACTTCCAATAAAGCGTTTCTGTGACCATGCTCACAGGAGAATATTATCTGGCTTTCACCTTCTTCTAATTTCTCAGTAAAGCATATTTCTTAAAATTTCTCATATGAATCGCAGTGAAAAAGTGGTGAATGTTATTAGAGAATATTTGTAGTCTGAATCTGGCTGTGTCCACACTTGTCTAGGTTGTCTTAATGATATTGTGCAGTGTTTTCATTCTGATAATATTTTTCTGATTTTAGTATTTCCTTCTAGCACAACATCTTCCTTCTTATGCTGTGACCTATGCCAAAAATGTCACACTTAGATATTCTGTGGTTCTCTCCAAACTGCCTGCCTTTGTCTTGAAATAAAAATGTTAGGTCTGCAAAACCAACTGCTTCCTGTGCTCCCAGGCTCATCTAAGTACAATAATTCTATAAAAAAAATCATATCTATTTGATTTTACAGCTATTTTCATGGCTAAAGATAGAATTATTGTTTTTGGTAGAAGCAGTTTCTTTCTGAGCTCTCAATCTTTTATTGCCTTAATTAATAGCCTTGAAATACACTCCACTGTGTCACAACATGCAGTCAGCATGCAGATTATGCATTTTTATAAGTAAGGCATAAACCCTCTATTTTCTTTTTAAGAGCTATGATATTTGAGCCAAGGTGAATCACCAGCTTTTATCTGCATCTCTTGACTGCTGCTTAAGAGAATTAGTGGCACTGGTTAGCTTTGTGAGGACAGCTAAGAGTAGCCAGATCAATTGCAACTCATAGACAGAAATCAATGAAATGTGTCTCAGTAAATCTGACTGATCCTCGGGTCACTACAGAGTGCATTATCCTGGCCTTACCCTGCTACAAGATTAGACCCAGAAATAATCGTAAGTGAGATTCCCTCTGCTCTTTTAAAACACGTTACAGTGCTATTGCTGTTCTGTGGAAACGAAACTTCACAGACAGACACAGTGAGAGCAATACCACCATGCAAATGAAAGAGACTTCACCCTCTAGGTTCACCACCCTGGGAGGAAGACAAAGTACCATTTCAGTCCTGTCTGCAAAGAAGAGGTCAAACAAAATTTGAAATTATAGACGTGGTGTTTTCTTAACTAGAAACAGAAACACACATGCAGCATAGAGGGTCAAACTTCTGGACAGAGTCAGTGAAACCTTCACTAAATTTAACACAGTTACTTCAATTTACTGACAACTGGGATCTCCCCAGAATGTTGCTAAGGGGCTGTTTGTAGAAGCCTGCATATCTTTTGAGACTTTAGCTTTGCTTCCAACAACCACAGGCTCTGAATACCCTTCAGAAAGTCAAGGAAGAAAAGTGGTCTTAATCTAATTTACTATATATTTTTTATAGAAGGGCTGCACATAGTTGAGCAGAGCAAAGCTCATGCCTGCTGTGCAGTGAGGGCTAACCTGTGCCACAAGGACAGAGCCTCCAGTGAAAGTTGCATATCCTATGAGTTCTTCTGATTTGGCACTCTGGGTTAACCTGTCAGTAGCTGCTTCGCTCTGACCATATAATAACACTGCAGCAACTGCAGCGATGCAGCCCAGGTGAGTGGGCTGGCAACCCCACCAACTTGTACACAAAAATGTGGTGGGAAAGGTGAGAAAAACTCAGGCAGGAGATCTAAAAGAAATACTGGGTTGTTAAATGGTGGGGGATATCACCTTGATGAAAGCCGTACAGGAAGGCATGTAAAATTGCTGGGTTGAGCAGCTAAGAGTCAAATGCCAAAAAGGTTTTGTGAGGTGATAGAGGTGTCAAACCTCTACGCCCTTCTAACAAGAAAAGCTACTTCAGCAAAATACTCACACCTGTCTGAAGGGAAAATTGTATCTTTATTTTTGGATGATAGAGCATCCACAAACACCTCTGTAATCAATGAAAGCAGACGAGACAGCAGGAATGTGGTTATGTTACACACTTCTGCTTACTGACTCAATACATATACACAGGACTGAGTGTTCACAGGATGTCCGTGTTCACAAACAAGAGTAAAGAACATTTGTTAAAGCTCCCCTCCCCCAATCTCTTGCTATCTCTGCTTAATAAACATATTAGTTTAGTGAATGCAAATTACTGCTAGAATGACATAGTCTATACTTAAAAAAATGTTGAAATATTTTGTTATCTGATATACAGAGATTCATAAAAATAGCTATTAACTTTGGAATGAGAGTATAATGTGGAATTTATTAAATGAAGAAATACAACAACATTACTTTTATGAACTGTGAATTCATTTCCATGGTTAAGGATTAGCAATAAGAAGCTCTCAATATGGAATCAGAGACTGCCAGCATGGGTGCAATAAACTTTTCAGAATGGTTCATAAGATTATACTAATTAGGGATAATCTAATTTGAACAATTTTTATCTTCTCAAAAAGTAATATGGTGTCACTCTATGGGAAGAGTCACTACCCGGGCTCCAGGGATATACTAAAAAAACCACACACGTTATCTGTAATATTAAAAATTATGGTTGATCCATGAGACAGTCTTAGATCTACCCTTCTCCTCTCAAAAGATCCACCATATAGACTGTTAAGCCCCCATAATTATCTCCCCTACTTGTGACAAGCATGGGCTAATCAGTCTCTGAGGGAGTTTTCCTGCGGATCATTGAGAAGCGTGTGTATGCTTCACATTGCTTATCAAGCTATTTTGTACGCAGTATCACATAAGAGCTGACAAAAGTTCATTATCCTCATCTGGACTAGAATGACTCCAAATTAGGAAAAAAAGAGACAAGCTTTTTTTTTTTTTTTTCCCCCATCCCTTTCTATTTCCTTTCCTTTTTTCCAAAAGGAGAAAAAGTATCTCTAGTTTGCATTGCAACAAAGATCTTAGCTAAGAAAAAAAGCAAGCTAGGTTCTAGCAGACTTTAATCCCATATTAAAAGATTAGAAAAAACATCTGAAGAAATCAGAGATAGTCTAATTGAGGTTCTCGCCTTTAATCCTGTGAGTAGACTCCCCCTTGGATACCAGGATCTGTCAGTGCATAGTCCTGGGAATTCTCTAAGGAAAAATAAACCACAAGAAATGGACATACAACACGCTCTCTCACATTTAAACAGAGAAAGAAAAAAAAAAAATCCAAGAGATGGCAATGTCAAAACACATCCTCTCCCAAGAAAGCGAAAAAAAGATCAGGTGCAATATAAAATGAAAACAAAAAAGCAGATGAGAAGAACAACAGTTATTTTGGAAGTTCTTTGATAACACCTACAAATGTAACCTGAAAGGAAATCATCTGGCTTGGTTCTGCTTTCCTCATGCAGATCAAAATGCCATTTTTATTGCGTCTTTGCTTTTTAGTTTGCTGGCAATTGTATTTCCACTCAACTAACTGCAGTATAAATGTATTAAAAATGAATTTTTGAATTAGTCCTTTAGAATGATGTTTAAAATAAACTATAGAGTAACCAGAGCCCAAAGGAAAATTAGACAGAAGTATTCATTTGTGTTTGTCTGGCAAATAAGGGCAAGATGTATACAAAGAGAGATATTCATAAAAATTCACTATAACACCAAGCCAAACTTTTTAATATTAAAAATTATTAAAGGAAGAGACACTTCATAAGAGACACTTCATAAGCAAAAGCAAAGTAACATTAAGCTGGGGTTTTATACAACACCAGTCTGAAAGCGAGTGACCAGTATGGCAAATCTATCAATTTGATTGTAAAGTTGCAGACTACAATTTGAATTCAGACACTTGCAACTACATTTCATTGTTTTTAAAACTGTTCTCCCTTGCTTTATATTTTTTTTCCATGTTTGCTGATCCATTTCCCTAGCAGCAGGGTTAAACATATTTTTTTAATTGGCTATTACATGGTGGGCACATGGAAATGCATTGTTTTGATAGCTAGCTATTTGTAATTTTAGTAAAGGGAAAATTAAGGAACTCTTTGTAACAGGTCAGATGTAATGGCAGTGTTAACTTGACCAAAGCTGGAAGAGTCCAATTTTATAGCTGTGCTTTCACGCTGTACATTAGAGTAAAAAACAGAGAAGATAAATAGAGTGAAAGATGGAAAACAAAATAATAATAAAAAAATAATCAGAAAGTACTTCAGCATGAAAAATCAAGGTAACATTGCAAGCAGATGCAATAAACATAAAAGAGGTTTGGGACTTATTTTTATTGCATGGAAAATTACTGTGATTCATTGTTCTAAATTATGTAAAGATAAATAGATAGTGGAATTATGAAGTGTATAAACATAAATGTGTTTGCCTTCCATTCAATATATTCTATATTAATATAAAGCAGGGTTAAATCACTGTAAGTTCAGAAAATTTTATTTTATTTCCTCTATAAATTAATTCAAGACATAAGAATGTCATTCTGAAAATTTTAATATACAATTTAATATTTTATTAACAATGTTTAAGAAAAAGATTCATGTGTTTCAGTAGTCTTGTTAGAAGGCACTACAAAATGTCATAGGAATCACTGTAAGGCAGCAAGTTCCTATGGCTTAACATAAAGACCATGAACAAATTAAAAGTCTAATGCTCTTAGTGTTTCAAAATTCATGACATCAGTGGGAGGAAAAAACTCTAAAAGTGCTTGATCCAGTATGGCTGGCATTGGCAGATTTTGCTTTTTTTAAGGCGAGCATTGTCTGTGTGAGATGTATAAGAAGTGACACTGCAGAGTTGGAGAACAACAGCGCCCAAACCCCAGGTCTCCAAGAACCTTGTGGATAAGCTGAGTACCTTAAACTGACATTGAATTAAACAAGAGTGGAAGGTACTGAACACGCATTGAATTCAAGAGTAGTTGAGTTTCTCAGCACTTGGACAGATCAAGACCCCAATTTTTGTTTTGTCTTTTATAACAAACAATGCCTCAAGGCAAGTACATACAGTAGGAATTTTGCATAAAGTTAATTGTTCACTATACATAAAAATGACTCCTTATTTTAATGAGGCTCAGACACACACTGACCTAGTCACATTATTTTCTGGTATGTGGACTTGGCATTATCAACAGTACAAATTAATTTGGAGTAAGATTTTTTTCCTCTCAGGTTAGGCAGAGGTTTGATAGGAACTAAGCCCATGCAGGGCAGCATTAATTCTGCAAGGGGAGTGGGATAACACATTATGCCTTGATGACTGCAGCAGATACTATGCATTTTACTGTAATTTCTTCTTGCAACTTGTGCAAAAGGCATCCGGGTTTTCTTGCACAAATCAAACAAAGAATAAACATAGTGCACATTTTATGTGAAGCAGTGAGAAATATCATTTGTTAGCATTTGATCAAAGAGTTCTGTAACAGTTTGGTATGATATACAGTGCTAAAGTAACAGGCATATTTAATCTTCTACAGCAGGCATATTCAGAAATATTCTTGCATAGCACTAGGAAATCTTTGGAAAAGTTTCTTACAGGAATGTACAGAAAGTAAGTAAATTTATAATGAACTTGTATTTCCTTTGGAGAGTTTGATAGCCTTTTCAAACAGTTTGCTTCAACATGATCTGTTATCCAAAATCCTCCCTGCAATGATACTTAAGACCAGTGAATTCAAATTAATATAAGGCAGTTGGGATGAAAACCCTCTGTGCATGGTATAATTTCAGTAAATGACAAAATAACTAAGTAACACATGCAACAGACTCCAAAAGCAGATGTTTATAATAATGTAGCATGCAATAATGTTGGATGGTGTGTGAAGAGGAGAAGAGAGTAGATTCTGCTCTAAGATGCCTGCACTTATTGGTTCTATTGAAATGTCCTCTATCAAGGTACAGAATTTAATCTATATGTGGTAGAATCATGACTCGCAAGGAAGTGGCTCTAGTGATGTCTTGAGAGGCTACCTAGAACAGAGGTTGGACAGGGTTAAAGGAATAAAGTATGTATTTATTAAAAGGCCTTCAAAGGATACACCTTGGGCAGTACAAGAGCCCAGCTGTGGTTCCACCCAAGATGGACCCAAGATGAACTCCAAGTCACAAATTTTCACACTTTGATAAGTTTTGGTCCATTTACATTTTGGGGTTAATTGTCCAATTACATCTTCAGGTTATGAAGTCCCATCCTCCCAGTTTGCTCTCCTCACTTCGATGTTATTTATCCTTTTTGGGCCTGGAGCTGCAATGGTGTCCTTGGTTCTCAGGCTGGAAAAGGATTGCTTTGTCTAACTAAACTGTGAAGAGGACTTGCTAACACTTTGTATGAAATTCACAGTTATATCCTAATGAAGTACAGAATCTGGAAAATATGAAAGCTAAAACTTAAGGCATCACTAGCGCTGTGACCATTCATTGCTTTCATTCAGATAAAATGAATACTCCAGTTTTGCCTTTGTCTAAGCATTGGTCCATTGATTAGGAGGCATTATAGCTTTTTTACTGAAGAACCATTACTGCAGGATTGCCTTTGGTTTTCAGATCATGGGGATGTTTGTTTAATCAGAGCACGACTATTGAGAGAGGGACATACTAGATTTAAGCATCGCATCAATAATGCATGAAATCAAGAGATTTAAAAACTTACCCTATAGCATGTGAAATTTTGCTTGACAACCTTTAAGCTAATGCAGGTAAAAGCAGAGACGTGGTGACTTGAATGTATACCTGAGCTACTCGTTTTTGCAGGGGTGTTTTTGGCATAGATTGCATTTTCTTATGTGGCTCTAAGTCACAAACATTTAATGTGCAGTGGTAAGAACAAGTTAAAATGGCAAACTGATCTTCCACCAACATATATCTGGTAAAAAAAATTTATATTTGCACATATATGTGCACAGTTATGTGTTTGGAAGGATATATTTTATATTTCTTTTTTATATAGTCTTGATGTATAGGGGTAATTCTTGAATACAATAAATCCTCCCACAAGAAAATTTGAATAAGTGCAAATTACTGATTTCTAAAGTTTTCTTTTGAAAAAGATCCATTCTTTCCCATGAAGTAAACATTTTGCTAGGGAAAACTGACAGATTAACCTGGTTCACCTTTGCTCTGTTCCTTTGCCTTTTAATTATACAGACTCAAAGGCCTTTACTCATTCCAGGTATGTACATAACCAGTTTTGAAAACATTCATGCATGTTGGAAGAGAACACTCAGCTCAACCCATTCAACTTTTCTCCATCAAGACTACCAATAATTATCCCAATTTGTTCTAAATTGCTTTCTGCCAGAGAAATCAGGCCCATTCTTAACACTAATGAATTTTCAGCTGAGTGCTGTTTGATTTCACAGATAAGAGTTAAACCTAGTGAAAAAAAGGGCACAAGAATGCTTAAAAAACTACTGTTTATCTGGTGAGAAGTTACCAATACTCTTATCTCACAAGTGTGAAAGTCAGAAAAGGGTTTTTCTCTCTATTAGAGTAATTTCTGGAGATCTGATATGCTCTTCCCATTTGGCTCAGATGCTGCTTGTTGTTTTATGTCAAGTTGTAGATGGAAGCTTATGGTGTGAAAAAAAAAAAAAAATAAAGAAAACCTCAACAGATACCTTTGTTAAATATTTTATAAAGATGTCAGTGTTATGCATCTGCCTGTTTTCTTTCGTCTCCAAATTAATAAAATTAAGTGTAGATCTCTTAAAGAGATACTTTCAGAAGGAGGAAAATATCTGTAAGGTCCTTATCGAAATGATTTTCATATGTCTAAGAGACTTTTAATGATGAAATTCCTGAAGAGCTTAGCCTTTAGGACACTCTTACTTTCTTTTGAACAATTTAGTCATGTTTCAGTGGCCATAAATTGAACCCTTGGTTTCAAATTCAGATTATCAAAATATTCCTAAAGTGATCAATATTGCAAGTACAACATTATGCCTCACTGTCTGTTTGGTTTTAATTTATAGGGGATAGACATATTAAAGTTTGATTTAATATTTATAAATATTACAATTTTTCCATTTCTGCTTCCAAAGGAGGTCCCTCCTAGGGGCTATGACCTCACTGAACTTCTACTGCAGCCACGTGTGATCTGTCCCCTCTCACTGTAACTACCACTAATTTGTAAGGGGAACCTGGATAATCAGCTGTGCTCCTAGGAGTGTTTTCTAGGGATGTTTCTCCATGGAAACTCCGGCTAATTCGCAGTGGGATGGGGCATTTGGAGCAAAGCACCAGTGAGCCATGAAGGCAGGACACATATAGATCAGGGTAACCCCTTGGCCAAACCTGTGTCTCAACGAGACAGCAATGCACTAACACAGTTTCCCTGTGCTTAGCTCTGGAGTTAACTCTCTTGCAGCTGGACAGGGATCATTTTATTGCAGTTCATACACACAGCTAATCAAAAATGAGTGTGTATGGACCAAGAGAGATCGTCTTCACTCTGATGTTTTTGAAATGCTAGGCATTGAGATTAATTAGTAATAAGGAAAGTCCTCTATAAGAGAATGGACTATTAGCAGGGGTACATAAAACAGGTCCCTGAACATTATATGAACTCACTGTTCCTAATAGCTTGACCTGATAAAGCTCACAGCCTAGATTTTGTACACAGGTGTAGCCCCAGAAAGGGAGAGCTCAGCAGATAAGGATCAGTAGAAACACAGCTACTCTTTTTTTCTCTGAAGAAAAATCAATATTATGGAGTTTTTTCTGTCTTTGGCTTTAGCACCCTGGTTCAGAGTTAGAAGCACTAATTCCCACACTTCAAAATGTTCTGAAGTTTCCTTCACATACTTTCCCAAAGATGAACTTTTACCTAGTGCTGTGTGAAATCATTCTTTATTCCACTGAAATGTGAAAGTGCACCCAGAAAAGGCACTGAGAAAAGGTGAGTAAAAAACGAAAGACTTGTTTAAAGAAGAGGGGGTTGAGTTTTGCACACACCTGACTTGACTTTCTTACAACTTCAGACTGCTGATTTTGCTATTTATTTGTGAACAATGATATCTATTTTCTATTGCCATTTTGCCCATTACATATTTATTGAAGGGTTTTATTTCTTTGCTATCCCAATGTTTAATCAT
The DNA here is from genome assembly GCA_013398275.1 of Promerops cafer. Classification (NCBI taxonomy): domain Eukaryota; kingdom Metazoa; phylum Chordata; class Aves; order Passeriformes; family Nectariniidae; genus Promerops; species Promerops cafer. The sequence goes on along the minus strand of VZSE01002700.1, from coordinate 2,257,417 downwards.
TTAAATTTTATTGTTCTCATTTCAACAGAATTTTCTTTTGTCAGAGTAAGACAAATATGTATTTTAACAATTCTATCAATTTAATTGTTTAGGTGATAGGCGTTCTTGTTAGGAAATTATAAACATTAATAAAATTTTATGAAATAAAATAAAACTAGGAAATTTCTTTCTTTTCATTCTTTATGATACCAGCATTTAGCATCTTGTAAATATTCCATTTGCTTGTAGATTTGTAAATTATTTTTCATGTATGTAATTGACTTTGTAACTGTAGCTATGGAGCCTGCAAAGTACTCCACCATCTAAATACTAATGCAGTTAAAAGAAAAACATAGCTGCTTGGAAAATTACACACCTAATTATATTTTGGTGTTCTACATTTAATGATTTTTTTTGTCTATAAGCAGATGTCCTCAAAGATGCAACAGGAATAGTGAATTTGAAATGGCTCAGTTTGCAATATTGGGGCAGTATTGGAGTTTTAAGAAGCCACACCAGAATTATGTAAAGCTGAAACCTATATTCATTATTCATATACATTGGACACCAGGAGAAGTAAAAGACCCACACAAAAAACTGTGATGGCCTGTGCAACTGTCTGCACTCATATGTCTTTTTGCAAGAGTGTGGTGATTGGTGTGCTAAGTACTCTAAAAATCATGTAGCTATTTTCAGAAATTTTGCAGAACAGGAAGAATGTATAACAAGCTGCATTTTTTAAAGTATCTTTCATGTTTCTCTGTGCTCTTTACAGGCAAGGAATTTCTCTTTCTGTGTCAGATAAGGGTTATTCTTTCTTGTATCGTTCTAAGTTTCTTTTCATTTGTCCTTTCCCCATTTCTCATCCTGAAAGGACAAGTTACTGTCACAAAGAATCCCCTACTGTGCTTGCTTAGGCAAGAACATTTCATGTTCTGTGGCTTGGTTAACCTGTTCAGTTACTTAGAGGCAGGAGACTATCATGTGTGCCAAATGGCCTGGAAATTTTTAAAGAGAAAAGTGAATGGTAAGGTTGAAAGATGAAGGAAGCAAATATTTGAACTTTTTCTAATGCTTCCAGTGAAGATGTCTCTCATCTCTTAAAACTGATTGTAGTTGGGGGAATATTTTAATCTCAAGCCACAGTATCTTCAGAAAAGATGCACACATATGATATACTATAATACTCCCTGGTATATATTGTTTCCTCTTATGCTTTTAAGTTCCCCCTCCATGGACTTTCTACATTTGTGACACACAAATGTAGCAATCTGCTGTCCTTGTTTGCTTGTGCCCCAGGAGGCTTTTGCTCTTCTGGTTCTTTCACTAGACCATCTTTAGCATTCCCATCAAATTGAAGCTTTTTGGTTTCACCTTGGTGGCTCTGACTCCTTAGATCTGCCTGCCTGTCTCATGATGCTGCTTTCTAATATAGTACCTACTCCTCAATTTTATGCACCTTCCTTCCAGCTTTCCATGTGTTTGGAATGCTTTTCTTGTGGGTGTACTTTCTTTCCTACTGGCTCCTTTTACTTGTAACACTCACTGTCTTCCTTAGTAACCTTTCTCCTTTTAGAGCCCTTCTCGAAACATTTTTCACGTCAGTATGACAGCTGAAAATGTATGGAAAATACCACAGATTTGGAACTGTACAAGGATATCTATCTGAGTGAAATAATCACCTTCCTGAAACTTGGGATAGGAACATCTCAACAGAAGGAGACATCTGGAACAATTCAGATGAATTTCAGGCTAGAAATGCCCATCTCTTTGCAATAAAAAGGAGTGTGTAAAAGGGAGCCCAGGGTCACTACAGAACTATATATTGTGGATAGAAAATTTACAGAACAATCTCAGCATATGTATCTGTATTTTAACTAAGTCCTGTACTTAGTTGTTTAAGTAACTCTTAACATATGCATAATGTTACTTGCTAAGTTTCAGATCTAAGGGAATATTGAGACTTTGTTTTGCTAAACATGCAAATATAAACCAATAAAAATTAAAATACAAAAAGGCAAAAGTTTAGCTTTTCTCTTTCATCTATCTATGCTATATTAGAGGGACCTTATATTTTACTCTCTGAGTTGAAAGCCAGGGGTGAAGAAAGGAAGATCTAAGGAATCCTGGTGTAAATAAGAGGTGAATTGTGTCCACATCCTTAATTTGATCCTGAAAGTATCTTTCTGAGTGGCATAATCTCATAAATAATTGAACATTTTCAATAATATAATTGTCTTCTGTATTATTCTTATTGCTATTTCCACTGGATTAATGACTGGAGATATGTTGCCCTGCATGTTAATGAAGAATGAGGAAAAAAAGTTTGACTCTGTAGAAAAATTTAACAATTTTGTATAATGGAAATGGCAACTGGAAAGGATATCCAGCTAGTCACAAAGAGTAATCGAAACACAGCATTTCTTAGGGAAGGCATAATTTTACAAATCAGTAAAGGTTTTTTTTTTCTCAGTCAAAAGGTTTTTCTGTTTGAAATTCTGAAATGCTTGATTAATGAAGCAATTATATAATTCAGAAAATCAGTTTAATTATGTTTTTAAGCAAAATATTGTCTTATGGGTATTAATAAACTAATCAATAAAGCTGTACCTGACTCAAATCTTTAAACTTCAGGTTTAGCAATTTGTGCCATTAAAGTTATAAACACACCATAAAGTAAAATTATAGAGTAAAATTAATTATTAATTTAGGACCTAGAGATTATAGAAATCTAAATTGAAGATATTCTTAATATTAATATTTAGCTAACTGGACACACTGTAATTACCTGTGTATTTAGTTGAAAAACTTAGAAACAGTTTTAATAATACAATGTTCAAGAAACGAGTTGTAATTTACATTAGGATATCTGTCTCAGGAACTAACATTTGATCAACCCATTTGATCAATCAGTTTTAATCCCAGCTCAGCTCTGAGCTTCTGCTTGGATATCTGTCTTATTTGACAGAGACACAAGTCTTTGAGTCTTAGAACTATATACAAAAATTGGGATGTGACCCTTCAGAGCTGAGTGCTGTATTGCCTAGTCTTTGGTTGTCTAGCACTTAGATACAATTCAAATGCCTAAATTAGGCACAATTTCTCTAAATAATGCATAGGAACAACACCTTGCAATGTCCATTGACAGACTGTGAGAACTTGTCTTGAGAAGGGTGTTAGACACAGGGTCTTGAATCGAACCCTGTGTCTAACACAAGAGCTGAGTTTGAACATGGTGGTGACTTACATAACAATACTGGGACTGAAAAACTGATCTAATCACACATCTCTTCTAGACAGCTGTTAATATAAAGGGGATTGAAGGAATATTTTTCCATGCAAGTTTTGGGATTAGGGTGACCTAATCAACATAGGTTAGCCCAGCAGGAAGCAGAGATTTGGCTTTTTTTTTGGATCAGAGGTATTTTGCAGCCAGGGAGGCATTTTCAAGGACCAAAGCTGTAGCTCCCTACACTTAGGACATCCAGCCAATGAATCCTAGATAACTGTCACTATCTTTTCTTTGGTACTTTTAGCTTTGGCTATAAAGAGCCTCTTGCACATTTCATATATATGTTTGCATGTATGTACACAATTATATATAAGTATATATAAAATTATATATGTACAGTTCCTACTGAATTGCAGTGTGCCTTGGCTATTCCTTGTTTTGCTATAGCATATTCCTCTGTTTAGTCATTGTCCTTTAGTTATTCTTCTTGTTTTACTAATTGTTTAAAAACTCCAAAGGATTACTATAAAAAAACTCTCTTTTATTTTACTGTTTATCCTTCAATGTGATTCTAACCATGTTAACTGTTTTTGAATAGATGAACTTAATGGTTGTTAGCTGGAAATACTTAAGTGTGAAGAAAGAGTCTATATTTTCTGTACAACATTATTGAAAAAAATTTCATTAACATGCAGGATTGCAAGTTGTGAGTATCTTGCCTGCATGTGGAATACACAGAAACCATAACTAACTACCCTCTCTGTGTCCTGGACAAGTAGAATTAAGGACCTCAGAAGTCATGCTAAAGCCCTACGTGTTGCATTAGAGACCATTATTTGGTAAAAAGTGCTAAGGAATAGGGTCTTTCTGGCAACTAGCCCATTTTCTGAGTTTGTAAACTATAGCAGGACAGCAAAATAAGTACTTCTTGACTCGCTGCCACATCTTCTCTTAAACGTGGTTTCTGTTCATCCAGGTGGATTAAGGAGATTCCTTTCACAGGGCAGAGGTGGTGTGCTTCATTTCCGTGGCTAATTTTTCAGGCTGTAAACGAGAACTTTGCTTTCCATCCAAAATTCATGCTTCCAAGAGCTCTTAGCTTCTGCTGAAGTTGGACTACAGTATAAGGTACAGGGTTCACAAAGCCAGAAGGAATAAAAGCAAGGAACCCATCTCTGTAACCTAGTGAGACTGGATTTCACAGGTAAGGCAGTGTTTCCCTGAAATTTACTGCTCCTTAGGGGCTATAAACAGCTCCTCTTCCTCTTTCTCTCATGATTAAAAGAAAAGTAACTGTGGCTACCTCTCTGGCAGGAAGTTCAGTCCTATCAGGCTGTTTCCTTTGTGGTGGATCCTGTTTTAAGGACCTCGAATCAAGTGCATCATAAGCCTTACAATAAAGCCTTCTGAAGTCTTGGAATCACATAATCAATTAGGTTGTCAAAGACCTCTGAGATCATTGACTTCTAAGCTATGACCAAACACCCCCATGTGAAATACACCACGGCACTGCACACCATGATCCGTCTTTCCTTAAACACCTCCAGTGTTCAGTGACAGTGACAATGACTCCACCACCTCCCTGGGCAGTCCATTCCAATGCCCAATCACTCTTCTGTGAAGAAGTTCTTCCTGATGTTCAACCTAAACCTCCCCAGGCACAGCTTATGACTGTCCTCTTGTCCCATCACTGGTTACCTGAGAGGATACCAACGCCCACCTTGCTACAGCCTCCTTTCAGGTAGCTGTAGAGAGTGATAAGGTCACCCCTTGAGCCTGCTTTTCTCCAGGCTTAACAACCCCAACTCCCTCAGCTTCTCCTCACAAGGCTTGTGCTCCACACTGTTCATCAGCTTCATTGCCCTTCTCTGGACTCACTGCAGTACCTCAAAGTCCGTCCTGAATTGAGGGGCCCTGAACTGGACACAGCACTCAGATGCAGCCTCACCAGTGCCAATACATGGGGACAAGCCCTGCCCTCATCCTGCTGGCCACACTTCTGCTGATACAGGCCAGGATACCATTGGCCTTGTTGCTACCTGAGCATATGCTGGCTCATGTTCAGCCACTCTCAACCAGGACCCCCAGATTCCCTGGGTTTTTTGTCCCGTAGATTTGTGTTTACCTAATTCATTAATCTAATAATTATTGCCCTTGAAAATGAAAGAAAATGGTGATGAGAAGTATGTGATCTCTGAAAGCATGAATCTTGAGAAGTTGAAATACTACAATTGCAGTTATAAAACAAGTTTATTAAATTCTCCACTTTCTTAGCACTTATTCTCTCATGAGTGAGGTTTAGCTGTGCTACCTCATCTATATGCCAGCAATAAAGATGACAATGGGAACTAACTTACCTTTAGTCTTTGTCCCTTTCTGAATTTTACCTTTAAGGAACAGGGCTATGAACTTGTGACTTCAGTGGGGTCTATTCACCCTCAGCAGGGTGAATGGTATGGAAGGACTGGTAGGTGCTTGCTGTCTTGTGATCCTATCAGCACAGGTGTATAATGAGGTATTTGAATGCAAAGAGAGAATTTATTATTTGAGCCATAATTATCTTTTGTTCTGGAAATCTTTCTGAGAGTGGGAATATAAGAAAAGAGCCTTTTAAGAGACACTGTTCAAGGACTGGTGTCTTGCTCTACTACCTGGATACCTGGAAATGCATAGGTTCTTTTGCAGCTATTAGTTGCAAATATCAGCTTCTGTGATATCTGATTGTTACAACATTACACGAGAGTTAATAGTCTTTCATCAGTCAAACAAGATACGTACGGAGTCTGAAACCCACAACTAAACTGTGTTCCAAATGAACCTGTGATGTTGTGGAAATAGAAGTGGGTAAACAAAAAAATGGTAGTTCAACCATTGTAAAATTAGTATTGTCTGGTCTACTATAATTTCCTTATAATCCTTTGAACACTGGCTTTGTGCACTGACACTGGACTTCTTTATTTGTGCTGGTGTTAATTACCATGGCCTCCTAGATAATCGGCCTATCTTTGTTAAAATGAGAAGGTTATGCACAAAAAGAGATGTTGTGTACAGGTGAGGACTAAGCAGAAAAACGTTGTAGCAATTTGCTGAACACGGAGGCTTATTGAGGATGCAGTCCTGAATAATACACACTAGCTTTGCTCTTCCCCCTTTAGTGTGTATAGAGAAGCCATGAATCATTCATGGTCTCCCAGCTGAGCGGGGCTTCAAAGGGGATGGTTGTGATTGGGTGTCCTGGGTGAATTGCCGCGCTGCAGAAACGCCTGCACCCTCAGCACTGGAGGGGTGAGGAAGCACTTTCATCTGGGCCTCCAAAGTGTTTCGGGTCACAGTTCACCAGGAGATAACGATGTAGATGTACATTCAGAATTAGCTGCAGAGATACCTGTGTAGTGCGGTGTGGAAAAGTGAGCCAGTTAGATCCCCAGTGGATGCTGTGAATCAATTACTGTGTTCTGAATACAAGGTTGGCTGCAGGGGATAAACAGATGTCAGAGAATTTTTCCTAATAAGACCATAGTAATAGAAGAGCACTGTCAGCTTCGTTTTACATTCAAAATCTCATTTCCTCTTTATATGACCAATTTTATTAGGCCTCTAAACAAAGATATTTTATGTAACTGATAGCTGTATAATGAGAATAGTATCATTAAATTTCTTTTTTACTTTTTTAACAAAGGTTGAAAGAGAAAACAGAAATTAATCTTGACAAAGTTAGAAAGAAGGTGTGTAATTTAGAAGGCTGGGTGATCATTTCTTATCCCTTCCAACGAAAGATGGTATTGAATGGCTTGCAGCTGCCTTTTATGCTGAATCATAATCACCTACATTCCAGAGCAAAATATTCTTATAGCCAAAATTGGTGATTAGCTTGTACTGTTCTCTGTACTTTCTGCATATTTTGTCAGTGTCTGGTATATAAAGCTGTGATCAGAAGCAAGAAATAGCTTTGGGTTTAGTTAATAAATCTTACAACAGGTCATACACTTGCAGTTAGCACCATATTGTCAGTATTTTTCATTTCTGTACACAAACCAAAATATCAATACACAGGAGCACACTGTGTCTTTCTGCAAATTTTGAGAGTAAAAGCAGTAAATTATTAGAGATACTTATTACCTATCATTGTACTCTTTCAAATAGAACACAAGTACAATATTACTTGCATACAATTTGGAAATACTGAAACATTAGACTAAGGGGATACTTGTGGATGCATATGTTCATAAATTGTTCATATGCAGATTATGCTGTTTTTTCTTTTTTGAAATGAATAGATGCTGATATTTTTTGGTTCATACTATTGCCATGAAGACATTGTTGCTTCATTGTTGCTTCTGTGCCAGAAGTCAGAGCCAAATTTAGCTTTAAATATTGTTTTACAATGAATGCTTTTTAGTGTAATGCCTAATGTCACAGTGTATCTCATACAAAATCTTAATTCCAAAGACTTCACAAAATGGGAAACAAATGAGACCTGCAGACAACAGTCAGAACATTTTTGACATACAGGTCAACCATCTGAAAACCTCTACGAAGTTATGCTCATATACAGCTCATACTTGCCAAATTCACTTCAGCAGTATTTGGGTAAATAAGGCATAACTATAACTCAAGGTTTTGTTCACTGAAATTAATTAAAGCACAGGCAAAGACATGATCTCAAACTCTATTGCTAAGTCACCAAAACCTGGCTTTTTCTCCCTACCCAGGTCTGACATATACATGGCTACCAAAATTCAGAGTTGTGTCTCTTGAGACAACCACATATGGATAATATGTCCCTGTGCAGGTGGTAAACACAATGCTTCAGTCCATAACCTCTCCATGTCAAGACCTGAGCAGTTCTCTAATTTTGACTTTCCTGAGGTTTGTCTTCATTGGAAACTTGGAAACAATACCAGCCACAATGGTATTAAAACTTCTCCTCAAACCTGGCTGTGCCTAGAGTTTCTTTCCAGGAGCAGCTCTGCCCTGGACACTCATCATTGTGCTGCCACCACTCCCCTGAGTATGAGGGCTGCAGCCTTCCCAAGCCCCTGTTGGCCACATTCTCCATTGTTCCTCTGACACACCCCTACAATACAGCAATCACAGGGAGCAGGGGGAAGGCAGCAGTCAGAAAATTATTTCAGAATTGTTCTCTCCCCCTCCAGTTCCTTTAAGATCAGGATATACAATAGTAGCCTCAATGCATCATCTATAATGATGCATTATCTAGCATTGCTCTTAATCTGTAAATTAGAGTTTGTGTGCTGCAGATCAGTGCTGGGAAGGAAGTTAACCCCTGACTTACCTTCTGAAACCTTTCTAGGAATTCATCTTTTTTGGAAAGCTCTGCTGTTTCTCTCCAGATGGGACAAACAGGGAAGCTCTACGTCCGCATTCATGATTGCCTTCAAAACAAGCCATGGTGTTTGTTGCTGAGGGCATAAACTCGGGCACTCGTGATCTTCAAGATGATCATAGAATCCAGTGTGGAATTGTAATGGCTGGGATCTTTTCTAAAGAATTCTGTGACACAGGCACTTCAAAACCATGAACAAGACAATATATGCTAGGTGGGTGCATAAATCTCTTAGATGAAAAGGCTGATGACTGCTTAGTCACCAGTCTCTCCCGAATTTGAACTCCTGGATTTTCATGTATCCAGACCTCTAAAACATTTGCAGGAACTTTACTGTCGGAGTTCCACTACAGCCTTGCAAATACAAACTTAATGCATGAGGAAGGAACCATAGAATTTGCTGCCGCTCATAGAGTGATGAAAAAAAACAGTAAGACCTTAGTCACTTGTGTTTAACTATGTTTTAAACTTGTTGAAATCCAGACCATTTTCATTTAGAAATGAAAGATCCTAAGTATTTTGCACATCAGTGAAAGTCAGTGTAACATCTTTTGCTCCAGTGGTATTGCACTGAATTTTAACACCCATGGACATAATACAAATAAAATTCAGAACTTCTGGTATTCAGCACTAGAGGCATGACTCTGTGGGGCATGGTCTCTCACTGGTGACAACTCAGCCAATATTATCAGTCCACAGATGTCCAGCGTACAATAGGATTTGGAACTTGTACCAAAAAAAAAAAATAAAAATCACAAAAGGGAGCAAATAATGGCAATAACATGGAGACTTCAGGGGCACTCATATTCAAGGGACATTACTGGGAAGAAAAGTCTACATGTTTCTGAACAGTGCTTTTTTGCAGCATTAGACTGACTTGCTTTTAGTTCTTCAATGCTGATTTATTACAAGGAAATGCTGATTACTTTGGGGTTTTTTTGGAATCTGTGCCGTAAGAAAGGTGCAGGTGCTCAAAGTTGGGTAACTGCTTAATAACAGCAACAGATGTGGTAGTAACAATCTTACATCCTTTCTGAACTGGGAACCCAGCAATGCACCTCCAGATGAGCCCTTCACACTGATCTCAGCAGACAGTGGAAATCACCTCCCTGGTGATGTTCAACAGCATCACTTTTGTTCTCACTTTTCTACGGTTTTCTCAAGCAAGCAAACTTAATCTTCCACCTGCACAATACTGGGCTTTTCAGATGGTACATGAAAGCTCACTGAGAGTGTTAACATTCTGACATATCTCCATAGCAGCAGCGAGCTCTTACAAGCAATATGTACAGGTGGTGTTGTCAAAGGCAGCACATATGAATGTCACAGTGTGTCCTTAGGTTGTACAGCAGTCATTCATGCTAAAACATACAGAAGTCTACAGCCAAGGTGTATGGTTAAACTCTGCTAATGTTTCCATGAAGCCATTGTTTCCTCATGTATAGTGTCTTCTGCAGTGGCCTATTATAAATACATTTCTTAAAGGTTCTCATGGACATTTTTTCAGATTCTATTGAATAAGGAGATGAAGGAAAAGGCAGAAGAGAGGAACTTAAAGAATCCCTCAGGTTCTATTCACAGGATGAAAAAATGGCAAGGTAAGGGTCCAGATTCCATGGATGTGATATATGCATTTGCACAGCATATCAGAAAACATGACAGTGGGAAGGGATAGAAAAATGAATTAATAAAAATATTTTCCGTTAGTGATGATATTGAGTGAAGCTGTTTAACTTTACATGTTGTAAATCTGGAATATTGCTCACTGACCCATTTGCTTCTATACGAACTACTTTTGTAGTTTTCCTGTGAAGATCTAATGATACAAGAAGAGAAAGATATATAGAAAGAAGGTTTAAAACAGCTGGTAAGATAAGAATATATGTTTCTGGATACATATGCATTTTCTGAAGTCTCTGCCACACCATGTTCAGTGGTGTACTTATTTCAAATAAATTCTGTGCTCATCCAGAAAGATCTTTCCCTGGACATTCATCTGCCACGTAGAAATATGTTCAGGGCCAAAGATTATTGTTTAAACATCCAGTCTTTTCTGTCATGATGGGTTAATATAGCATTACCTAGGGAAAACGGAAATAATAATTGGTTTTAAACATGAAAGCTCAATACCATCAACTCCTAGGGTTTTTGGAAGCATTGCTCCTTTGAACAGTTCTTGTACCTTCAACACGCCTATTTAAGTGGGCAAATGGGGTTTACAATCTGGTTTTATATTGCCATCAAGAAGACTCCTGAGCCTGGAATTTGTAAAGCCTAGGACAGTATATGAAATCATAATGGAAGGGAAATGTTTTCTCCAATATACTGTATTTGACTAGATACATAAATTTGTTGGTCAGTTCCCTCCTTCTGTCTCTCTCTTCTTCTGAAAGAATTAAACCTGTAGTTGGTCCAGTAAGATATATTGCAGGCATGTGACTAATAAGTTTAGCACTGAAAAAATAAAAAAAAAAGAAATTGCAGCTCCAGACACAACTGGCATTACTCTTTCCATCTTTGCTAGCAGGTTTGAACTACAGGTCAAATATCCATTTGACATCGATTAGAAAAAATACTTTAGATTTAAAGATAGGAGGGTCTATTTACCCTGGCTGAAAAATCTAAAACTATACCCAATACAAAATTAATCAGAAGGAAAACCAAAAGTATAATTTTACTGAGATCAAGGGGAAGCCTCAGACTCATTTTTAGAGACAGAGTTTGCAATGCATGCTGTAGGGAATAAAATACGTGGGTTTAATTATCAACAACAGGCCTAAGGACACAATCAGATTGAATTTAAACATGTGTGTAAGAAACAAAATAAATATAGATATAAGGAGATGGGAACAGATACAAATCAATCTCGAGGGAGGTGAGAAGGGAAGGGATTAATAATTAAAATGTGTATACTACTTGTTTATTCTTAGAGCTGTACCTGTGAGCATGACAAGTGTGACTCCCCTAGACTTTATGACGCTATGTCAGGGTTTCTTGAGGGATTGAAAAAGAATTTAATAATTGAGATCAGCCTCAGCAGTAGTAAGCCATCAACTATTTGCGTTTATTGCAAAACTTAAATGCATGAAGTCCGACAGTCTCCCTCTTCAATTTTCTGTACAAATATGCAGTAAGTGGCTTGAAAAAATTCCTCCCCATTTTAAATTGCTTTGTTTTGTGCAAAATTATTGCAGTCTTTTGCAGCTTGATACAGAGTTCTAGACATGTATACACAGACAAATAAAAGTCAGAGGAGTCGAGCACTACAATCCTGAGTACCTATATAATTAATTTTCAACTTATTTCCCAGTTCTTTTGAGGACCAATCAGCCAATTTTCTCCAATACATCTTCTCTACAGAATATGTCCTAAGCATTTTGGATGTGATCCAGTGTGTGGCACTTATCCTTAGGGCCAAGTATCAGTCTTTTACTCTCTTTTTTCCCCAATAATACTACTAGAAATGGGATGAAATAGGCAACTTTGCAATACAGGTACAGGACCAGCATGAATTTTCTCATTTTCATTTCATATGAATTCATAATAATTATCAAATTTTAAGGGTAGTGTATAATGTTTGTAAGTATATGCCTCTGGAAAAGCCTTTAGATTGTGAGGTTATAATGGATGTTTCTTTTCTTCAAAGACCTTTGATTTTTTTTTTTTTTTTGGATGTTGTGGATTTTCTTTTTCATGCCTCCAATCTTTCTTTTTACCTTGATTTTACAGCTTGTCTCAGCTATTGCTCTCCTGTTAATATAGTATTGGTCTGTCTCAGTGAAAAGTGCATCTGCTCTAAGAAGTCCTTAATGCTTGATTTTGTTTCACTTTTCCTCCCGCTTCTGTTAGAATTATTTTCCTCTGTATATCTTTCATCACAATGTTAACTGTTTCCTGCATGGCCTGTCTTACACTGGTGACCTACCATGAAATAGAATATCAGATTTAGAGCATCCTGATGATTTTAATCCAAGAGCTGTCAGGTCTTTTGATATCCCCCTTTCCTGCATATTAGGAAGTTGCCTGCTGTAAGGATGGAGCTTTCCCACAACTGCAACAAAAGAAAAGAGGATGCACACTCAGCAGAACTTGTTGAAGGAAGACAAATATTGAAAAAAACGACCTTAAGGGGTGTCCTCTCGGAAATAGAGAGGAATGCAGCTTTAAAGATGGGACTTCTTGCATTAACTTGGAAGGTTCTGAGATACTGTGCTAATAAACATAATGTAAAATTAAGAATGTGAAGGATCAACAACAATTAAGCATATTGAGGTCTGGTAAGGATATAAATTAACTCTTCTACAAGTGGAATTTAAAAAGCTTAATTTTCTAGAAGTTTTTTTATTTAGGTAATGTGGAATAGAGAAAACCCAATGCAGATTACCTACCTGTGGATAGGGCATAAAATCCCTGTCAGCAAAAGCAGTACCTCTCAGAGAGCTTCTGCAAAGAAGTTTGTGATTTCTCACCTGTTAGAAAATGCCAAAGAATTGGCTGGTTTATCAGTCATAGAAAAAATGTCAGGACAGAAAGTGCACAGAACCATTTTCCATTTTTTCTTGGGACACATTTATTAGATAAAAAAAATCCTGATTTAGTTACTTCACAACACATGAGTTGCTCCATTGATTTAATTTGAATATGCCCTGCCTATTCTTATACTTTCTTAATTACTTTAATGAAACATGGTAAAATCTCTACAAAGTTGTCCTGAAATTGTTGTTGGTGATTCCTTTTTCTTTTAGGATTCAGATTCTGTTCTCTGATGCATAAACTAGTGCTTAATTAGTTTACCATACATACTCATATAGCCCTAGCTTTGGTTTGTAAAATTTCAAGATTTTGTAAAGCTAAGCAATAGTGTGTGTATGATACCTAATAAACAGTATACCTGAAAAATGCAAATAGCTCACAAAACTGAAAACCCACATATTTTGGCAACTATATGGTTGCAATAAAATCTTCTATTTTGTTTTATTATTAAAAATCCTAACAACACTTGAAATATCTCCCCCGAGGTTTTGTTTTTTCCTCCTTCTGAATATACACATTTTTATATTTGTTTGGTTACTGAGTATTCAGTCCAAGGAATTGGAAGTTGCAGCCTTTCGACAGCCATTGCTTTATTCTTCTATCATGAAAAGGATCCTAAGTAAAGAACACCAGCAGTGACTTGCATCGCTCCTGGGCATTTTTTTGTTCTTGTGATCTAAAGTCCACTTACTGTGTTTTCTGTTATTTGGAGGTCACCAAACTTTGATCACTAGGGGGTAGTGTGGGGCTTTTCCTTGATCTTAGGTTCCACATTCTTCAGCCTGATGTTTTTTGAATGCTTATGTGAAAAGCTTACACTAAATATCCCATATCTATGCATATATCTATGCATAATGTTCAGAAATTCCTGGATTTATAAAACCATATCACACTACCAGTGGAAATTACATGTGTAGTGTTTTGTTCACTTATGGAAAACTTTCCTGTATTCCCCGGAAGGAGCCAGATATTGCAAATGTCCATTAATCCTCTTAATTTTCTCTCTTCTCCCACAACACATAAATATACACATACATTAAAAAAAACATTCATGCACATACCTACGTTTCGAACCACTGACAATAAAATAACAGATTTAGAAAACTGCAAAAAGTGTGACCCCATACCCCATATTAATATTTAATCAAGTGCTCACCATATATTTCAAGTTAGTCTGAGAAAATTAATTAGCCCGAAAGATGCTTGTCCTTTAAAGGCGCTGTAATCCCTTTTGAAAATGTAAATGAGATAATCCTTTGGTGAGTGCAAGCAACTGTTCATTTAATTCAGTAAGGTTTTCAGGATGTCAGTAGAAACCCATCGTACATCATTTGAGTTTATTGGTTATAAATTTAACACCCAAAGAATTTTGTGGAGAAAAAATTGAGATAATTTGCTCCTCTTTCTTTCAGATCACTTCTTCCCTTGCATGAATCTGAGTGTGACCTAAGAAGGGAATGAAAAAACCCATTGGGGACTCTTCCTTTTCTATGCTTCTTAATTGATTCCCATGTTATCAGGAGACTAAGAGGCATTCTTGAGATCAAGGAAGGTCTAACACTATTTGAACATACTGTGGAGAAGACTATGAAATAATGGATTTCAAAAGCACGAATAACTGTTACTCTCCTTACCTGCTGCTCTCTAGTTATCTCATAAATTAAAATTGCCTCAATTTTAGGTTGTTATAGATTAGATATCCCAGTTTGCCTCTGACAGAAATTTAAAGAGAGATTTTTTCCCTCTTTTAGTTACTACAAAGGGGTTTTTTGACCACTATAAATATTTTCTTGCTTAGAACTTACCATTTTCTGGTTTCAAAATTCAGAGGTTTTCTGGCTAATCTAACTTCTACCTCACCATTATCTTTAAGCATAAGTATCAGCTGTACATTTTTGTGCCTAAGCTAAACTAAGGTACTATGGTTTGTTTAGGGCTTTTTTAAACTTCTGATGATTATTTTCTCTCTTAATGAATGGCATATCCTCTTCCTAGAAATCTTCCCTCTATATTTCCTACTGTACTGTCTGTGAAGGATATAAACTATAACTAGCCCCATGCATAAATATGCCTATGGAGGCCTCTACCAGTTCTTCCTGAGTCTCATCCTTTTTTTTTTCTTTTCAAATAAATGGACAGATCCAAGGTCCAAAACACTTTAAGACTCATTTCCACAAAATTCTCTGAAGACCAAATATTCTTGCACACACAAGAAGTTTCAACAAAGTAAGGGATGTAAGATTATACATGTAAATGTAAAAACTCTTATGTGAAAAAGCTGCTACTGTGTGCAGTTTTGGGCACCACAATATGAAAAGGATATAAAGCTATTTGAGAGTGTGAAAAGGAAATCTACAGAGATGGTGAAGGGTCTTGAAGGGAAGCCATATGACGAGTGGCTGAGGTCACTTGGTCTGTTTGGCCTGGAGAAAAGGAGACTGAGGGGAGACCTCACTGCAGTTACAACTTCCTCACAGGGGGAAGCGGAAGGGGAAGCATTGATGCTTCTTTCTGGTGATCAATGATGGAACCTGAGGGAATGGCCTGAAGTTGTGTCAGCGAGAGGTTAGTTTGGACATTAGAGAAAGGTTCTTCAGAGGGTGGTTGGGCACTGGAACAGGCTCCCCAGGGAAGTGGTCACAGCACCAGCCTGACAGAGTTCAAGAAGTATTTGGACAATGCTCTCAGGAACATGGTGTGACTCTTGGGGTGTCCTGTGCAGGGCCAGGAGCTGGACTTTGTTCATCCTGTGTGTCCCTTCCAATGCAGGATATTCTATGATTCTACATGAAAATTCAGATTAAACGTATTTGAATTTGTAATGTATTGGAAAACTACTGCAACACATCTTAAATCCTTAGGTCTCAGTGAACTTATATTTGTTCTGCTTATTAACATGGACAGATAATTAGCAGTAGCTCAAGGTTTACATGTAAGAGATAAACTACAGCATAGATTCTTTACTCTGTGGTGTTGTTTGGGACTTCTTCAATATTTCAATGTGGTCCAGTTTTCAGAAGCAAAACAATACCACATATACGTGAGTCTGTATCTGTAGTGTCCTGTGTGTAAATGGATGTTTATAAATGGATGTCTGTATAGCAGTTCTGCCACAGATTCCTTGTGTTTTCACTTATAAGGAGGAATATATGTGTTCATGTTTTATTTTTAATAGCAAAGGATCTGTTTCACACTGTGCTGGTCTCTTTTACTTCCTTGTGTACACAAAAAAATTTGAAATTTTCCATAACAAAAGTCTTCTTCCAATGTAACAAGTGCATGAAAAAAATTCTCATTGATGATATTACATTCTCTAAATATTTCCTGACTTTTTTTTATGAATTGACCTTCCTTAAATACCATGAAATAGCAACTGTTCCTCTCTTAATTTTCTTCAGTGACAAAAAAGATAGGAAAAAAAAAAGGTTAATTTAGGGCAAAAGTAATCTAGTGACCAATTAAGAATTTTCATGTTTCTGTCCCTCTCTTTGCTCTGACCCATCACATTCTCAGGCCCTTCCCTACTGTTCTGGGTAATTTTTTTCTGTGTCAATCCCCTCTAATTCACTGACTGCCAAGTTTACAAGATTACATACAGTGATTTTTGTGCCGTGGACTCCTGTCCACCAGGGACTCAGTGAGCTGCAAATGTCAGCTTGGACTTAAACCAATGGCCTAAAGCTACAAGGTAAGTGCAATTTCTTCTGATCCAACACAGCTCTCACAAGTGTTGTTTTCAAAAGAGGAATGTTAGCTGTCTTTTACAGCACAAAACGCATGTTTGGCATCAGGGAACCCCCTACCCCCAGTACATGGAGGCACAGTGAGAAATTCAGGTTGTTCTACTTTTAGTGGTTTATCTTGTCTACGCTCCCCAACCCACTTTCTGAAATTGGAGAGGAACTTGATAAAAGGCAAAGTAAATCTGACAATGTCATATCAGCTCTCCCCAAGGAGTTTATGCACTGGTATAAAATCACGGGGAAGCAATCAGCGAGCAACCAGGTTACAGCTTTGGACAATCAGTGCCTAAATCCACAGAGCAATTTGAGTTACTCACACTCTTTTGCCCCCTCCCCCCTTTTTGACCTGCTTTCCCTTATGCTGTGAAGAGAAGTATATATTTTCACTATTAGACTTTTGTGAGCTGTACTGCATGGGAAGAGATGTTAGGTCACAGGATGGGAGGTTCACCTCCAAATAGCACCATGCAATCTGATGTGACATACACATTTAAAAATCACTTCCAGAGATGTTTTCAGCACAGGGAATATACTCTGGGTAGCACAAAACCAAGTCAGTTAATGTCAAATATCTAAATCATCTTTGAGTATATCAAAACATATTTATTCCTGACACAGAACACAGTGACAGCAAATCTTATTTTTCCTCTTTGCCAGGTTTAGACTGCCTTAAAGCTGTTGCTCCTTCCTCAGGATCGTATTGAATTCTTTTTCCATACTGTCTTCTGCTAAAATTTCTGTGATATCACCCAGATTGGTCATTAGTTCCATAATACCCCAGTGGATCTGAAAAGAAGGAACAAAATGAGAAAAAAACAAAATGACGTGGCAAGAACAAGCTGAGGTGATTATGAATCCTTGGGAAAAGTTTTCAGGCAAATTATCACAGTTTTAATGACTCCAGTGGAGCACTTTCTAAGACCTCTTTTAGGAACAGACTTGTCATAACTTACATGAAGAATAGGGTCATTTTCCACGGAGTTGTCACTTTATCTCACCTGAAGATCTGGCTTGGGCCACAGTTTCAGCATATTCTGCCTTTGTGTATAATGAAGTCAACCTGTCCTGTGACCCTGGCAGCACTTTCCAGATTCCCTGTCAGGTGGTGTCAGCTCATTTCTCTCATGTAGTCTTAAGGCTGCTCTAGAAACCCCACTAGCAAATAACCCAAATCAATTTAGCCTTCCAGAAAGGTACTGGAAGCAATGGGGGCTGTACAATAGTCTGTCATCAACGTTTTCCAAACTTTCAATCTTCTAGCTCCATATTGGTACCTGTTTGTTATTTGGTGCTGTTTCATGAATCAAAGTCTCATAAGTGTTACATTATGCAACATGTCAAGCAAAACCCAGCTATGCAACTTGTTTATTTTGATTCCAAAATCCCTAGTTTTCAAAAAAATACCTTCTAGCAAATAAGCTCCTATCAGGATCTGAGGATTTCTAACAATGGAAGTCTCCAGCTGCTATTTCTCTCATAGAAGAATAGGTATTTTTTTGTAACTTAGACAAGCAAATGTTACCTGCTCTCAACTGAGACATCAGTTACTGTTCAGATATTGAAACTAGTAGCTGCAGAGTGAACAAATATATTTTATGCATGTTAACAGGCACTTTATGTTCCACAGCCTTACCATGTGTTCCTTTGAAAAGGATCTTCCCACAGGCAGCATAACCTCCACTGTTTTCAGTCCATCTTGCGCTCAAACTCTCCCCCTCCATTTTCAAGTGGCTCAACACAGGTCCTGTAAAACTTAAGGTACTTCTAAGAAACATCTGATCATTTTCCACACTCAAGGCAGCAGCATCATCTGTTAAAAGCTGATCACTTTGTTCTCGTTACTTCAATAGCAAGGATTTGTTTGTGGTATCAGCTTAGATGGCAATGACGATCTTAATGCGCTCATTCGCTCTTGAATAGCATTTAGGTGGGACAGACAGGAAGAGATATTGCTGTTCATTTCAGTTTGTATGGGGAAAAGCAGTAATCTGAATAGAATGAACTGTTGGAGCTCTCTGGCAGTGCCTGGTGGAAGTGTGCACAGCTTGCTGGATACTTGCAGTGAGGAGGGACCTTTTTGCAGTGTACATGTGGTGGAGAACGACACTGAGTTATGGGGTGAGGTTTTGTTTGGCCTTGCCAGCTTCAAACATATGCAGCTGGAGGGGGTGTGGGTTTGTGCACTAGCCTGCCCTTTCAATCATATACATGCAAGTGCCTATTCAAAGTGAGTTTTACAATTTTTCATATATAATTTAGACCAGTTATGGGCATATACTTCAGGATGAATACATGAAGAAGCCTGCATAATTTATGCCTCATCTATTTATGCACTTTCCACTATAGATAACATAAAATGTGATACTAGAAAACAAGACTACTGTCTTCAGTAGATACTGCCCCAAAATCCCTGAGCTTAGCTTCAGTTCTTCCAATGAAATCCTCATTTAAAAGTTAATATTTAGTGTCAGAAAGATCATGAGTTCGGTGATAGCACTCAGCTAAAACCCTTCAGTTGACAAAACAATTGACAATAAGGTTATTGCCATTGAACTGGATGCAGATGCTCATACTCGGGCAGTGGGGGCTGCAGGGGGACACGGCTGATCCCTGCAGCCAAGGGGATGGCACCTCGGGGGAGATAGGGTTTAAGAAAGGGCAAAAAAAACTGACCAAGAGAAGAGTGAGGGAAAAAAAAAGTGCCAGAAATAGCCCTACATATGAGAGAAGAGGAGGAGGTGGTCCAGGTATCAAAGTAGAGAATCCCCAGAGGAGTCTGCCAGCCCTTGGAGGTGATCAGGGTGGAGCAAGTATCCACATTGCAGTACATGGAGGACCCCACCCTGGAGGAGTTGGATATTCCTGAAGGAAGTTATAGACATGGAGAGTCCATGCTGAAGCAGCAGAAAAGTATGAGAAGGAAGGAGTAGCAGAGAAGAGTTGTTGTGGACTGACCATAGTCCCCATTCCCAATTCCCCTTGTACCCTTAGGGATTTGTGGAAGGTGGTTTAGGTTTTGTCTTTGTTTCTCATCATCCAACTCTACTATAAATTGGTAATAATTTAAATTATTTTTTCCTCAAGACTACTGTGCCTGTGATAGCAACTGGAGTGTGTCTTTATTGTGACTATAATTATCAAACTGTTATCACAATAATTCCATTGAGATATTCTGTGAACACGGTTAGGTTGTCACTTCCACAGGTTACTGTGATGGGCTGACCTCAATCTCTTCTACTGGTGTGAAAACCAGTTTATTCTTATAGGTCATTCTGTGTTGCTGTTTCTTAAGAGCTTTTCTTGAAAACACTGTAGTAGGTGACAGAAGACTGCTATCTGAAATAATCTCTCCATTGGGAATCAATTCTGACACTTCATGTCTGGACACTGGATGTAGTCCTTGAAAACATGCTGCTTGTGAGATCCAGTTTCTCTGGTTCTACAGGCATTTTGGTCACAGCAAGGTATTTTGTATGATGTTGACAGAAAGGATAGAGGACCTGAAGGAGACAGGACCCTCTTTGAGTGGCCACTGGAAGGCAGGTATCATATCATGAGGCTTTTCAGATGGCACAAGATGACTGTTTTCACTGCCAAATTCCATCCTGCCTGATCTAGAACACCTACTGCTTCAATTAAGATTTTTGTATCAGTGCTGTGTGCTTGGTTCATAAATGTATACTTGAAGGCTTACCAAGAACTCAGGGAAACTCCATGGCTCATACTTCTAAAGTGAACCAGAATCAGTACAAGATAATAAAAGAAACAGGTATTCTATGCCTTTTAAAGAGAGTGAACAACATCCAGTACCCAAAGTTAAGTTCTTGAGTAAATAATGAAGAAGCTAATAAAAATATACTGAGAAGAAATTGCCTCAGTGTCATATTAAATCCTCTCTCCTACTATTGTCCAAAGGCAGAATTGTAGAATATCCTGAATTGGAAGGGACCCACAAGGACCATCAAAATCCAACTGCTGGTCCTGCACAGGATGTCCCCAAGAATCACACCATGTGCCTGAGAGCATTGCTCAAATGCTTCTTGAACTCTGTCAGGCTGGTGCTGTGACCACTGCCCTGGGGTGGAGCCAATTCCCAACCACCCTCTGGGTGAAGAACCTTTTCCTGATATCCAACCTAAACCTCCCCTGACACAATCTCAGGCCATTCTTTTGGGTCCCATTACTGGTCACCAGAAAGAAGCAATCAATGCCAGCCCCTCCACCTCCCCTCACAAGGAAGTTGTAATTGCAAAGAGGTCTCTCCTCAGTCTCCTTTCCTCCAGGCTGAACAGACCAAGTGACCTCAGCCGTTCCTCATATGGCTTCCCCTCCAGGCCCTTCACTATTTCCATTGCCCTCCTTTGGACACTTTCTAACAGCTGTTATATTTTTCTTGTATTGTGGCACCCAGAACTGCCCCCAGCACTCAAGGTGAGGCCGCCCCAGTGCAGAGCAGAGCAGGACAATCCCCTCCCTTGCCCTGCTGGTGATGCTGTGCCTGATGCCCCCCAGGACAGGGTTCGCCCTCCTGACTGCCAGGGCACTGCTGACTCACGTTCAACTTTCCATTGACCAGGACCTGTAGGTCTTTATGTGGTGCTGCTCTCCAGCCCTTCATTCCCCAGTCTGAACATCCAGGGTTGCCCTGTCCCAGGTGCAGAATACAGCATTTGTCTTTGGAAAACTTTGTATTGTCAGTGACTGTCCAACCTCCAAATTTCATATGGAAGCACCTGAACACTGCCATTCAATTTATGGCACATCAAACTGTTATTTATTTCTTTGACAAGTATCCAACTTGTATTTTGAGCTTGGTTTTTTTCTTGTAGTCAGTTGCTTGGTACCATATGTCACTGATATAAGTTTATTTATGTGGAGAATGCCTATAGTTAGAATCTTATTGAATAAAATGAAACTTATCATAAGCAGCCACAGAGAAGTCCAGCAAAACTTCAATTGCTTAAGGGGAAAGGATTCTAAATAATACTGGATAATAACTGTACTGTCAGTGTGTTCCCAGATACTTAGGGACAGTTGTAGAGATCAGAAGTCTGGTTGTATGGAGTCACTATATACATTTTAACACCTTCCCTGGGGCCTTGCTGCAATCCAGTATGTTTTAGTAATAGTTGAGGTGACCCTGGAATGACTTACACTTTCAGTTCTTTTGCACTTATACATGTCTGACAACAACATCAGGACCAGATAGAGGCCACCTAAGTAACTATGATATTACCCAAGAAGAAAACATATCCTCCAAAAAAAAAGAAGTGATCAGGTACTAGTGCAAACCTCAGTGAAACTACCTTTTTTGTGAATCCATCTCTCATTGTCTGTCTTGTCACGCCTACTATCCCTCACACTATGAGCTAAAACAATGGATGTATGCTAGCAAAATAAACCAGAGTGGGGTCCCCAAATCACATTTAATGTTATATATATATACATATATATGTAGCCTCTGTTATGTAAATAAATTTGAGAACACATACTATGTCCACATTGGTCTTTTACTTTGGATCAAGAGGCTGCTTTTGAACTGGACTTCCAGGTCAGCTCAACTTAACCTTTCAGGTTCTCATCAACAAGTGGTCTCAGCACTCAGACTGGATTTATCTTTGGCAAAAAAATAAGCTAAAGACGTGGTTTGAGCAATGCAGAGAAGTCACTCCTGGGTAACAATTGCTCCATGGGGACTGGGCATGGCTCCCTAGAGTGGGGAGATGCAGGAGATCCCTGTGGAAGAGGCAGGGCAGGGTCTCACAACAAGGTCCTGTCCCACCATTCCAGCCTGGGAGCAGGACATGCCAGAGAGCAGTAACTTACACGGTGCAGGGGGTGGGACTGGAACTAATGTGGTGCAAAACCTACAAAATCTGTATAGTGTTGCAAGGATTTCACTTTAGAGATCTTCACAACTTGCACCACAGTATTTGTTTTTGTATAATTTTGCCACATCACTTGCTTTAGACTCTATCCTCTCTCTGCAGAACAAAGGCAGATAGATGTCTAGAAAAGCTGCATCTAAACTTGTCAATGTATTTCCACTGTGGGCAATGAAAAGAAAATGGTCTTTCCTGGTGTAGTTTAGTTGTGTGAAGCTGCCTTAAAAAATACATTTTCTCTGACTGAGAGTGCATAGTAGAATTAGGTCAGCTGTGGTAGACACGTACATCTGAAATTAGGTGAGACAGCTCTCACATATGCTGAAAAACTAGGTACAATTTAGTTCCATGTAGCACAAAACAGTATGACAGATAAAAGGGACTCTTCACAGATTACCAGGGATGTGAATTCCCCCAAACTAGCCTCAAGGTGGCTTCAACCATTTATTTCCTCAAACAAAACAACTGATTTAATGACTTGGAAGGCTGGCTTCAAATGCTGTTGGCATAAAAATCATATAGTCCTGTAACTCCTAAAGATTTATTGCAAGTAAACAGAGCCAAACTCTATCATTCTCAGACCATTAGTTGTCCTTAGGGGAACCATAAAGCTTGCTACCTTTATACCTGGAGCTGAGAAGTGAAATAGAAGCTGAAGTGCAGTTAGAAAATAGAGCTGAGACTACTTAATTCCTCTTTCACACACCTTTCCTCCCTAACCATGGCCAGGTACTTTCCCTTGTGTCAGTTCTGGCATTTTATTGAACACCACGTTGAACTGATCCGTCTCTTGAAGTCCAAAGGTAGTCCATTTGCCTAGTCTTCCCTGCCCTTACATTCCCTCAGAAAAATAAAAATAAAAAAAAAAAAAAAAAAATTAAAAAATTCTTTCTTCTAGATGACCTCAGTGAGCATTGGAGCTAGCTCAGGTCTCAGGGCAAGATTTTCCATCTGCAAGCAAGGGAGGAAAGAAGAGGCAGCTAAAAAACAGGGTCAAGGTTACCTGTTCAGTAGACTCAGCAGTATTTTTGACTTGTACCCCAGGACAGCAAAAGCCTTTGCTGGCTTTGGCAATCTCCTAAGTTAGCACGGCTGCCAGAGAAACCACCCTGTGGAACTTCTTTATTGGAGTTTTCAATTATATGGAGTGCTGGTGATGATTTTCCACCTGTGAACTCCATTTATATAATGACTAAAGAAGGTTCCTTATGACCTCCTGAGAAATTATACTTAGCACAGAGGTGTGACTTTATATACAAACATTAAAGTACAAAAATGTTCTCACTGTCTTAGTCCTGACTAGAAAAGTGCTTCCTTGGTAATGGAACTGGCTTGAGCAGTATTTTCCTCACTCTTCACAGACTAACAAATAAGTCAGCAGTTTCTTTGGAGGAAGAGTTGTGCTGAGCACTTAATCTGGTTTACTACATGGCTGCACAAAGAGTTGTGAGAGAAAATGAGGTATGGGAAAGAACTGGTTCCAAGGGTAACATCCCTCCAACCTAACTATAGCTCTGGGCACCTTCCCTACTCAAAAGCAAGAGCTGCTTGTTCAGGCTGTCTGCATAACACTGGGAAGTCAGTGAAACGTAGAAACCAGTAACATGAGTAAGGAAGGGTCTCACAGCAGGCCTGAGGGCACAATCCACCACCCATTTAGCATTCATAGTTAAAGTCCCTTTTGGACTTGGAGCTTAAAACCATTTCAGTCACTTGAAATGAAAAACTGAGAAAGACCACAGAATTATAAGCAATCAGACAACGACCTGAATGTTGTAAAGCTGGGATAGAAACCACCAGAATCGATGTGGTTATTATTGGGTCTGTCCTATACTGAGTGTAATCTACAGGTTGAATTTAGGGAAAGGTGTGTGGCCAGGTCCTACAGGCAGGATAGAGAAGACAATTCAGAAGGAACTCTTAACTATAGCAAAGTTCCACACAGCTCAGTCGTGTCAAGACTTAGGGATTCTTTGCATGGGCTGCTGAATATTCCTTGAGTGCTCACACAGTCAGGAACAAATCTGAGGGCCATATGGCACCCAAAGTGTTAGCTAGATACCAGATTGTAGGATTCTTTGTAATGAAGATATATCTCGGTATATCTACATTCAAAGTAGAAGGTTCCTAATATTCCTCATTTGCCTTCACTGACCACACAGTCTATGTCAGTGTAGACATTCACACTGTGTCAGATGTAGAAATATACAGTTAGGGAGAAGGAATTCTCACTCTAATTTTTTGTGATAATTTTAATGTAAAACCTCCTTTTAAAAAACACGCATCATATTTCTACTTTTCTTGTTACACAGGTTCCCTTCTTTCCTGTGAAGGGGTGACTTGGAGGTTCTGGCCTGGAGAGTCAATGGACCAGATCAGAAATACCAGATATTGGCATGATAGGAAACAGCAAATTATAATGATGTTTCTAGATGTGTGCTTATCTAGATATGTTTCTTATCTGTGTTCTTATACACTGGAGCCTTGTGTCATAAAACAGTAATTATTTTCTCAGGGCTCTTGTGGTATGTTGATTTCAGCTGGCCTCCAGTCCCTCCTCCCCTTGCAAACAAGGTGAAGAAGCTCACGGGTCATCACATGACAGGGAAAGCATTTACCAGTTGTGCTGGTTTTAGCTGGGCTGTAGTTAATTTTGTCGTAGTGGTTGGTACGGGGCTGTGTTTTGGATTTGTGCTGAACATACAGATGAATATTTAGAGTTGTTTTTGTTATTACTGAGCAGGGCTTACCAAGAAACAAGGACTTTTCTGCTTTTCCTACTGCTATGTTGACAAGGGAGCTGGGGGTGCATGGGAGGTTGGGAGGAGACACAGCTGGGACAGGTGATGCAAACTGACCAAGAGGATATTCCAGGCCATACGGCATCATGCTCAGTATATAAAGCTGGGAGGAAGAAGGAGTAAGGTGGGATGTTTGGAGTGATGGTGCTTGTCTTTCTAAGTAACAGTTGTGTGTGGTGGGGCCCTGTTCTCCTGGAGATGGCTGAACACCTGCCTGCCCATAGGAAGCAGTGAATTCATGTCTTATTTTGCTTTGCTTGTGTGCACAGCTTTTGCTTTTTCTGTTAAACTGTTTTTATCCCAGCCCTTGTGTTTCCCAGCTTGTACCCTTCCAATTCTTTCCCCAGTTCTGCTGGGTGGAGAGTGAGAGCATCTGTGTGGGGCTTGGTTGATGGCTAGGGTTAAAGCACACCACCAAATGCCATCATTAACAAAGCAGATTCAACTTGGAAAAATGAATTTAATTTAATGCTAACTAAAATAGATTTGGATAATGAGAAATTAAAAGAAAATTTAAAAAATACCTACCTAACTTCTCAACTCCTCTACCCACTTCTCCCCTCTCTCCCTCTTGTGCCTGCCCTCTCCTGAGCAGCACAGGGGATGGTGAACTGAGGTTGTGGTAAGTCCTTAACAGTTTCTTCTTACCACTTTTTCCTGCTCACACTTTTCTTACTGCAGCATGTATGCTTTATACAGGTTTCAGTACTTCAAGAATTGCTTCAACATGGACTCATCTCTATTGTCCACAGATCCTTCAGGACCTGTTTCCACACGGAGTCCTCTACAGGCTGCAGTATATCTGTTCTGGCACTGTCCTGTGTAGTCTGCAGAGACAAATTGCTTCACCGTGGTTTTCATGGGCTGCATGGGCTGCATGGGAACATCCACTCTGGCTCTTGGAATGCATCTTCCCCTTCCTCCTTCTCCAACCTTGGTGTTTTGATGGTTATTTTTCACATTTTTTTCCCCCTTCCCTCCTGTCTCTCCAAACTGCTGTGCACCATTTTGCCCTTTCTTAAATACATTTTCCCAGAGGCACCACCAGTGTGGCTGACAGCTGCAGCTGCATCCTGTGATGGGTCTTTTCCGGAGCCATCTGGAATGGATCAAACTATTCCCATAACCAAGTCTTTGCATTCCTTAGAAGATACAGAGCTGAAGACATCCAAAACAGATCAGAAAATCAAGTCAGCTGATATGGACGACAGAGAGTCACCTGTGAACTCCAGAGCTGTTTATTGTGCTTCCCACAGACATTAATGTTTTCTGTGTGCATTTGTTAGTTAAATTGTATTGGAAGAACTCCAGCATTTTGACATCTGACTGGTTGATTTAAGTCTCCATCTCTCTTGTTAGTGCTGTAAAAAGAGAAAACATGACTTGAACAGATTTACTTACTGAATTTTGGTGCAGTTCTTTGGGTCAAGAAAAATATATGACTTTGAGATCTGATACTTCAAACTATTCTGCTTGCCTTTAGCTGCTTTCACCTCCACTGTCAGACCTAGATTACCTGTAAGAAGTCTATCCATTAACAATTTGCCTGGTTCCACAGTAGATTTTGTATAATTATCACTGATGTTTTTACTGTAGTCCAACTTTAACTTTCAGCTTATGACAAATGTGCTCTTTTGTTGAATATTTTATCTGCTAGTTTCCACAAAACTTTTTATATGCAAATAGTCTTGTTTAAAGCCTACTATTGTCCTTACATAACCAAAGATGTAATTTATTCTACTTTGGAATATCCAGAATTTCAACCAGGAATGCCAATGTCTGATAATCTGTTATTTATATCCTTTTGATGACAACTTGGTGGTGATAATGAATCTTCCTTCTCTAGCAGTGGCAATGTTGCCATCCATGTTCTTTGTTGTGACCTTTCATACTTTTGAATCTTCATAGTATGTATTAGACATAAATAGAATTTTTTAAGTCTGGTCAGTTGCTAGGAATGCTTTCCTTTTGCCCAAGAGTTGCACTTTGGGCTCATATAAAAATTAGGTCTTTGGAGCCAGCTAATTGCTTTGGAGAGAAACAGTTTGTTGGTTACCCAGTCACCTGGCTGCAAAGCATTTAATATTTTGTGAAAACTCATGACTTAATATTGCAACTGAATAAAGTTTTGTAATATTAAATACACCTAAAATATTAAGCAATAATCATTGGGAAGTAGGAGATTTATGGAAAAAAACCCAGTTATTATAGCAACAATACTTTTGGAATTATGCTTTGAAGCACATTAATGAAATGAGCTTGATACTTTCATGTACAGACATTGAGATTGAATTAATCTCTGTAAAATTTAACCAACTAGTCATATAAGCTTTAACTGGTGTAAAGCAGAAAGACAGGCAGTTCCAGGAGCTAATTAATACAGAGAAAAAGCATTTAGCAGATTACTCACTTTCTGGAGTTATCTATCTTTAAAGACTGTAGAGAAAACTCAAGACATCTGGTGTTTGTATGTTTGAAATCGAGTGAAGTGAATCTCACCCCTAGTGCCAAGGCTGGACTGGGGTAACTCGGGACTTAGGTATTGCAACATGCCCCAGTGAAGCTGCAGCTGGAAGACAGTCATCAAAACTGAGATCACTGAGGTGCATAGCTCAGAAGTAGAAAAAAAAGTTACTATAATATCATTATAGAATCAAATGAAATAGAGTGGACAGGGTTCTCATGGGGTTTCCGTTGTTTGTTTGCTTTCCTATACCTGTTATCTTATGGCAATCTGGATATATCAGTAGATATCCCACAGTTAGCTCATCCATTGGGAGAATATCAAAGATTTTACAATATACTCCAACACTATTAGATTATTTATTCAAAGCTGGATTTCTCTATTACTGAATTCTAAATTTAAATGTATTGTTTTTTTTCTTCTCACATGAAAACATTAGGCCTTATTCTCAACAGCTTTGGCAAGGAGAACAATGTTTTATAGTTTCAGACAAAGTGTAGCAATTACAGCAAGGTGCAGTCCTTTGAGATAAGCATTTGTAGCTGGTAGATTACCATGAAAGTAAGGGTATTTCAACGAAGCCCCTTCCCCTCCACACTCCGTCACTTTCCATTACTAACAATCCATTGGCATGGCATGCATGGACAAAATTCCCTGCACACTGAGAGCTTGGGGATCTCATATCTGTTTGTTAAAGTAACAGTTGCATTTAATCAAAAGAAAAATCCGTCCTCCATTAATAAATAATGTATACATCTAACATTATAGTCAAGTAAGAAAATACAAACAGATCTAGTTTTTGAGTTCCAGTATTTGAGTGTGATGTTTGCCCTTTGTAAAAGTTATACTGCTGACTTATAAGGACATCACATTCATGATGTTACATTTAGGGCTGTATGGATTCTTGGGCTTCCATTATGGATTCATATACGTTTCAGAGATAAAAAATGTCTCTTGAGCTTTAGACTGGGATACAGGGCTTCAGCCAGACAGGGTTGTGTTTAACAATTAAACAATGTTAAGCACAAACACATCTTCATAAGAATGAATAGATGGGGGGAAAGTAGGAGAAGGGTTTTCTGTAGGGTCCCTATTTCTTAAGGATTCGGATCATCTAATCATTCGTCTAATGGCACTCTAAACATTGTCCCCTATATCTTATATTTAAAATAATATGAAAAATTACAACGTTTACACAAATTTAAACCAGATTCCAGCCTAAACTACTGACATTTATATATATCACACAATATGTTTACTTTATGTTTTAACTGAGGAGGAGTTTAATCCACTAATTTTTTTCTACACAAGTATCTTTTTAATAGATTTTGGGAATTTTTATATATTTCTAAGAATGCAGATAAGGGCTACTAAAATTTTCAAACTCAGTAGTACTTCCATTGATATTAGTGAAAGTTGGGTATTCAATTGAAAATCCTTTCTACTTTTATTTTATTTTCTACTATATTTTTCAGTACTTAATACACACTTTTAGAAGATGGGTCTTCTTTTATGAAATTAATTCATATCTTTAAGAATCTTTGAACTTTATGGAAATGGTACAGACAGTGTAAGTGTATCCAGAATTTTATTATGAGTGGAAAAATAAGAGAAATGTCTTATTCTTTGTCTGCTTGCTGAAAGACAACTATTGCTATATGAGATTCCCTAGGCTACCCAAACATTTTCAGAAATGACAATGGAAACCCATTGATACCTTGGAGTCTAATCATGATGTTCTAGTGCATCTCCAAAGGTGGTGCACTAGAACATGGGGCAACCAAATGAATCTCTCAGGATGTTATTGCCTAATCTTAGAACTCACTTAAATTTAAGTGACTACAGTGTGGGTACTGATCTATGGTAAAAGGTATCTAAGCTTCCTCTTATTCAGAGGACATCTATACAGGCTTTATCAACATCAGTATATAGTGTTGTTATATGCAACTAGACACCAGTTACTTCTCCATAATTTTGTTTTGTACAACCTCTTTAAAATGTCATTAATCTCATGTAGAGATGTCATGGATACTACAGACCACTTAATGTTACTGTACATGACTAATCCCACATCTGTTCAGTCTAGTCAAAAGGGCTTAGGGAGCTATTCATGCTAAACTAAGACACCAAAATCTTAAGTTGCTTGCATATATGACAGACAGACATGTTAGATAGCTACCTACACTGAAGAAATCAAACAAAAGAGTTAGGTCCCTGACTCTGGTGATGTTTTGATAAACATGGATGTGTCATATCAATTTACATACTTCACCCAGCACTGACAGCTTCCAAAAGTACAAGATTCAGGCGTCTGACAGCACTGTGTGGGCATCTGCAGGAAAGCTCTCTGTATCCTATCCTATCCTATCCTATCCTATCCTATCCTATCCTATCCTATCCTATCCTATCCTATCATATCATATCATATCCTGTCCATCTGTTTAGAAATTAGGCAAGACACAATGGCTGTTGAGATAATTTTTTTTACCTCTACTTTCTTCAGGCCAAAGTCTTGCTTTTACTATGGCCTGAACATAGCCATTTCCTTTGCTCGTGCTGATGGCACAATGCAGCCTTGCTGAGACTGAAGTTACAGGATTTGTCTTTTTTAGTTTGTCTCTGCCAACAGCCAAAAAGTTGCTTCAATCCACAATTTGACACAATTAGTAATGATAGCATTAACATTAAAAGACTAGTGAATACCATGAAATTAAAACTATGATCAGATTAAATTATCTGTGATTGAACACACAACTAAACTTCTGCAGTATTCCTGAAACATGTTTGATTTTTTAAGTGAAAGTGTAGTCCCAGTAGAAATATTGGTAAAAATAAGATTTAAATTGGTCAAATTCTAGCTTTAGGTACATCGCTCTTAAGTTTCACATGTGAGAGCCATTGCAGACCTTTTGAAATTAATATATACAGGCTCACCTCCCAAATATTCAAATTGCTATTGCAATCCTTAATAGGAAGACAAAGTTAAGTAAATTTTCTGTAAATCTAGTAACTTTGTCTAGATGAACACAAGAACAGTATCTTACCAGTTTGCTTACCAATTTGTTTCTGGGTTCTAAAGTTCGAACATAGGTATATCAGAAAGAAAATCCTTTTCATTCTCATCACATTCAGCCCAACAACTTACTGATCAAAATTTTTAAAAAGTGGTCTGGAGGGTGAATTTGAATCTTTCCCTATTTACATTTTCCAAGAAAATTATGGCATTTGAAGACCATTCTTTCTGCATATATTGTACTTATCTGGACTGAATTCTCACAGAGCTCTTCTTGCTTGTTTGTTATGTCAGTGTATTGACTGCTCAGCTTCACCAGTCTGTATGCAAACATCCTTGGAAATACATGTAAGCAGTAATGTTACTGATTAGACATTTTAATGCAATGTGCTAAGAGTATCTCATTGCATATGTTGAATCGAATTAGTCTTTAGGCATTACCATTATTACTATTTTAGAGCCATCTATGTATCTTTCAGTACTTTCCAGCAGCAAAACTAAAAAACTTCTGGGGTGGCTGTAAAATTTATGGTTATGCACTTAAGTGCTTTTTAATTTTTACTAGAGTGAAAAAAGATAATAAAGCTACAGTACAGATGATGAAATATTTTCCTTCTCTAAAAGAAATAAGATAACACCTAGAAATACTTTGCCAAGAATGCAGTGCTAAATGGGGTTTACCTCTACATATGAATCCCCATCCCTTTTGATACCCAAATATATTTGTAATAACTTCTCTGTTTTTATTCTAATTTGCAACCTAATTTGTTTAGGGATAGAAGATTTAGTTATGAAATCAGATATATTTGGTTTTACTCTTGTTAATTTTAGCTTTTCTGTTCAGTATTAGAAAAAGCATCAAAATAAATAAAAATTTTTCCTTTTGTACCCTTCATAGTGGCAATATTATATGGAAAGATGTTGATATATATTTATTTTGCCCTTTTCATTATGAAAACAGAAAAGATCTGCTGCTCCCTTTTTAGCAGAATTATGCATCTCATAGGATATTAGATCTGTTTCTCTTCTGTGGCCATGATAATTAAATGAACAGTTTTCTTGGTAAAATAGGCATCCAAAGTATTCCTGTTTCTGCAAACAGGAGATCTGTTAATTCTGCCTGATACACAGCACATATCCATAACGGATTCAGTAACAAAGCATGACATCAAATCTATCTGCACGAAAAATCTAAATTTTAAATATTAAATGCTTAGTCCTTATAGAGTTGCTAAATAGGAGTTTCTGAGACCTCCAGAGGGAAGAGCTGTCCAACAAAAAATAAGACCAGAAATCAGTCAAATATGAAGTAAATGTAAAGGTAAACATGATGTAGAGTGCATCCCATCCAGTATTTACAATGTTAGAAATGTATGTTCCTGTATTTCACAAAATCACAGAATATTCTGATTTGGAAGGGAAGCACAAAGATCATTGGGTCCAAATCTGGGCTCCTTACCAAATTCTCCCCATCACAGAAGAGGCTTAACTTGCTGTTTCCAGAAAGGCAGTTGTTTCTAGGGAGAAAGAACAGTGAGATACATATTCTTTGAACAAAACATCTACAGATCCATAATCAAAAGTCTTAAAAATTACTTTGAAAATTGTAATATGAGGATGCAATTTACCCTATATGGGACAACAGCTATGCATCTATAATGTTCAGTGAAATCTCTGTTTCCCTCAGCCTTTTTGAACATCCCCATGATCATTCATTATGTGCAAAATTATTTCAATACTTTCCCCCATAGTAACAGCAAGTGACAGCACTCTGTGTACTGCAGTGTTGCAGCACTCTTATGCCATTCAGTTCTAAGAAATGTAAGCAGCCTTTATGTACATTAAAAAAAAAAAAAAAAATTCAATTAAGCATTGTGTCCCATTTTTCAGCACAAGTATTACCTTCAAGCAATAAGGAATAAATCTCTTTATAGCTAGGAAAATACCCAAGGTAATTCAAGTCATTCATACTGTTATGATCCTTGTCCCTATGATACAAAATTTACTCACTATGCAGTTATTCGGTAATGCTGATAAAAGATAAAGAATTTCCCTTTAAAATATTTCTAATATTTATGAAGATATATCTTGGGTTTATTCAACACTTTTTTTTTAATCTAACAAAAATTCCATTGTGAATTTAGATGAGAGACGTGTCAGTTTAATACATGTGAATAAATGTATGGGTCATCTTAGTGAGAGTCAGAAAAATGTTTTGTTTCCTACATATCTAAGGAGCATAAGCAGGTTGAAAATTATTTTGGTCTATTTTAATAGAATGCAATTCATACCCAAACCCCTTTTCTGTAGGAGAGTAAAAATTAGTGTGATCAGCTTTAATAGTTTTAATAAAAAGATCTCACAAAATCCTGTGGTAACAACTGAAATTTTAAGCATTTAGTTGTGTTTTTTTTTCTTTTTTTTTAGCATTAAAAAAAAAATATTTTTGCTTAATAAATGTTGTTAGATACGTCTATAAATTTATCTAGACTACTATCAAGTTTCATAGTCACTCCTTGAAGTTAATAATCCATTTTGTCTTGTCAATCCAAGCTCTCATTATTTCCTTCTGATTTACTTCCACAGAATTCTGAATCCTTTCTTTGATATTTTGAAGCCTGGATTGCACCTGAAAGGTCTCTCTTCTCCCGTGATGGAGAACAACATGCAAGTTGATATAAAAATATTGTCTCTCCCTCATAGCTTCATATTGGAGATAAAATCAAACTGCTCTTCAGGAAGAGGACAGTCACTCAATCTCTATCTGAAGACAAGTTAGGAGAAGACACCATGATTGTAAAAGCTGCTATGAGTCCTAAATTATGTGGATGTGAAAAAGAATAAATGAGAAAATGCTGCATACAACACGCAAAAAACCCATAAAAAGCACTATTGAAGCTACGATATATGCAAGGAAGTTAGGCATGTCAGACAAAGAAACAAGAGTAAGAAAAAACTTCCAAGTTAAAAGAAAACAAAATATAGGGATGAAGAAAGGCCAGATCTTCAAAAAGACATAGAGATAGATGGTATTAAAGGGATTATCTGGTGATTCACCCAAGGATTAAATGAAAATATGTTCCACAT
Source organism: Promerops cafer (assembly GCA_013398275.1). Lineage (NCBI taxonomy): Eukaryota > Metazoa > Chordata > Aves > Passeriformes > Nectariniidae > Promerops > Promerops cafer. The sequence goes on along the minus strand of VZSE01002700.1, from coordinate 2,223,333 downwards.
ATTTCAAATGGAGAGAAATGGTACCATTTGTGTCCACTCAACTTGTAGGGCAGCTGCACTACACACATGTGCTTGTAAAAGTATATATGTATTCAATTATGCTATAGTTGAATATACATCTGAAGCTACAATAACCATGAAAGTTCTTGGTTTCAGGAACTTTTGGCTTGTCAATGAACAGCTTTGCCATACTAAGGGGAAGATAAGGAAGTCAGAAAAATATAAAAATTTAAAAAATATATTTTTCCATGTCATCATTTAATGGAAATGTCTTGACAGGTTTTTGAAGGCCTGACTCCTTAACACCTGAAGATGTCAAAGGGCAATAGTGTAAACGTGAAGACCATATGCTGCATCATAGATGTAGCATTGCACAGCTACATAACAGCCTTTCCCAATTTCAATCTCAGCTAACTGATAACTCCTCAATCTCTTTCATCCAGAAATCCAGTTTCAAACAAACCCTGTGGGTGGAAAAGAGAAGAGAATCTTGGCATTGGCCCATAAGTTAGGGTTTCTATGCTGCAAGCGCAGTATGAGTGCTGTTTATTACTGTGTGAAGATTACTTCTGATAGCTACACATCCAATCAATACACAGAAAGACCATAGAACTTCTGCTTGGTTCAGGTTGAAAGCAGCTGCTGATAAATTCAGTGGAATTTCACCCATCTACTTAACTCTATTTTATGCAGCTGCATCAGAGCATAAAGCATAATAGTATTCAAATATGCCATCATGACAAAAACATATTACTTACCTAACTGAAGTAGGAGTAACCATATCACAGATGGATTACAAATGACATTTGATGGTCCTGATTAGTGCAAAAAGTAAAAAGAGTATCCCCTTGATGGAAGGAAAAGACTTGTGATTGAAATGGGGGAGTTTGAAGAAGAATTGTTATACACCCTAAAGTAATTTAAACAATTTTTTGTAATAGTTATAGCACATCAGTGATATTTTCCTGATTTGGAAAAATGATTGTAACTCACTGGAAAGGTTTATTATGGAGCTGAATAATTTATACCTCACCATTATATTTGATGAAAAGCAGAGTCAGAAGACTGTTAACTATCTTGATGTAAGTCAGGCGCTGATTTGGTCCCAGTGAGAGCAGAGCATATTTTGGTTTTTTGTGGATGAGATAGAAGTACTCACTGGAAGAAATCTAAATTTTTTTTAAGAAAGTCTTCAAAATAAGAGAAAATTTTATATAATACTTAAATTAACACCAGATATGTTTATGCTCACCAGAGTTTCCATACTATCCCTGTCAAGTCACCTCTGTGCCAGCATTTTGACAATATTAAATGAAAAACACTATGATTTATAGAAATCTTTTTGTCACCACAAGGATTTTCTAGACTCATTTCATAGAATTTGCAGCAGTTTTCATGGAACAAGGCCAACGCAAAACTGAAGAGACATACTTTGAAAAGGGCCTGAGAAAGTAGTCCCTACCCATTGCAGGGGAGTGGGAATAGAGGATTTCTATTTTTATGTATAGTTCCCAATGAATGTGGCTCACTTGGGCTACTGTTCACACTTGAAATCCCAATTCAAAGACCAGCAGACAAGATCATATAACACATAAAGATATTTGTTGACTGAATGCAGCAGCTGTTTTGTTAGACATTTTCACTTTTTTTTTATTACTGTCTGTAATAGGTCTTAGAGTATATATTGGCATATTTCATGCCTAAACACTGTAACAAAAATATATTTGCTGAAAGGCCAGTAGTTGATTTTAAATGGAATAAAAGATATTGAAGATCTCTTGATACATGGTAATGATGCTAAATATATCAATAAAAGTAATTTCCTAAGTAGTCCTGAGCTAAAGTGCTTTCTTCTCCTAACCACAAGCAATTTATAAAATGAAATTAAGACAAAACTCACTTATCCACTCCCTGGTTGGAGTCTTTGGATAAAACAGAGACATCCCACCTTAGTGACTGTTACATATTAATTGAAGTGCCTCTGTTTTACAGTTTATGCCACAGAGAAAGCCCGAAAAAATCTGAGTTTTTGACCGTGAAAATTCACCTGGGATAAATTACACATCTCCACCTGGAACAAAAGATTGCCTGGAAGGTAAATCTGACGTAAAATCTGGCTTAACATAGATAGGCACAGAGTGTCTGGTAACAGACACATGGTTAAGAGCTTCAGTGCTGAATAAAGAAGCTCCCATAAAGCTCCTCAGGCTACAAGGATCCTCCCCTTGACATTGACTCTCTGCAGGAGGATGTTCAGGGTTGATTGTGAGGAACATGGCAGATATTCACAGGAGGAAAATACAAGTGTATATATCCATTGCTTGGGGTGTAGCACACGGGGCACTTGGATGGGATTTGGACCTCTGTCAATCAATCCATTTGTTCTGATAGAGAATGATTCCCATGCAGGTATCTGAGATTGATTGCACGTGGCACCTGAGTGCCAGCTAAAGATGAAGATGGGCCCAGGCCTCCTATACACAATGCCATATTTTGTGACTCCACACATATATCTTGGATACCTCAGGGTATGTGAAAAAGCACTCAATTTTTTCCAGAGAAGTCACCACTGAATGAAGCCTGTGTTGGTGACACTCAGCAGAGAGGATGACTTCAGGTGCTTATTTTCAGAAATGCAGATATCTTTCCTCTAAGGGACCTGGTGTCATCACCTACAGAACCTCCTAGGATTTTTAGGCAGGCTGCTCTTCTGTGGATATTTGATGCTGCTTCCCAGAATGATGGGATTCAGAGTGCCCTTGGGAGACATTTTTTGCACCCAATATTGAAACAGCCTTTACATATGCACTGGTTTCAGCTGGAACAGAGTTAAATTTCCTCATAGAAGGTGACATGATGCCATGTTTTGCATTTCTGACCAAACATTCTAATTTTTAAGTGCTGCTGAACAGTGTCTTCAATCATCAAAGTCTTCTCTGTTTCTCACTGTGCCACCATCCAGTGAATAAACTTGGCAAACATGAAGCTTGGAGGGGACAGAACTGGGCAGATAACACAAACTAATCAGAGGTGCTTCATGCCTCACAAAGTCACGCTCAGCAATAAAAAGGGAGATGAGAGGAATTTATGTGGATTAGCCATCTTTTGCTTGGGACCTGGCAGGGTGTCAGTCTTCTGCTTGGAAGGTGGTGAACAATAGGCAATACAATTGCCTTTGTATCAGTTGTTTTGTTTTGTTTTCTGTTCTTCTGTCCTCTTCCACTGCTCCTTTGTTTATGAAACTATTCTTTTCTTGACTCATGAGTTTTACACTTTCTTTTTTCTTCCCTTGTTCCACTGGTGGTCGAGGGCAGGCAAAAAGAGTGAGCAGCTGTCTGGTGCTTAACTGTCTATCAGGGTTAACCAAAACCAGCATGGCATAAACAAAAATATTATTTTTGTATCCAATTTTTTTCAGGTTGCCAGTGATTTCCTGCATTCCCCATGCCTAAGACAAAGATCAGAAAAAACAAACTATATTGATTGGCAACAATTGGCAAACTCACCAGTTTTGTGCTTGAGGCCAGACTGGAAAGTAGTCACACCATCTCTTCTCCAAATTAATCTTTGTTTACTGACATTTACCTTTAACTACAGTGCTGCACATATTCTAAATCACTCCACAAGAGAAAGGCACACGTTAGAGGACAGAATGTGTTGTGGCCAGGTTCTCTTGGGTTGCACCCAATTAAGGCTCCAAGAAAGATACTGGATTCTGTTGAAGGGTATGCTGTCCACAATTTGGTTTTGTTCCATTCCTGGAAGCCTTTTTCCTCCCTCTCTCTCTCTGCATTTCCAGACTGACTGCCAGTTACATCTGCTTTTCAGCAATTGAAAATTTGGATGGGTACACAGCACAGATGTGATTGCAGAAGCTGCAGTGTAAGTCACCAAACCCCTTTGATCTTATGGGATGTCAGCAATGGTGACATATCTGCAGAGGCTGTTTGACTATTTGGCAAAGGCCAGCAGAAGTTACTGACTCTGTAATCAAAATTTCCTGTTTGGTATGTTCCATCCCAACAGCCCTGTAGTTAAAGGCTATCCCTTGTTATTAGAAATTATATTTCCCTGTTATTTAATGAAAGGCTTCTAGAATTATTACTCATCTGTAATTCATTAAAAATGGAAGGAATTAACTTCTTCTATGGATATGACCAAGGGCCAGATTCTGCAATGAACTGTATAACCTGTGAAAGTTTATTGAGGACTCTAAAGTTGTTTGGGCTGTAGATTACTGAATCATGTGGCACAGAAACTGTATAAAGGAACAGAGAAGGAGACATAGTTGAGCTTCACCCATTTCTATCAAATATGAAATCTCAAATTTGTTTGCTACATAAAACTGGATTATCCTGGACTTTGTATCTATGAATGATAGCAAGGTTACTGTGGATGCAGGCCTAATGCCACGCAAGGCTTTTAGGTTGTGAATCCTAACGACAGGTGGTTCCCAAATACCTTAGTCCCCAGAGATACCCCAGTTTGCAGCACTTCTCCTTTTAGCTGAGTTGGTGCCACCCCTTCCCAGCACGGGGACTCACACAGCACCAGTTCAGAACAGCTGTAATTCTGGATCCTGTCAGAAGAGGGTAAGACCATATAGTATACCTAATTATCCCTATGTCCAGCATAAGGCTCCTGGGTCCCCACACAGTAATCTGGGCTGCACTTTGAGGCCAGACTTGGAGAAATAATGTGTTGCAACATCTAGCCATGTGGCACCAATCCCTCAGCCAGAAAGCAGAGGTGGTTAATATTAGTTCAAGTATAATCAGGAAGCCCATTCAGCTACTGTCGCTTCTTAAAATGCATTTTTTTATTATAATGAAGCTTCTTATTCAGCAGAGTAAGTGAATGATTCAGTATATAAACTCTCGTGAAACCTAAACTGCTTTTTATTGGCAGACATGGAAGGCCAGTAGAAAATATCCTTGGGCATCTCTAATGAAGGAAACAATGTTTTTGTTTGTTGAGGGGATTCAGGTTTTATTTATGTGCTGACACCCTGAGTGGAAGAGAGGAGCATACAACAAAAGAGGTTTGACAGGGGCAGCTGGCCCGCAAAGAAAAGATAGCTGTTCCTTAAACAGACTGCAACTTATTAGCTATTTATTTTACTATTTTTCCTTACAATACCATTGGAGTAGTTCTCTCCAGTAGGTATTTTTCATGTCATCCATTTGGTATGTAATGGGGTTTCTGAGGGTGGCTAATATGCAGCTGACTAATTACAGAGTTGCCACTGAAAAGAACCTTCTCTTGTCTATGACCTGGTGACTGACTGCTTGGAGGAAAGAAATGTGTGGCTTGGATATAAAAAATACCAACTGAAAAGGTTTATGCAATTGACTCAACAGAATTATATAAAGCTAACCCCTCAAGAAAGTGTTGCTTTTCTTGCTGTTCCCCAATCCTTTCTCTTTATCTTTCTGAAGAGTGTTTTTCCTACTTTTTTATTATTTTTCACCGTTGCACCCAGAGGCAGCACCCAGACTGAAAGTTGTTGCATTGAGAAGGGGAAAAAACAAATCGTAAAATGTCCAAATTAGATGGTCTACTTTGACGAACAGTTCTATTGAAATTTCAGGCTAATATTTCTCGTTCAAAATAAAATAGAGAAAGGCAGGCAAAAATACTTTTATTTATTTATTTTCATTATTTTATTTTTCTTCTACTTTTATCTTGTTTCTCTGTTCTTCTTTTTATTCCCCTTAAGCTTACTTCTTTCCAGTTATTAATTAGAAACTGTTTCAGAGCTTGAGATGGGAGCTGTCTTTGACTAACCTTTCAGATAACGGGCAATGGAGCTGGCAAGGGGTCTAGAGAGCAAGTAATATGAGGAGCAGCTGAGGCTGTTTACCCTGGAGCTGGGGCTGTTTACCCTGGAGAAAAGGAGGCTCAGGGGAGACCTTATCACTCTCTACAGATACCTGCAAGGAGGGTGCAGCCAGCTGGGGTTCAGCCTTTTCTACCAGGCAACCAGAGATAGGACAAGAGGAGGACATAGTGATAAACTGCACCAGGGGAGGTAAAGGTTGGACAGGAGGAAGAATTTTTTTACTGGAAGGGTGATTAAGTACCAAAACTGGCTGCCCAGGGAGGTAATGGAGTCACCATCCCTGGAGGTGTTGAAGAAATGATGGGGGATGACACTCAGTGCCATGATTTAGTTGACAGGGTGATGTTCTATGATCTTGGAGGTCTTTTCCAGCCTCTATGATTCCATGATTCTATAAATCTAGTTCCAGAAAAGTATTTCTATTTATATTTTATGTCCAGAAAATTTCAATGGAAAGGATAAAATTTCGTAACTTAAGACTTGTCCCATAGTGCTTACAATACTAGCTGTTATCATGAGACACTTATTCTTCCCTCCTTTCCTCCTCATGAGTTTTGGAAAGGAATGCAACATTTCAGAACTGACCTTAGGTCCATCTTTTTCGACATATTGTATATGAGACTATTATTACAACATCTTAGAGTCTCATAACATTTAATAAATTAAAACTCATAACTTCCCACTGATTTAGAGTGGTAAT
>VZSE01002700.1:2161791-2211791 GCA_013398275.1 Promerops cafer | reverse complement strand
GCTGAGCCTATGAAGAACAGCAAGTTCTTCATCAGCATTGTTCATATGTAAGCAGAGTGATAAAATGTCTAAATAATTTTATCTCATCCTTGCTTTCTATGAGAAGTTATGCATTTATAAAATAAGATGAAGGAAAAAGAAGTAGAAAATATTTTATGCATAATTTTTAATATATAAAGAAAAAAATCAATCAGTATGAAATTATAAGAACTCTAAGTTTTATTCATAATATATTTCCCTGTGATACGTATAATCAGAAAGATTTCTCACTATTAGAAGCAAATATTTTACGACTTACAAGTTGTAAACTCACTTTGTTTTTCTTTCTTATGATGCTTTGTTAAATAAATATACTTGCATTTTATTCTGTATAACATCATTCTTGTAGAAGACACATGGTCTTTAATAACATATTAGGAGACAAGCTGAAGCATCTTTTCTGTGAAATCAGACTTGGGAAGGAAGGGGAGAAAACAAGGGGAAAAGAAGATCTGGATATTTTAAAATTTGAAATCTTAAAATGTGCATTATCAAATAAAGAGTAATTACATCAGCTTCTTTTTTATTTACAATATCTGTGTTTTTGATTTCACCTTTAAATATCTGATCCTAGGCACGAGATAAACAATCACAAAAATTAGATCTTAGGTGCTACTTGAATTAGCTTTATTTATTGTTGCCACATGATTTTAATTTGTGGCAATGAAATGCAATTATTATTCTAGAATTCTTATACAGTAACAAAGAAACAAAACCTATTATTTTGAAGTTGCACGGTGCCTCCATAGTAAAATGAATATTCAGGGCAAATTTTTTTTATTTCAGTATTTATTCTCTGAGATAACCCCATCTAGCAAAGCAATTAATATGCTGAGGTGTACAGGAACGTTTTTGATGACACAGATCTTTTAAGGCAGATTGTCGATGCGCAAATAAACCTACATATGCCACAAATCAAAAGTTTCTTCTTCAGAAAACTCCACTTGCTAGATAAATAGACCTGCATACATTTTTGACTTGCAGTGCATGTTCTATAATAGGTTGTGCAATAGGATTTAATTTGACTCTCTGGATTCAAATATTTGTTACTGCCCACTTTGGGGAGACAAAAAGTAAAATGGTTTGGTGTCTTACAAGATACATAAGGAATAAAAACAGAAGCTGAAGTATCTTAGAAATGCAGAAGGTATATTATTAAAAAATAATAGAATACAAATACTAGGGAATATCTCTGTTATGTGTAATGTTACTGGCTACGTATCTTAGCTTCATTTTGTATTTATGAATATATTTTCAGTAGAAGGATAAATAGGTGAAAATAGTTCACTACCGTATGATTTGTTTTATCCTTAGGCATTGCCTGGGGTTACTGGTACAGCCCTGGCTCTCAGTACCGAAAAGTGAAATGTGCAACAATGAAAATTTTATTAAAACGTATGTTAACCCATTACAGTATGTTCACTTCCAATTCTTTGTAAGAATGCGTGATGTATCATTTTGTGTGTGTCATTTTTTTAAAAAGATATGAGTCAAGTAGAAGAGCAAATTTAATGGGAGAATTTTATGGGAAACATTATACAAATGGCAGAGTGTGCGATTCCTATTATTAAAATAATTTGTCATTGTATGAAAAAATGGTATAAATTTCAAGAAAGAGTCTTCTTTAGTTATCTGCCCTTTTTTTTAATGACAGCAGCTTTTGTGCAGTAAAGGCAGACACGTTTTCAAGCAAAGCCCATTTCAGACCAGAATTTCTGAGAGCCCTATTAATGTTTCATGCTAATCAAGGAGAGTGGGAAATAGAGCTGACAGGTGCTTTCTACTCTGCTTATTCCTGTCTTCCTGCATTAGACATTACTAGCTAAAACAGAGCCAATATAGTTCGTTTCCAGTACATGTGGTGGCAAGGGCAGGAATAAAATGCTTCTTTTTATAAGTTTACAGTTGTTTTTCTTATTGCCTTCACTGGTAACATCCACAAATGTATAGATGCAGCGATTATTAATAAAAATCTATTTTACCTCAAACCATGACCTGAATTGGACCCTGAAATTTTCCCCCAGTGCACTTTGAAAACTCAAGAGCGCTTGTAGCACATCTGAGATAAACTGAGGTCCACCTGGGATCCTTGTTTTTTTGGTAGTATTTCTATCTGAGCCAGGAAGAAACACGTACCTTTACTCTAGGACAAGTCTTTTTGATTAAGGAATGTCAGGGTGAGGAACAAAAGTAAACTCTTCAAGAGGCAGCTTGAAGACAAAGTGTGAAAGCTGCAGTGGGCATTGCTGGGAGCTGCCCTTTGCCACCCTCCCCTACCCCAGGTACCTGACTTGTACGCCAGTGTTAGTCAGGCAGAGCAGCAGCACTCTGAAGTGCTCAAATCCCAGAAACAGCTCCAGGAGAGAGTGCCGTGCCTTTGAAAGCCTACCGAGCAGTCCCATCTGGCTGAGTTTAGGTACACAAGTTAGGAAGACTGGAGGCTCTCAAAGGCACGTGTCTCCGGTGCCTGTGCGAAAAGTTCCAGCGGTTCCTTTGGGAAGCCTGCTTCAATAGGCTCCTAAATGCAGATGCAAGTCAGGTGCCCAAGTGAGGAAGACCAGACTGTAGACTGTGACAACAAAATGGCTGAAGTCTGCAAGCTGGGATTTGCTCGGTTGTATTTGTACTGCAGACACAGAGGGAATTTCATAACTACAGCAGCTAGCAATCCTTACCTTAGCTTTGCCGGAACAATCAGAAAAAGAAGAAACCAAGCTCACTGTTACAGTGTATTGCTTTTCTCTATGCAAAGCTGACATCGTTAAACCATCCCATTTGTGCATGGCACCCTTCATAGCTGTTTTTTCATGCAAATTATAATATATAATAATAATCCAGAAAATATTGATTTACTTAAGTATCTCTATAGACATTTTGAGCATTGAGAAAAAAAAAAGCTGCATTTGCCTAACTGAAATTACTTTCTATCATAAAATTTGAGGCACATCCCTAACCAGGAACATTTTACACAAATTTAACTCTTGCTTACTTTGATTTTGATCACCAATAATTTACTGCTTTAAGTTGGAGTAATAAATACATTCATACACATTCAAATATGTATGAATCCAGCTTAAGTTTATAGTAAGAATAAGAATAAGTTTAGCTAAACTCATTTAAACCAGGGTAGCCTTTCCCCATGACATTGAGATAAATTTATTAAAAAATTGTAATTATAACAGGAAAACAATTACCACCTTTGTCTGTTAAGACACAAGCCAATACTGCTTATTGCTTAAGGAGATTTCCGACATGTTTCTATCATATTTTCCTGTTAAGAAACTGATTTCTACAGTGAATAATGTCTACATTCAGACTCATAATCAGTATGAAGAAATACTATTAGAACAATCAAGTTGAATTTCTTGCAAGAATGTTTTCACGATGTCATTAGAATCCTCTTGAATAATGATGGTCAAGCACAGGAGCACGTAGCTTGTAGTATCAAAAGACTTGTGCCCATATTGTCTTGTTTACTGGGTCAAATATTGTGTATTTCCATTTCTTTTTCCTAAAACTAAAGAAGCCTTAATAAATCTTTTGCTTCAGTCAGAAGGAAATATCTTTTAACATAAATTTGAAGATAAGCGAACCATTTCTCTCTACATATGTTCTGCCAAGTTGCCATTGTCTATGTGCCTCACTCAGGGATGAGAATGGGAAAAAGCATTATTATTTTGTAAAGAAGAAGTTGTCAAAGGAATAATTCATTGGACATACAAAGAATGGAATTCTTTAAGAACAAGGATCTCATATTTTTTAATCTTAAATTTTCATCATAATTCTTTATAAACTTATTTTCATCATGCACCTATCTTTAGCTCTTGTTTAAAGGACTGATGCAATGTGACCCAAGAGGTTTTCCTTTCTGACTTTGAGACTTCCCCACTATGGTAGAGATCCTGGGTAGCTTTAGCCATTTTGTCATCGGATCTCAAGCCTATGGAGAGCACCTCAGAAGAGATAAGCCTCCTTTTCACCCCTTGGATAACACAACTTCCATTGCCAAAAGCCCTGTAAGCACACCCTGCCCCAGCATTCCCTTAGCAGATGTCTAAACCTTGTTTAGATCTGGCCTCTAGGCTTAGGGAAGGGTATGTAAGCAAGATTCACTTCAGTCATTGTCTTTTCCGCTTGGGAAACGTTCACCACAAAGCACAAATATTTCAAGTTATATAGTGACTCTACAAGACTGTAGTTGCTGTTACCATCACAGATTGGTTCAGTGTAATGTGGCTGCTGAAGGTTGCCCCCACAATCTGTTCTTTTGTCTAAGTCACTTTTCTTTCCCTCAGTGCAAAAGGGACTGGAGGAAAGACTTTTTTCTTAGGACCAATCATGGTTTCAAAACTCACAGATGATTCTAAGGTAGGGATTTTCTTTTATTCACCCTGCAGTCCTGAATAACAGACTGTAGTGTGCTAAAGCACTGAAACACTCTGCTGTAAGTTATTATGAAGAAAGATCTGCTTAATCCTAAACCATTTAAAATTAAATATTTTCTTTCTGTTTCTGTTTTCTTCTTTCTGGAGCAGTCACTTTGAGATTGAATATGTGCATGTATGCATTGGTGTGTTTATTTCTTTGCTATCTTAGTAAGGAAATTAAGATCCTGTGCGTTCTTCTGAGAGATGTATTGGGAGCCCTCCGAAAACTCAGCAATAAATTGAGAATATCAAGTTTTTAACACAAACCTTGGGCTGGTCTCATAAGGTACCTCCGAGCAAATACTAAATGCTGTTTAATTTCACCTACTTAAAACAGGTATTGTTTTCACCAAAACAGAAAAATGGCTGCTTTCATCAGGATTTGAGACCTTGGTGGATATAAGCGCATGTGCAAATAGTAAACTGCATATGCACATCCGTAAGACCATAAGTCCATTGTCATTAAATCTCAATTTCTTAATTTACTCTACATTTACATTTATGCAACCAAGATTTTGCATTCGTGCAAATAGGCTGGGAGAGTCCCACTGGGACTGTGAAAGGAAACCCATAGAAGGCTTCACATTGATATTTCAAAGGCCTCAGTATCTGTGCTCTATATCTATGAATAGATATCCCTTGCTCAAAAATTAGTTGCTCCTTCCCCCTCCTCATCCTGCCTTCTCTGCAACAATTCATAATATGACTGTTTATGTATGAAGACCTTTTGAAAATGATATTATTACTCTTGCTCCCTCAAGAAAACTTAACTAAAGTCATTTGGCCCATTATGGCAGATACCTTATTTATACTAAATTCCAAGTAAAAAAAAACGTTCCTGAGGAGATTACAAATTTGAGATAGAAAAGCCATATCCAGGCTAAGAAAAATGTAGCTAAAGTTCATGTTTGGTTTTCATTAACAGTCCTTTGACCTCTGGGTCTTATAGTCACCTTTCAAATTCACACCCTTGGAGCCAGAGTCTTTAGTCTCCTTTTAGGTGTTGGGGTGAAAAAAAGGTGATCTTATCCCTAGAAGCAACCAGTTGTCTCCTTAAGGAGCATCTAGGCAACTTTCTTGTCCACACACAGTTCTGGAATTCAGAGGTAATGGCAGGGCTAGAAATGAAGCCCAACTTGTTTCATCTGAGCTCAGGCTACAGGAGGACAATTGTAAGTAAGTAGCTTGGCCATAGTAAAGGAGCCTAAAAGAAAGGCAGTTTGAACCTCTTGGGTTAAAATGAGCAAGGCACTACAGATTTCCATCTATGGTGATATGTTCTGACAAACAATTTAAGTTTAATTAGCAGAACCAAATTCTCCTTTAATTTATGCAAGTGAAGCTCTATTGGTTTCAACAGAGTTAGCTCTTCTGTAATTGAGAGAAGAATTTGGCCCAGCATCTGTAATAAATCATTAATGAGCATGTAGTAAGATAAGTTTTAATGATTAATTAACAATGTATTTTTTGGAGAAAAGTATTCTTAACATGCCCTTAATGTATCAAGTGATAATTACAATATTAAAAGCCTAGTGATTAAAGCAATTAATTATATGCTTAATTTATTTACTAATTAAGCTTTAATATATGTATAGTTAAGTAATTGCTAATGAGTATTTCACATTTGCTAAACAGGTCTGGCAGTAATTACATGGGAAACACCATAAAATGATTCTTCTAGTGATTATATGAAAAAATACGACATTCTTTGGTTTTTTTTTTCTTTCTTTTTATTGTTTTTTTTTTTTTTTCCCCTAAATGAATTTCTTGGCTTGTGTTTTCCTCCTTGGTGAGTGAAATGTTTACCAGAATGCAAGTTTCATAGGTCTGAAAGGTCAGTGTTTCTGCATACATATGATGAAATGTGCTTCTGAAGCACAACTCAGTCATGCCTACATGAAAACAGTGATCTTACCCCCTTGTGCACACAGAGCTAAAGCCTGCAGTTTTCTTAGCCTCTATTCAGATCTTAGGCAAAATTATGGCTGAGGTTAATGGGAGTTTGCTACAGCAAACCACAGCTCTGTTCTTTGTTTATGCAAGAACTTTTGGCTCCTGAGCTGGACTCTTATATCCTTAATTCTTATATAATGCAGGAAAGAGATGTGCATTTTTCAGTCAGATGTGGCTTCCTTCAATCAGAGCATATGCAGCATCTGCTGTTTCAGTCCTTTTTCTAAGTCCTGTACTTTGCACAGAAAAAACTACAAGTAAAGCACATAAAAGTTTTGTCTATGCAAACAACAGGGCAATAGAATCACTTTTAGACATAGCTGACTACACACAGTGAACTCCCAAGGTCTTTACTCATTTAAATTCCTATTGCCTCCTAAGTGAAACCCAGAGCCTGAACTTCTGGTCCTTGCCCAAGCTGTGTCAAAAACTAGAGAAGTACGGATAGTCCCTCTTTTCCCACCTCTTTGCCTTTGTTGCTCCACACATTGCCTTCAGCAAGATATTAACTCAGTGTAGATTCTGAAGTGCTTAAAAATACGAATGGCAGTGGCATGGTTTGGTGGAAAGACGCTACAAAACACGGAGAAGTGTTCAAGAAAGGGTTAGTGTTACTATGGCTGTAATTATTTCTTAATCCACTAGGAAATAAGTGAGCAGGACACCTACACCTACCCATTGACTTGTCAGTGTGGAGCCTGGTAATGGGACAACCCACAGCCTAGTTACCAACCCCTACTTTTGCAGCATAGAAATCTGGAGATATTTAAGCAGTTTTCCTCCCTTTCCTAATCTAATGCTTGCGCCTCTCACTTCAAGCTTGTGTGTACGTCTGCAAAATCCCATCTGCTTCCTCTGCTGTTTTCTAAGTTTGGAGCCTGGGGACACCATCCCCCCAAGTGTTCTCTCTGGATACATCTTCTCAGTGCCCTAATTTGTATCTAGCAGGTGAAAGTGCGTGTTGACCCAGAGCACATTCCTGGGAGAGCAAAATTAAATAGGTTCAGTAGGTCTGGGATGCACATAAACAGGTCCTAATGTAGTGTGCATTCTCATCACATGCATTAATGAAGTCGGAGATGGACTAAATCTCACCAAAGTCTGTGGGGTCTTTGTGAATTCCTTATGCTGTCACCAGGTCAGAAATGGACAGGAGTGACATATGGACTCAAGGGACTACACTCCAAACATAGAGCTTAGCCTTGGCTTGCAAAGCGCCTTCATTTTTGCCAACACTCCACACATCTACCTAACTGGGAGCATGTGACAAATCCAGCACAATCTGTGGTAAAATTCCACAATCATTCCCAAAGAGAGATAAAATTACATATATATGCCATACACCCTTAATCAGTTATAGAAGAATGCATTCTTCTGATAAAATTGGTGTTTGTATTTACTTTTTGTATTTATTTAAGAGACAGCAAACAAGGGATAAGGGCATAAACTGAAGATGGGGAGTTACTGAACAAAGATTTGAGTTGAAAAAGCACATATCTATTTCTATGAGAGCATTAGAGAGGCATTTCAGACAAATGTCCTCCCAGAGGAATCAAGCCAGTAGCTGAGTGACTTCAGCACCCACTGACACCAGGGAGAGTTTTGAGCACCAAGTATCTCCTAAGGCTGACAGACGTTGAACGACCTATGTAGGCATGTTCTAGAGAATCAAATAGAGATGTTGCATTCCACACAGGATCAACTGCTGTCAGGCTGTGACCTGACATGATCTGACAATCAAAATTATTCCATCAAGCTTCATGAATTCCATGATAAGTTTGGGGTAATTTGGGGGTTCACAGAAGGATGATTATCAACGTTAGCACTCTATTCAGATTACAGTAGTGACTGTGCTGAGACTAATTGTCAGTGGTCAGGAAAGATTTATCTCTTCTTTATTCCATACTTTGCCTTAGGGGTGGCCAGGGGGTTCACCTTGTTCTGAAGAACTCAAGACCAGCCATGAGAGCTATGGATTTTTATGCAGGTCTTAATGAAGTTAAAAAGACCTGGTAGGATTGAACCTTACCTAAAATATCAGAAAACCTTTTTTCTGACTGCTCGCATGGTAAAATCCTATTCAACAAAACTGGGGCAAGACAATTCCACAAATGCTCTGCTCTGCTGGCACCACAGTATCCCTTCTCTGTCCACATGATGTGTTTAGCTTCCACCCAGAAATACCACTATATTCTATGGAAGATGAGTGTAAGGGTTGGAGTCCTCACTTCATTTTCAGAACACTGGAAGAAGCTGGATTGGTGCTGACACGTTTAACGCTGTGGTCTGTAAATCTTTGCAGGTGAGGGGTTCACAGCTGGACTGCAGAATGCCTTTGTCCCTAGCTGACTTTTGAAGTAAAGACATGTCGGAATGGCAGGCTGACAGAATTGTGATCCATGGTTCAAATTGCTCCAAAGAGGAGTTTAATTTTGGTTAGAGTATTTTGCTCATAACACCAAGGTTGTGGGCTTGGTCCCTATATGGGCCATTCTCATGCAAGTCCCTTTTAAGGTTTCATTTTTTACTGCGATTCTTCTCTAATCAAGAGAAAAACAAAATTCCTGATAGTAGGGTAAAAAATGATGCCCAGAAAGCTTAATATTTTCCTTAGAAAATCCTTGCTTTTACCACACCAGGACTTTTTTCTCAGTAAGGTCTTTGAAA
The DNA here is from genome assembly GCA_013398275.1 of Promerops cafer. NCBI lineage: Eukaryota > Metazoa > Chordata > Aves > Passeriformes > Nectariniidae > Promerops > Promerops cafer. The sequence continues at coordinate 2,202,705 of VZSE01002700.1, read as the reverse complement.
TGGTCACTAGGAACTGGAGAGCTTGGACCACAGAAAATGGAAAGTTAAACCATCTGCACATGGCCTTCTTCATCCAATCAACCTTAAGAGCTCTGTGAACTTTTAGAACACATTCATAGGCTTGGTTGGTACTAGAAAATTAAATGGAGGTCTCTTTTGGACAATATTTTCCTCTCTGTCCCAGAAGTGTATTGGGCATCTGTAAGTTCTATGGAAATTTTAAAAGGGGAAATTTCAGGAAGAGCAAAATATGTTGGGTAAAGTTTTGATACAGCTTTATATTCCTCCTAAAGGGCTGCAAGGAAGCTAGGTTTCCATAACTCTACATTTTTATACTTTTGTTCCATCTCAAGTTCATACTGAGCACGCCTTTGTGCTCCTAACCCATGTGTAACTCCCACAGCTATGTGCAGCTATGACCATTGGGTCATTAGCAGAATGTATCAGAAATGGCTACAGAGGCTAAATAAATTTAGCATCTACACTATTAAATAACACAGGTCAGGCATTGTTCCTTCTCTCTGAGGCCAAGTGTCATGGCAAGACTTGCATCTACCTATTTAAACTTTCCAGAAAACAGGGACGCCATCTTCACACCTCCTTTAGGGAAAGATGTGTAGTGCTTTCTGTCTCTTGAGCAATACCCAGGCATTACTCAGCACAGCTCCAATCAACACAGAGTAAAGCTATGCCAGGCTGTGTTAATGGTTAAACAGACACTCAAAAGACAGGCCAGTGCTTGAAGGTGTGTCTCATTGCTCTTACATTTCCCAGTATAGGCATAGCAGTAACTATGTTATGGTGGAAGATATGTTCGAAGAAGCATCTAAGAAAATCTGCAGTGAGAACTGTACATTAATTGCACCTAATTACTCACGTAACTTTCAGAAATGAGCTCCCTAGGCAAAATGTATTTTACTTCGCTTGCTATTTTTATACTAGTTAAGAACTGCTTTGTGAAAATCCCACTGATTTAAACAATGGACATTCCCTACAGATGTCAGTCTCATCTGAGGAATTCATCAGCTCTTTCCAGAGACCAGCCTGAAAAATTACCTCAAAACACAACACCTTTTGTAAAGAGGTGGTGATGGTGGTGTTTACCCACAGAGGCGAAATAGGAAAAATAGGGCAGAACAGTGAGAATTGTCTGGCTTAAGACCCAAGACTTCCACCTGGTCAAAAATCAAACCAAAGTGACCTTTTGCTTGCACATCAATGACATAAGCATTTGGCATTGGGTCCTGAATTAGCCTTGCAACTTTTGGGATTAAACCTAGAGCAACTTCTGATTAAACTGGCTTAGCAATCGGATTGATTTGCGTTCATTTAAGTAGCTGGACACAAGGCACAAGACATGTCCATCCCTGTTCCTGATTTAGCGTCACACACAGCTCTCTAAGACACTTTCACAAAGGAGTGTAGTGTGGCTAACAGCCCAGAACTTCAATCCTCCTAGAGCAGCTTTGATGTGTGGCTTTATTGGAACAGACCTCTTTGAATGGAATATTGGTTGGGATGTTATTGCAGCTCTTTCTGTGTCCTCCATAAGGCACTTTGGAAACATTGGTCACTCATTAAGTATGTAATGCAAATATCTATTAATTTCTTGAAAATACCTTTTGTTTAGTCTTCCTTCTCTTTTGATTACTATGCAGCATTATACATTTGGAATATGAGAGACAGAAATCTTAGAAATAAAAAGCTATCCTTGAGATGTTATTTCCACTTTTTTTTTCCTCTAAGTTATTTATTTTTGTTCTCTCCACTAGTTTTAACAACAGCTCAGTAATTCAGAAGAGAAGGCTTTAATATTTACATTTTCAATGATTTAATAATTTTCTTTTTTACTTTCTAATGACTTAATATAAAGGCTTTGTGCTCACAACCAACTTTTTTTTTTTTTTTTTTTTTTTATTGTTGGCTTGAATTAAATGTATTAGTTAAACAGCCTCTGGTTTGCTTCTTGCAAGAGGACAAAACGTTCAAAGTTACCAAATATTTTACTTCCAGTGACTGGTTTACCACTGATTGTTGGCTTCACTGCCAGTACTTTTTTTCCCAAAGGCAAAATAGTAGTTCTCTCATTGAGTAGAGCCAGCTTTTTTCCCCTCTCTCTCTTTTTCACTGCCATTTCCACTACTGATCTTGTGCAATAAAATGTGCTTGTCAACGAAAATGTCAACTAAGTTTAAAAAGAATAGTCTGAGTAAAACTAAAAAGTAAATTATTTAAGTAGAGTTGTAGTTGAAACTTGAAAGAATTTTGTTTGGTGGTTTTCTTTACATCATTCTGCCAATGGAGGAGGAACTCTGAATTCCTAACTAGTGAAGCCCTGTCATAAGTGGGGCTGACAGTTCACATTGAAAATTCTGTTTTCTTCTTTCCCAGGAAAGCAAGTCAAAGTTAAACCAACAAACTATTGTTGGCAAGTGCCTTACCTTTGTTCTGTGCTTCCTTATAAATTAACCACTTCTGTTTTCTAGGTTGCCTGTAAATGGAATTCCTAGAATTTAGGGTCTCACATTAGCTATATTATTTTAAAATACTACTGTATCCTTTTAAACAATGACTGGATTTAGACCATGTAAGAATCTCTATCACAGCTTGCTCACAAATGGTAATGAATAAAAAGAAAATAGACTGTAAATTTTGGTTAGTACATTATGAAAGCAGTTAGAAATTGGACCCTCAGCTCCCAATGTTTGTAATGGTAAAATATCAGTGAAATTAAGACATTTCTGTGAACACATCAACACTGTGTCTGATCCATCAGAATGATGAAATACTGAATTTTGTACTTGTTTGCATACAAAATTTCACTGAAATGGCCAAGACTGGACATTCGCACATTGGAGTTAGAATGTATCTAAACGTAAAAAAGAGCTGAATTTATTGTAGAATTGCTCTTAATAGCATTGTATACTTGGAACTCTCTATAACCATACATTTTTTTTCTATATATCTATATATACATAACCTCTATTCTCTACTAATTGACTTAACAGTATATACTACAGTATATACATGGCCAGTTCATTAAGGTTAATTTGTTCAAAAATATTAGAAGCATTAATTTCTGGCTTATAGCTAATGTCTGCTCCCAGCCAGTGTCTTGTTTCATCATTAGTGTCAGCTAAATTATAACTCACACCCAACTGTTTTTACACTATCTAATAGAATCAATTGATGCAACGGTTGACAAGATGCTGTTTTGCATTTTGTCATCTCACTAATGCACATGGCTTAAAGGCATTGGCATCCATAATGTGGGGCAGTTTTGTAGGAGGCACAGAATAGGCTGAAGCTGCAAGGGCCATTTTCATAAAATATTAATGAAATTGAAAAATACACTGGGGTTGAAGGCTTGTCTGCTAAATGTAAGGTAAAATCTATTCTGTTCTGCTTTCTGATGACTGTAATTAGCAGCCCTAATTAAAAATTCAAACCTTGTGTATATTTGAAAGCATGAATCTTAGCTCTCATAGTGTTTATTTCCTTTACAAAGTATTTTATTTTACAACACTAATTGAACAGGATCCTTCCTAGCCTGACAGCCGCAGCTGGCTGGAGCCAGTTTATGTATCCAGTCTCTCTAGACTACTTCCTTTTGTAAGCAATAAAACATCTTTAAAAAACATGTATATGCTCTCTATGAGCCATTAACTCTGTGTCACCCGGTGTGGAACTGGCCATCCGCACACATGCATTGTTGTTTCCTTCACTTAAAAGTGACCTCTTTGAAAAGGCAGCTTTTTTCTGATCTTCAATATTTAATGTGGATTTACTTACATTAAATGACCACCTTTCTTAAGGAGACTTGGCCCAATTCTGACATTATTTATGAACAGCATATGCTGTGCAAAACAACGGAAGGAATCACCATTAGTTCCAGTAGAAAAAGCTACTTTTTATCATCACTTTGTGTAGTTATTTTGAAATTCATGGTCAAGATACTAGGGCCCCACTAGGGAATATATGACTGCAAACCAAGTCCAAATTGATTATATGAATGTTACACTCTGAAATCCAGCATACAGTGAAGAAGAAGTTGTGAATGGGTTAAATTTTCACTGCTGTATTTCCTCTTTTCACTGTTTTCTACAGTAATGGCTCTGAACTGTACTATTTCCTATTTTCCTTTCCATACTCTGTAAAGAAGACAACACCAGAATTTTAATGTCTCAGATAACGTCCATAATCATAAGGAATATTTTCCCTCAGAACTTTTTATTTTTGAATACATGGACTTTTTAACTCCTCATGTCAGACCAACAAGGCCATAAGAGAAGGGAACAAAGTGAATTTACAGAAGAGGGTAGTGAAAGACATTCGGTGGCTTTGTTAACCGAGTTCTTCACTGATTTATGTGAGAAAATGAAATTTGATGATGCACCCTCTCTGTGACAAAGGGTCTGATCTTGCAATTCCTGCTCAGGCAAAATTGACTTCAGTGGGAGTTTAGCCTGAGTAAGGAATGCTGGATCAAGTTCAAAGACCAGCATAAAAATAAAAATAGTCAGGAGAAACTCAAAATAACTCAGTTCTGAAGAACTGGGATCCATGTGCCAATAATTAAAGTTGTAAAGCTACAAATGTAATTGTATGATACTTAGCATTAATTTGTAGTAAAGAAATGAGAGTTTAACCTGAAGTTTATGTCTGTTTCTAGGTGTTAGAAAATAATTTAGACCCTGTCAGCACTGTCAGTGTTTAAATTTCTGGAGACTGTTTCCACTCCTCATTGTAATACAGCTGAAAATTTCTAAACAGTTTTCACAAAATACTTTGAAATTTTTAAATTAAATTCAGTTTCTAAAAGTTACATTTGGATAGTTTATTTTTATCTTTCATGTTCATGCTTGCACAATCTGTAACCAATGATCATGCAATCAAGAAGGCTTTCCTCATGGGAACCTCATTCCCACAGAGCAATCTCCACAAATGTTTCAGCTCAGGAAAAGCAGCACATGTCCATGAAATTTCATTTTGCTGAGAAACATTCAGACAAGTTCTGTTAGGTTATTCTAAAAATCATTGTGAGATACAGAAAGGGGCTAGAATGGATGACACAAGCCATGTTTATTACCATCTGTTCCTCCCTGTGGTAGGATGTCTTCCCCTTTCAAGCATTCATAGTTTTGGGCTGTGAGGCACATCCATTATTGGTCCTGGGATGTCATCCAGGCATTTGAGTAAATGATTCAGACATATCACCTCTTTATCAGAATGAGAATGGGATTTGCAGTGTCTTCCTCTTTCCATGCTCGATTTTCCTCAGGCAAGGCCAGAGAGAAGATGCAACCTGCTTTACCTATCTGACAGAGCATGGTCTGAGACACCCCACAGGTGGGTCTGGAGGCATCCAGACACCTCTTCAGCACACTTGTCCTTAGCACTCGAGTTTATTGCTTCCTCTCCTTTCTTTCACTTACCTGTCTTGAATTTAAAAACAAGTGCAGGAACAAATGAAATAAACCACACTATGAGTTCTCACTGAAGTTTCACAGGGAGGTTCCGTCATCCTTTCTAAGCTTCTTAGTGAGAACCGCATACTTGGGTATCTGGGCAAGAATCCCCTTGCCTCCTAAAAGCCAAGCCTGGATCCAGAGATGAAGCCCTCACCTCCTAGAGCCAAACCTGAAGTTTCTAGATCACCTTTGATCTAATCATGGGCATCTAGTTTAAAGCATCAGGAAGTCTCCCTTTGTAGCCAAAGGGGAGTGTCCTAGGGAGCCCAGGTTTACTGCGCACTTAGCATGGCTGAGCTGAACAATCCTTCCAAGGGAGTGTTTGCTCCTTCTACCAGCATAAACCACAACTTCTAGATTATCACAGGCAGGTGTGATGTATCAAACCTAATGCCATTTCTCTGGGTGATAGCCACAGCTTTCTCCTCTCATGACAGCTGAAAATAGTCCACTAATCCTTAAGATGCCCCTCCACTTGTAGAGAGCCTGTTCCCATAAACATCCTCATGACCTCTCATCTTGCAGGATCTGAAAATCACAGAAAAAAATGAACAGTCCAAGACCAAGAACAGACCAGCAAGTAGATAAACTGGGTAAACTGTGAGGTTTTTACTAGTTCATTTACATTTGAAAATTATAAATTGTTAACAGGAGTTGAGCACAGAACTATCTTGAGTTGTTTGAAACCATTTCAAACAGGAGAATATCTATAATTTGTGTCTTGGACTGTGGATTACTCCAGTACAGAAAAAATGTGTATGAGCACACAATAAAAATGCATTCATTAGTTTAAAGAAAGTACAGAGCTGTATCAGTTAAAGGATGGGGCAGTGTTATGGGTTAGGTGATATGTTTATTATTTGTTTAGTAAGTTGGATTGAGAAACCATTGGCTGGGTTTGACATACCACTCTTAATAGGTAGAGTAAAAAGATTATAGTCCAAGTCACATACAGTGTGATATCTGTGGTCTTTAGAGGATTATTTACTGATTTTTGAAGAGGTGGCTGCCTCTGCAGAATTCAGCTCCAACATTTTTATATAAAATTTTCTTGAAAATGTTATTTTGAACTTCATTGTTAAATTTTAGTTTAAGGTATATATTACAGTGTTTTTTGAGGAACTATTAGTGGACTAAAAAATTCCCATACTACTCTTCTTCCTGCAGAGATTCTTTTGAATTACATTAATAGTGCAGCAGTTTATGTTAAAAATGACAGTAAATACAGAACAACATATTTCTCAGTTAAAGCCAAAATAAGGGACATACTGAAAAGCATTGGTGCAGGACACCCAAGGATAAAGAGGTTAAATGTTGTAGTCCAAAGTGATGAAGCTTAACATTTTCAACACAAATACCACTTGGTCTTATGACTCAGTATTGGCTGGTGGAACTCATATAAGTTTAGTTTAAAAGAGTGATTTTTTTTTTTTTTTTTTGCCATAAGGCAAAACTAGAGCAGAAGACAGTAAAATTTAGTAGGTTTTAAGTTGTGGTTCAGGGATTAAAGCAATTACTTTTAAAGAGTCATAAACTGATATGTTGCTGAATTTGTCTCTTTCCTCCCTCAAGCTGTCATACCCCAGGCAATTGCCTTCACACCACGTATATCATTACTTCTCATCTCTCTAACCAATGAGAGCATCTCCCAGGCAGGGACACACTCAAAATGAGCAAAGACTTTCAGGGAATTTCCAGTTCATCCTCCTTTTTCTGTTCTTCCTCCTAACAGGACTGTGGCTTATAGTGCTGTTTCACATCCAGCAGGTACACATTACCCTTGTTAACATGTTTTGCACTCGCTCACATAGAGAAATAGCTCTAAGGATGAGCAAAAGGGAGGAGAACTTGACCTGTTGGCCTAAGCAACTTAGCAGGGTCATCAATTCAGTGCTGACATCTGCCTCCAATCCACAGATAGTGTTGCTCTAAGGATTTTTCGGAACCTATTAATGCAGGGGGAGGAGGGAAGCAAGCTCTCATTACCCACTGGTGAAAGGGGAAATAGTGGTACATATTCTTGTTACAATTCATACTCATGTCAGAGAGGTGAATAAATCATTTTCTCCTGTACAAACCATAGATATGGAACTGTTAGGACAGACAGAAAGACTTTATTGCTCCATTCTGAGTCACACACACACTGTGTTATCTTATTTTCTGTTCAGACAGGTCTACTCACATATGCACATACAGAAACAGACAGAGAGCATTACAGAAACTAGACTAATTCTGTGACATAAAAATCCCTGGGAAAGTTTTATTGTCTAGTCTAGTAATGTGATCATACAGAGTGCTGTCTACAGCACTGGCTTTCAGTGCAATATGTGAAGGAATGGGAGGGGCCTGTGGGAAAGGTTTTCATATTCCAGGTGGAGAGGAAGCATTTATCAGGTGGATTTTAAGATAATGATGCCTGCTTTGGACTTTGTTAGATAGCTGAAGGAACTTTTCAGAAGTGGTTCTGGTCAGCCTGGTGTGATGATAACTCAGTGTGCTCCAGGCGTACGCAAATACAGTGCTTATATTAGAAATAGGCAGCTGAAAACAACACATAGGTGAGGAAAGCATAATCTTTATCTTTAATGTTTTGTAATGAGTCATTCTTGATGTATCTTTTCCATTGCTTACATTTTTTCTGATTGTAGGTTATGTTTTCAGACTCTAACATTTACAGTTTCAGGGCATGTTCAAACAGTCTTATTTGAACGATTAAAAATAAATTCTATTTACCAAATCTTTTTTTTTCTCCTCTCCTCTCCTCTCCCCTCCCCTCCTCTCCCCCTCACATTACCTTGCTAAGAATTCAAAACACCTGTACCTCTTCAAAATCACAATTTCTTACAGAAGCATTTGTATCCATAGACATGAGTAGTGTGAGATCCTCAGAGATCTGATTATGAGTGTGAAGTTCAAATAAAAGATCCTTTTCATGCTTTTGAAACAACATCAAAATTATGTCTGTTACGTTCACTCAGATCATGAACAAAAACTGAAGCAAATTAAGAGCAACAGAAGTAAAAATGACCAGCCCACACTGCTTTGGAGTGCATATAGCATGGGTAAGAATTTTAAAGGAAGCCTAATGCAAGGCTAGAGAGGCTCTGGGTGGTATATTAGCCTTTTCACAGTCACTCTGTATAGCATATATTTCTACAGATCTCTGCTTCCCTCCCTCCAGGGTTTACTCTTTTTCCCACTACCCTTTTCTTTCTCTTCTTCACCTCCTTCTGCCATTTATGGATTTTGATTGACGAGAGTTAAATGGCACGCAGCCAGCCTCTAAAGCAGCAGCTGGGGCTGGCAGTCCTTCCACTTAGACATATAGGGATATCTTCAAATACTCCATTCTGTGAAAAATCAGCATCCCAGCCACTTGATGTATGAGTGATTGGATAATGCCATGTGTCTGTTTTGACCCAAAGCTGCTTTTGCTAAGACTATATCTTTCCTTCTGCTGCCCCCAGCTCCCTATTTATTTTCTAGATGTCTCTCTGTCATTTACATATGTGCAGGTCAGTCGGGGTGGTCTTTTCTCCTCCTGGTGTGTGTGCCCTGGCTCCTGTGGGTAGAGGCAGCCGTGGCACAGAGCAGCTGTCCACATCTGGGACTGCAGTCCTCCGAGTGATCAGCACAGCCCTTGCCCCCTGCTGTAGGTTGTGAATAATCCTCGCTGAAGTCCACGGGAGTTATTTGCATCCCATGAGGAGGAAACAGGGCCAAACTTCCCTAAAATGACCAGAGGCAGATCTGTAAATTTCCTGACACTGCAGGCAGATAGGCACAGCAGGGAGGAACGGCGTTGTGCAAGTGCACCCAGGCTGGTACAAACGCAGCACAGCTCTGCTCTTCCAAGGTCATAACCAACAGTGCACAGTTGGTTCTTCTTTCAAAAAAAAAGGAACAAGCCCCATTAGCCAAACAACAAACCCCCTCAAATTAGAAGTTCCTCTTTTGTTTTTGCAAAGGAAAGGGTTAGTCTTGCAGAAGATTTGGACTCATCATCAGGATTTCTGAGATTTATGACTGGGCTTTGGGGGTAGCACAAATAGTGTTGTTAAAACTTAGAAGAAAAGCAAGAATCGTAATTGTGCTAATCATTTTTTTACTAATGAAACACATTGATTTAATATATTTTTAACTGCTTTTTGTATCTCTCATACAATAAATAGATGTTTATGAAGTAATAAAATGCAAAGTACTATCTAGTTCTTTCAAATCCACTCACAGCTTGGCAAGAATTTGGGAAATGGAATAAGTGTATAGACTGTTTCCTCCCAAATGTTTAAAAGGTGTCTTTGATTTTCCAGAGAAACACACACACCTTTCATAACACAGAGGCATGTCAGTATATTTTCAACTTAAAAAATTTTTGTAAGTTAGAATTTTGCTTACAGGTATTTTTAAAAAATCATTTGTCTTGAAAAAGTGTTAAATAAGATCAGATAGCCAGGGCAGGAATTCTTTGATGAAAACTCACCTATTAAATATTTTGGGTTAAATAACTAAAGCATTCTGCTTTGGATTTTTAAAAACTCCTGTATCCGCTGAGTTGTGCAGTCTGAAAGTCCACTGTAACTTCAGGGAAGAAACCTCTGGTGAATGGGTGCTCACAGTCAGGATAGTTCAGTTCCAGATCCATGGAAAATCTCCTCCACACATTAGGGAGGCTGTGACTGTATCTTTGATATTTTTGCAGGAGAATTCACTTTGCAGGAGTGGTCCAACTCAAAGTGTTTAGGAATGCAGTAAGAAAATCCCATCATACCAGTAGCCAGGGTATCCTAGCCAAGTTTAGCTATAACCTTCAAACTGGTGAGGATTCTGCCCTACACATCTTAACTGCACTCAGGGGAACTCTGTAAATTACTGTCCATCTTTTTCAAAAGACCAAAGGTATGTATATTTTTGTCTTAGTGTTGTAAAGTGCAGGGAAAGGTGTGGCTCCTGACTCACCACACGCATGTGACACATCCATAAAAAGCAGCACCTGGGTTTAAATGATCAGGAAGAAAACCAAATCTGTTGTCAGAGCCTGGAGGTCCTTGCAAGAGCTTATGGAAATCAATTGAATGTTATTGAATACCCACTCCAAATAATATTCCAGATTCACTGGTCTGCCTTGGCTGCACTGCACTGTCTGGGTGATGTAAAACATCTGTAAACTTGAATTGGTTGGGCTTGTTGGGGTTGGCTCCCTGTTGGCTTTACAGCTGCTTCCCACTGCCAGAGCAGTGCAGAAAGTCTAAGCAGACAGGTCTATCTCTTCTTGCTGCTGTGAGGCACAGGGAAGGGCAGTTGAGAATCAGAGCCACTGGCAGGAAGCAGACATTATTTCTAGTGGGAAAGAATAATTATATAAGGGAGGTGCAAGAAAAAATTATCATTGTTGTGTGAAATTTTAGGGGAGGGAAAGCAAGTCAGTAAAACTTCTCTCGAGAATTTTTCCTGTTTTAAATAAAATCACAGTTTCTGGTACACTGGTATGTTCTCTGCTGTTACATAGATAGTTAAAAGGAAATGGATGGATCACTTGGGGGAATTAGCACCAGAATCTGTCAATGGCATTATGTTTTGACTCTTGACTGCATCCAAGAGCAGTTCCTAAGGAATTTTAATATCTTTGTTGTTCCCAGGAATGTCTTGTTAGTAGGTGCCTGTGTTTTATGAATGGATACACTCAGACCAAATGTCTGCTGACAGGCAAGGACAGAAGGTGAATGTGGGGAAAAGTCACGTGCCATTTCATGGCAAAGGACAAACATGTTAGTACATGCATTAAAAATGAAGTAGCAGTGCACTGTGTCAGTATATATATTTTAGTTTTAGTGTGAGTACATGTTTCAAACTGCGCCATTCTCTTCTTGGCTTTCTTTCTACATCCCGTAGCTGCTGCTGCGTAAATAGCTCCCGACCTTACCAAAATTTACTTGCAGTCCTCTCGCTGCAGGCATTAGGCCACTCATTGTTAATGAGCATATTAGATAATAGATGTTAACTCCAGCACACTGCAGCGTTTCAGCAGAGTGCATTCCCCAGCAATGAACACAAAGTGTCACTGTGACCACACACTAATAATTCCAAGAAGTATAGAAACTTTTGCCTAATTTTAAATTTATTTACTTGTCATATGTGTGCTCATTTGGAACTTCTAGCATTAATTATCTTTGCTGCAAGTTGGGACAGTCTGGACTGCTAATTATCTTAATTTTTACAGTTCATGTCTCTGATGTCTTAGTGTACTTTGGAACTGAAGTCTAGGCTGTACATAATCAAGGCAGAAAGAGACAGGTGGCAATATTGTACATTTCAATTGCCTTATCTGATGTGCCCCTTTTGTAGAATAATGAACATTGGAGAAACAAATTGGTCTGTCAGAGTCAATAACAACCCAATGCCCTGAGCTGCTGGTCACTAATGCTTCCTGTACTTAATCAATGTGCTGCAGGAGATGTTCTGTTCAAAACAGTTAAAGATGGGCAGCAGCAGCAGATTTGGCATCAGGACTGGGAGAGCAAGTCAAAACATCCACAGGCTTGGAGTTTTCTTGTGCTAGGGAAGATACAAGCCAAATACAAACAAAGTGCTTAAAGGAAAACCTGCAAAGAAGCAAAGACTCCCGCCGTCCTGTTGGTAGAGGAGGAAGAGGAGGTCAGTTCTTTCCTCCAAAATGAGTAAACAGAAGATTTCTACAAGAAAGCAGAGCAGGAAAAGACCACACTATACATCTCCACAATTAAACCTTTAAAACAATCAACATGAGAAGTAAGAAGTTGAAAATAATACATTTTTTTTCCTCCAGTTGTGGTCAGAAAGTCTGAGTTACCAATGCAATTGGTGCTGGTAGTAATGTTCAAGACAACAAATTGTCATTTGAAGCAAACTGTCAGGAAAGCAAAACAAATAGGGAAAATCTTGCAATGACATAGCTTTTAAATCATGTCCATAAATAGCTTCTGAAACAATTAAGTAAGCAAACAGAAAACATCTTCTGAGCAGGAAAAGGATAAAAGATGATTTAAGCCTAACACATTAGATCAACAATTTTTTCAATGGGTCTTATGACATAAATCTGGACAGATGAAGGGTACTTATGATTGTGCACTCAGGATAAAACAGATTACAAGAATATATAAAAACCCCTTTTCTTATTGAAAACTAAAGCTCAAAAGCAGCAACTTACACCTATGTGTTATTTTCCAGCAATACAGTCTTAGTGGTTGGAGCAGACCATTAAGGAAGTTTTTTCCTCCCTCTGCACCTTGCCTGGACAGTATGTTGGGGGATTCCATATCTCTTGGAAAAGAACAATAAATAAGTCTACATCAACTTATTCCTAAGAGTTTGAAAGCATATATATGCAAGCTACACTGACTTGCTTGACAGTGGGAAATATAAAGCTACCACAGGGCTGAGATGGACCAGACCTTGTCTTGAAAACCTGACAACAATGGGAAATAAAAAGAGTTGGAGCAAGGGAAGCTTGACAGGAGTTAACATTCACAGAGAATCTCATAAAGATTTTCAGGATGGGATTGTGGTAACTTTATCAGTCTGAAGTCAATTGTTTCTAGTCTAAGCTAGATGCTTATGCACTCATAATTGACTGAAATAAGTAGATATTTTCAAAGGTTAGTACATCCCTGGTAATTTGTACAGATTTTGTAGGATGAAAAGTACTTATCTTTCTCCACTGAGAGCCTAATCTCATGTTTTCTGAATACTCAGGAAGTTCCTCTCTGACTTTTTTCTACCTTTACTTTAAACTGGAGTTTTTACGTTCATTCATATCAGACAGATTTTATGGATAAGGATGACATTTGATGAAAATTTGCAGGAATAGTCTAGTGTTTCCCAAAGAAAATAATAAAGATAATGAGAATTGGGTAAATTATTCTTCATATGGTGATAATTTTTAAAACTTGTAAATAACTCCTGTGAATAGTTTTTATTCGTTGGGACAGGATTGGAAGAGTAGATGAGAGAGTTGGGTCCATGGGTCACAGAGTTTGAAAGATATTTTGTTATCAGAATAAAATATTTATCTTGTTAAAAAAAATGTTGGGATAAGATCAGATTTTAAAATTACTCACTCAAGACAGGTTTATCTTCCAACAAATTTGAAGCACAGGAGTATAGAAGCTCTTGTGAAAGATCTACAGATTTAGCTCTAGATATATTTCTATCCCTTTATAAAAACCGGAGAAAAAATAGTTTATTTTTAGTAGCCATTCCTTAAGTATGCTCATTGTTAGTTGATTTGATTAATAAAGAAGAAATGATCCAAACTAACCCAGTAAACTGGAAAATACTAAGGTCAAACTTCACCCTGGAGAATCACAGTTATTCACAATTATTATGCCAACTTACGTACCTCTGAACAAACATTTAAATCCAATTCTTTCATCAGTGGTGGAATAGCAGCAGCTACAACTGACACAAGAGCAGAAAGAACTGTTGCAGATTCCCAGGACGGAGAATGAAATTAAGGAAACAGTATTTGTGTTGAAAGCGGGAAAGCCTACGCCCCCGATGGATTTGCTGCAGAATTTTTAAATACATTTGAAAGTGAAATCATACCAGGCTTACAGGACTATGTCACCAAGCTTTTGAGAGGACCGCTCCCAGACTCCCGTAGGGAAGTAACCGCCTTTCTGCTTCTCAAACCGGATTATGATCCTCCAGAGGGGTTATCCTTTCTGTAATTAAGGTTACAACCACAGTCCCATTTTATGTCTGATTTTGATATTCGATATGAAAGTTCTATATGACTACTCGATAAAGTCCAACAAAGTAATCAGAGAACCTGCTCCAATCTTACAGAAATATGCATTAGTTTCTCTTATATCCAGCCGTGATTACAAAAACACACAGATGTACAATTTTTTGTCCACAAATTGTTAACACAAATTTCTCTTAAACTATTTAAATGTTCCAAGGAACAACTATATTTAATTGCCAGATACCATCCCACAAAAAGAAGGAACAAGGACATTTTGTCTGAGTTTCAATAGGTTTAAACTTTAACAAATATCCTCCAACCGGAAAACAAGAACAAAACAAAGCAGAAAACTTACATTTAGCCAGGCAAAATGTTTCCCCACTAACATGAGCAATGATAATGGAAAGATGGAACTTAAACTCTATATTAGGTGAAATAAACACTAGCCATTTCAAAAATTAAGCAGAACAATATGCTCCATTACCTAGCCTCAAAACATTTATGGTGTTGTTTGGGTTTTTTTTAATAAAAACACAAGATTTAGAAGTTTCTTTCCTATAATTATGGACTGTACCTCAGACGGACAAGCCTCATTTACAGACACATCTCCAGGTAAGTCAATGGATTTACCTCCTATTTTTGGTGGCTGTAAGAAAATAGTACAGGACCTCACATCTTCATGTCATTGATAAGACTTTTCTGGTGCCATAGAAACACGTGTGAACAGCAAAGATTTTTGGGAAATTACCAAAGCCTAACCTGCCAGCATGTGCATAATGTCCTGAAGCATTTTAAAGCAGGTCAGAGAGTATCTCCTATTTGTCCACTTATTAACAGCCCTCTTCTCCCTGAGGCCCTTGGAGGCAACCTCTATTAATTGTGGAATGATTTTGACATGATGACTCTCAAGGATATTTGTAATGAAAGAATATTTAGGCCCTTTGAGAGATTAGTGAAATATAAGCCATACACCAAAACAACACGTTTATAGATATTTACAAATAAGACATTATCTGTGGGAGATAAATTGAGGAATTTTTGTACCCCTGAGTTCATTCCCTTCAAATGCTAGTTTTTAATTATGAATAAAGACCATGAAAAGAATCTGCACTTGATATCCTTTTAGGATGAATAAATTCAGGGGAGATAAAAGCTAAGATCAAGTGCAAAAGCAATCTGGATCAAGAATTCTCTGATGAAGAATAGATTGAGATATGTAATCAAACAAAAACAATCTCCATTAGTGTAAGATACCAAATGTGTATATTTAATGTTATTCATAGAATATGTATGACTACAGAAAGTATGTGCCAAGTAAATAGTGACGATGATATGTATATAAAATGTAATTTTGAAAAGCAGTCTCAGCATGTGTGATAGGACTCAAAGCATTCAGCAACCCTGACACAAGTTTGCAGAATTTGTCAGAGCTATTCTACAAATTTATATGTTCCTTATATTAGCTTGCCTTATAATCTATCTGAACTCATTTTAGACAGATGCAAAATCACTTGGCTTGTGGGCATTGTGTTGCCTGCTGCTAGGGTATTTATTATGAAGTGTACATCAAACACTCTGGGGGCTGGAAGCAGGGTGGGAAAGGTTGAGGTGAGGTAGTCAAAGCTGGCAGAAACATTTAATTTGGAAAAAAATAACTAGTGAAGAAGCTAGAATCCCTAAAATATGTTGATAAAATATAGAATGTTAGAATTATTAGACTGGAATTAAAACAGAAGATGATCTATAGACTACATTACCACTCATGCTTACAATAAGAAAAGAAAAATATATGTTAAGTAAAATAAACTCACACATGTTTTAAGTTAGCTTTGTTGGGGAAATACTTTCTACAGCCAGCTAAAGCCCTATAGCTTTTCTATGTACTAAACTCAATTTTCTGTATTTACACCTAAAAAAAAAAGTCTTGGTCCTCATTGTTCCAGACATGCAGAAATAATGACAAGATGTGAGGGATGTGGTTTAATTTGTCTGTGACTTTATTAACTGAACTCACCTGGGAATCATTCAGCAATAACATACTCGGTGCAGGTCATCATTTCTTCTTCACTTGTTTCCACACATTTGGGGAGAGCTGTCACTCATAGCAGGGACCCCACTGCCCTCCCCTACAAGGAAGGTAAAGAGCTGCAAAGAGGGTGCTGCCTCTTTGCTGCAGGAGCCTCTCTCCTTCAGCCTCTTTAGCAAGCAGATGCTCTTTGATTTGCTCCTAACCCTGGTTTGTCAAGGAAGGAGATGTCTTGGGGAACAAACACAGGCACTGGTCACCTGCCACCAGGAAACACCAGCAATTATCTGGGCTGCCCTGTCCAGGTTCCCAGACATCTAATCATTCTCATGACAACCAGAAATACAAGTGAGGAGGTGGAGCCCTCTCTCCTGGATGGTTTGTGTATCCCAATGATTGTTGTTTCTTTGTAGGAGTTCATAAGAGGAGTTCCCATTCCTGGACACACACATCTAGCCTCTTCATAGTTCATGGACCTTCGAGATCTTGCTCACCTGTTCAGACCTTTTGGTCAGATAGCACACATCCTCCACCACTCATAAAATCATTCTCATTCACAGCACTACCTTTCAACTTCTTTCTCCCTTTCCCAGTTCCTTTTTACACAAAGTGCACTGGAAACAATGAAATACAGGCATACAAACCTCCTTCCAGGGCAATCCTATTGAACTGGTTAAAGGATTATCCAACATTCAAGACCCGCCTCCCATCAGTTAATTTGTCTTTAATAATAAATAAATTCTGGCAAGGAATAAGGAGTTTGCTCCAGCTGTCTTAGTCAATGCCTGAAATCTTGCCAGTTTAAAAAGAATGAGCAGAGATACCTGCTCTGTCTTTAAACTGAACATGTTATTTGAAGGATGGAGTGAAGGACTAATTCTTTCACTGATAGGTCTCCCTACTGGCAAGTATATTGTACATTTTGGGTTGTATATGTTCTCAAATCTACCTTTCCTGGAAAAATAAATAGGCTAAAGTACCTCACAGAAAGATTAGCATCCACCAAAGAGTATGGACTATTTATGGAAAATTTTTGACCTCTGCTGCATGCCTAAAAGTGCCTCAGTTTACCAGTGGCTGCCTGAGACTTTAACCACAGCTGTTCTGGTACTCCCCTTTTTTCAGTTTTAGTGCTCAGCATTGAGAGCTTAGCTGGAATATTTTTATTTTCCCAGGGCTCAGTTCATGTCTTTAACCATAGATGTCTATTACCATCTGAGATGTTGAGATTTTCTGGGGCATTCTGCTTCTCCAGAAAGGCAAAGGACTTCTTGTGCCACATCCATGAACTCTAAAGAGGATTCACACAACACTATGGGGTGTCTCAAATGGACTAGGTGACTCTATAGGCAGCTGTCAGCAAGCCCCTAAACTTCAACTGTTGCATTATCTCCTACTCTGCTGCATGAATCTCTATCATTGCTTTTGTCTTGGTTTACAAGGCAGTATCTTATCATTGCTTTGTACAGACATAGCTTGGTTTGTCCATGAGTGTATCCACTCTAATTATTGTGGTCTGAGCAATTTTCTTTGCACTTATCCAGTAACATTGCTCGCAAAAAACAACTTTTGCTCAACCCCCAGCCTGGAAAAAGACAAGCACTCACCTATGGGGATGTGCATCTTTCCACATGAACATTCCATACAAGAAAAAAATCTCTCAGCATTCTCTTTTCCCTCTCTCTCTCCTTCTCCCCCGAACAGGATCCTAGATATTAAAATTGTAACATTTTTCTACCTAAGCTGACTTTTGCTCCTTTTCTCTTTACATCACCTTCACAGCTGCCATGGGGCTACTCTTCAGAAGCTGTGCATAGTTCCACAGTGGACATTATAAGGGCTGGAACATTTCTGCCTTTTCCAACCCACACAGGGAGAGGGAACAAAGAGTTCCATTGTATTTTGCATTTAGCTTCCTTTTGTCTGTGCATGTGGAAAGATTTTTTTCTTGATCTGCTCAAGACCTGCTACATTTTCTGCACCCAGTTTCTTGAACAGATACTTTCTGACCCTGAGCCAGAAGAAAAACAAAACCAAAAAAGTTCAGCTCAGTGTCAGCCACGCTGCTTCTGTTCCTACTTGCCTACCTTCTAAGGAAAGTTTCTATTTAAATTTTTCTTTGAGCCCTACTGCCTTTGTGCAACAGCCACCAATTCTCTCACTGCAAACCCACAGAGGGCTTCAGCCAGGTCCACAGTTTATCTTCTAGGGGACCCTGAAGCTTGATGTAAGGAGCATTTGCATCTGGATGCAGTTAGTAAGTTCCTCTGCTGCCTCCTTGTTGGTAGTTGCTGTATTTACTTTCTCCCAGGTGCATTGAGCCAACCATTTGTTTATCATCTTCTCCTCTTCCTTTCACCTATTCCTCAGCAAGATGTCAGCTCAGGCACTATATCCCTTTCCCCTCATTTTTTCAGATAAAACCTCTTCCTCCACAACACTTCTGCTCCCACTGAAGCTAACTGGAGACTGGCCATTTGTCCAAGCCAAGAGGGAATGTGAAAACTAAGCGCAAAGCCTAATGAAGCTTGGAGAGAACAACCATGTTGTGCCTAATTGCATTCAGGATTTTTCAAGCATTTGCCTTCCTAACTCACACTGCAAGAGCAAATTCATTGGAGGCACGCTCTGCTGACTGATGCACCAGCTACAGCTTACACATAGGCTTCCATCTAGGGCTGCCTTCTGACCTGGACACTTGTGACAGAGAGAGCACACACACACGCTGGCTTAACAGCAGCCACTTGCAAAGCTCACAGAAATGGGAAACCTTCTACTGCTGCCTCTGCAGCTTGGATGAAGTCCCACAGCAGACATTTACTACTGACATAGCAATGCTCACAATTTACTCTGCTCCTTGGTAGGGCTCTGAGATCTCTTTTTCCCTGAAAGATTTTAGGGGAACATGGTTTTCTTCCTCCTCGGAGATCTTTAAGTCTGTTTAACTAAGAGATTGGCTAGAAATCTGCCAGCACAAAAATATGACTAAAAGGCTGCACTTGTCTAACAAAGACACCAGACAGCTCTGAAGAAATGCTAGGGGTCTGCCAATATCTATTTATGTTGAAGGTGCCCATGGCATTCATAATGTACAATAAATAACAGCAGTCATTCCAAAACACTATAATAAACTTTTCACAACTTAAAAGTAAATACTAGGCAAAATTATTTGCTGCGTTATTACTCTCACACAAAGATATTTGTAATTGGTGCCATAATAAAAATTCTTTATTAAATATATAATGGTTTTTTATAAGATGACCCTCCAAATACAAAAAGTGTGTGTTGATCTACTTGAATTGTTTTTCTGTGAAATAAAAATACTAAGAACTCATTTCCAAGGGATGAGAAATAGGAGGCAGCTACCCCTCTTTTTCTTTTTCTTTTTTTTTTTTTAATAATGCTTAATTCCTGCTACATGAATTAAATAGATAAGGCTGCAAGCAGCTGCTCCCCACCAAAACACTTCAGAGTTACATGATAAAATGTAGGTGATAACATTGCAGTGCTGTAAAACAAGGTTGTAGAAACGTGGGCATGTACTGACAAATTTGCCTTTAAATCTTCTTTGCTAATATTTATAGGCATGAAATCTTAAAGCACCTTTAATGTGCCTATAATCCTGCCCATTTGACAGCTTTTACATAATTTTATAGGGAAAGGTGACCTGATCATCCCAGGCTGTTGACAGTGCAGCTGAAATGGCCCTCCAATAAATGAAGCAGGATTATCCAGACACTATGGCAAACAACAGCTCATAATATGCATCAAGAAATTTCCATAGCACATCGGATCTTTGTCTTCAATGACACATGGATCACGACGGGATTTCAAGA
Organism: Promerops cafer; assembly: GCA_013398275.1. Lineage (NCBI taxonomy): Eukaryota > Metazoa > Chordata > Aves > Passeriformes > Nectariniidae > Promerops > Promerops cafer. Next base: position 2,182,650 of record VZSE01002700.1, on the reverse strand, counting down.
ACACATTTCCCTAGACACTTGATAAGTTTTAACGTAAGAGCATAGCATAAAAAGCTCCCTTCAGATAGGTTCTGTTTTCCATATTAGAAAGAAATTGCTTTCAATCTGGAAAACTAGAGGCATAGTTTTAAGCTGAATTATCATGTTAACTTATACTGCTTAGTGTATCTGTGTTCCCTGACACTTTGAATACATTTATGAGTTTATTCAGTTAAAATTATAAAACATTCCAAGAAATTTTTTGCTGTGGTAAAAGTCACTATTGACAAAAAACAAATCTTGATGAAGTCTGTGGTGAAGCTATGCAGAAGTTTTTCTGAAGCTGTTATGCTTCTCTTTAAAATACCTTATACAAAATGCCTCCTAGGTTTACGCGATAATGTCAAGGAAAGGTTTTGATGCCTGCTGCCAATTCATATCAAAGGTACCATGTGCTATAAATTTAATTTATATTGGAGTAATTAACAGTGACATGGCCAGATTGTATTAATACCTCTGCTCCTATTGCTTAGCCTAGGTACTTTACAATTTGAATGCCACAAAATATCAATACTGATGCTTTATGGCATCATGCCAGAGCAGCCTGAGGACAAGCAAAGTAGAATTGGTTGACAGTTTTTGTTCGAGCATAGAGTTTGTTTGGTCTCATAAGACATTTATGAGGTCAATTGGATGTCATTTAGAATATCAGGAGAGAAACATATTTAAACTACACACCATGTCCCACTAGGAACACAGAACTCTGTGAGCAAATACTAAAAAGGCATTGTGAGTGCTGCAGAGATAAGAAAGAAAAAAAGACTGGGCTAAGGGTGAAAAAAGGGATCTTCCCCAGAGTAATAACTGTCCCTTTGACAATCCACAGAAAGAAATTAGGCAAAAAGAAAAACAAAACCACATGCAAATGCAAAAAAGCTTTGAAAACGGCAAACATTAATTTTCCCTTAAAATAAAGTTTGTATTGATCATATAGATGCTTACTCAAGACTTAACAGGGGACTAAGACTCTGAAACACCTAGGAAAAAACTCAGTATGTGTTTTCCAGAATTTTCCTTGGTATGGGAATGGCAATGAACACTGATAAAACGGAAAAAATAAAACAACAGATGTCCCACTTGCTAGACCAGAATTTTCTGTCACTAATCTGACATCTGTCCTCACGGAAAAGTATTGTATTGTTCTGTGTCTCTGTTCTTTCTTCTGTTAAAAATTAAGGTGAATGGTATTTAAGTACATTGTGAGTACTTTGACAAATCCATGTTCACAAGAGACAAATATAATAACATAACAAATGATTAGCATTCACTGTTATAAAAAGACAGCAGTCTAATTCTATTGCTGATTTTTAAAGATCATCTAGTTCCAAGTCTTCTGCCACGGTCAGGGACACCTGCTCAAGGTCCCATCCATCCTGACCTTGAACATTTTCAATAATGGGGCATCCACAACTTCTCTGGGCAACCTGTTCCAGTGCCTCACTATGCTTAGAAAAGATATCCAAGATCTGTGAAGTTTTTATTTTGTTTTTTGTAATTATGTTTAAGAGCTGACTACCTCCCTTGGGCTGAGTTCTTAAAATCAACGCCAACAAGTATCAACAGAAAAATAAATCACCCCATCTAAATTGCATGTCTTCACATAAGAGTTAGGAGATTTTCAGCTGTCCTCCTGAAAAAAAAGGCAATGCATTATGGCTGATGAGCTAGTGGCCACCTTACCTAGCTACTTTCTCTATTGTCATGTCTACTGATGAATCCCAACCAACACTTATTTATATTTTTTCAAATGTGATTTTGTGGCTTTCTACTGTACTTTATGCAGTACATATAATGTGCTAAACAGGTTCCAGCAGAGAACCTGCAAGTTTACTGCCCATGGGTGTTATTCATCCCACCCAGACTTTGTTAGCCAAAGTTAGGTGCCTGATCTCAGTCGGTCTCCTTCTATAATCAAGGGTAAAAGATAGATACTTCCACACTGTGACTTTCCCCAGCCACCTAAGGTGGGTGTTATGGAAGTGCCAAGCACTGGCTACAAGTGACCCCATAAACAGTGCAGCCCCTGACTGTGGAGACGACTTCAGTAAACCTCTTCACAGAATTGCAGTGGTAATGCTTGTTGGGGTATTTTTCTGGGGTATAGAAAAATAAAGAGATTTGAGGTCAGGTGTTTAACTTCACTGTCCTAACCTGCTGTACATTTAGACTCTGTCTATTGCCCAGTGATCTACACCAAAAGAGATGACTCACTGAAATAAAATATTTCTATGTGGTATAGATTCGTATTTTTGCTCTTCCTTATTTGAATAACGACTTGAACACAGGTCTTCCTCTTATCCAATGACTGCAAAAAGCATCAGGTTCTCTACTACCCAAAAAATCCCCCACAAAACATCACATAAAAGATCAAAACCTGTTTCAGAAAATCAGAATTGTCCTGACAGTGAAAAGGGAAAAAAATTTTACATTTAAAAAAAATTTCACAATGAAAAATGTTTTCCCTTACAGTTCTGTTTAACACTCTACAGCAATATATAAGGTATTTCAGTGTTCAGATGCCAGGGGAATATATCTTCCTAGCTGACCTAGCTGCTGGCAATTCTGGTACTAATTAAATAAGCTACACTGCTTTAGCAACACAAAGGTAATCCTACAATATATGGTAAAACCTTTATACCAATGACTTTGCTGATGGAATGAAAGTCTCAAAATCACTATGAAAACTGACTTTTCATAATCAATCATAATTTTATTACTTTTCTTCTGGTTCATTCATGTGCCATATCTAGAAAAAAATAATGGTGCTTTATAATAGATTCAGAAGCTCTAAGAGTTTTTTATAGACTGGTAATCTGCTCTTTTTTTATCTGTGGGTGTGCATAGTGTTAAAAGTGCACAGAGATATCCCAAAATATACTGAAAAAAAAATATTGTAATTGTCTTCAGATGCAGAGATATTCATGTTGCTAAATCATTTGGTCATGGTTTGGGGAAAGAGTGGGCATAATAATTTCCATGAAGTCCAGCAAAAAATGAAGACTTTGCAGATGTAATTCTTATCCATAGTCATATATCACAGAACTGGTTTTATATTGCCTTTAATGTTCTCAGAACTTAAAGCAGCATTAATATTATTGTAATGACAAACTAAGATGTATTTCAGGGTATTTGCAATCATTTACCCCTCCTAAAAATTCTTTGTTGCTCTCTTATGTGTTCATAATTGTTGGATAATAGTCATTAATTCAGCAAAGTAGTACAGAAAAGAGGGACTACGTTCCATTATATAAGAAAATAGATGGGGGTGGGGGTGGTATTTGGTTTTCTTTTAGTAATGGGTGTAATGATGAAAATATTCAAGCAAGCGGATGGGTCAGCTTTTGCATGGAGAATAAGGAGTGAAGCCATTTAGGGAAATCATTGCCATTATATTTTAGGTACTGTTTTTCCATAGTAGAGGAAGTACTTTGGACATTACTTCAGAAGATCTGGAACTTGGACAAGACAAATCCATAATGCTTCAAGTATTGAAGTGGTTAAGGGGAAAGAGTCTATCATCACCAGAAGATAGGGACTCAGAGTCCAGAGCACAACACAGTCTTTCTGATCTCTGTTTCCACAGTGCCAGAATGTGCACTGCATTTATCTGCCCTAAACTACGTATCTTTACGTGTAGGACCACCTATGTAAGATCACCACTCCAGGCTTCTACAATCCACTAAAGGAAACAAACACCTCTGAGGGATACTTCATGATATTCATTTTTGATGCATATGTTATGGGAAGATGAATTCCTCTCTGAACATGACACACGGGCTGTTGCTATGCTAAGGCACGGGCTGCTCCTCTGATGGGTGTGCATGGTGCCTGGAACAAGAGAGCTCTGGTCCCTGACTATCCCTAGCACAGCAAGATGCTGCTGCAATGGAAACATTACAGCTGAGATCAGATGCCAGTGCCTTGGTAGGTTTTGTAGCATCAAGTCCTCTGAGAGACTGGGGGATGATAATTTTGATTGTGTTAGTAAAGGCACTTAATTCTTTGACGCTAAGAATTATTGGTAGGGCAAAATGGAATTTACCAAGACTCCATGATTAACATCTCTAATCTTGAAAATACAGAAGGTATCACATATTTATTTAACAGCCCTTTCATCACTTTAGTGGTGATAGTGTGAAACAAGTCTGGAGAAGACATCACAGTGCAAAAATAATTATAATTAGAAACTGAAAGTTAGTAAATAAATAATCTTCTATGTTGCTTTCTTCTTTTCTCTTTCATTTTCGGTATGTTTTCACACACTGGTTCCAGGATTAATTTGCATTCCAAGTGTTCTTATTAAAGCAGCACCATTTATTCTGCAATATATACAAGATTTTCTATTTTTAAAATTCTATTTCAAGGCATGAGCTTGGCATACAAAGTCAAATCCCAGGAGTGAATTTCTTCTTTTTCTTTTAAAAAGTAATAGTAAAAAATTTTTCCTCTGAACAGTTTTAGGTTACATGATGGGAAAAACAGAAGATGGTACTTTCATCCACTTGCTCTTGTTTTCTTCCCCATTCTGTAAAACAGCATCTGCAAAAATGAAAATGAAAACAGAAAAAAATTGGAAAGTTCTCTCTTTTTTCCTCCAGTTTTCGGCATTTAAAGTACATATAAATATATCAATGAAGATAAGAAAATTCAATATCCAATATCTAACATAATTACTTTCACTTTCTAAATCCCGAGCATATGTGCAACACAGCACTTACCTGACATATTGTAGGGTCCCAATTAAACTGTGATAGTCTGTTTGGTGAAAATCTACATGCTGAAAAGAAATGTTAACCATTAATGTTCAGAAAGTTTGCTCTTTGTAACATTAAGGTATATAAAACCACAAATATACTTCCTGCCGAAGAGGAACTTCATTTAAAAAATCACATTTAGATTTACTTGTTAGAACATGATTCCATTGCAAGTTAAGCTGCATCTGGAGTTAAAAGCCTATGCTTTTCAAGGATGGAAATGAATGTTAACTTTTGCTTACAGTCTGGGGTAATTTTACTACAAATAGATTACATGAACTTCCTTGGAATATAGCAATTTAATCAGGCATATAAGCTTCCACACAATCAGGAAAGAAGGAACATGCGAGCAGAAGTTGTCACTATTTGTCCTGCGAACAGCAAGAGAAAATCCCAGCGTGCCCATACAGCTTCAGCTGTCCCTGCTAGCTGCTACCACTGCTCCACCTTGAGAGACAGATAACTCCACGTGCGAGAGCTAACTTCATTAGCAGCTGCAGAACAGTAACACATTTGTGTCCACTGGGCTTCCATTACCACAGTATCCAAGTACTTCATGAATAAGAAGAAACACATTTTCCAGAAAACTGCAAAACTGGGAAGTATTCTCTTCTTTTTTTTCTTTTTTTTTTTTTTTTTTTTTAAAAAGTGGTCAACTGGAGTTCACAGTGATTAAGCACCTGCATTTCTGAGGTAGTGGCTATTTTCCATTCACATCAACTTCACTGTGGATTTTTGTTCCTTTACAGTTCTTCAGGTTAGACCCTATCAAATGAGTTATCCCTGTTTGCTGTAAAGGTCTGTAGCAAAGTTTGAATGATGAGCCAGATTTACACAGGTCTAGCTGAATGATTTCATAGAAGAGCATTTGTCACTATGCAGAGAATGAAAAAAAGTTTGATGTTATTTGTAGGAAGAACTATATGTGTTACCATGAAACACCACATATAATAGCATGTGTTCGAGTGAAAAATTATATTTTAGTATTGACATTTATTCTTTAAATTTTTATTGGGCAGATTGTTAAAAAAAAATTTAAAACCACCATATTTTGTGTTACTTGGGGAGGAAAAGGATGGAACTGAACTCTGCTTTCAGTCAAATGCCTAAACCTCTATTCAATTGCAGAAACTATGTACCAGGGCCAGAGTTCAACTATTCGACTATTTTCTTCTATCAATGGAAATGTACCAACATCTGTGTGATATTGTTTTCATATTTAAAAGGTTTTGACAGTGAAAAAGGTGAAACCTTCCATTCTAATTCATCCTCAGTTGATAATCTGTATTTAATTTCATTATACTTAAACCAAACTTAAAAATTATCCTTCAAAGCATATGCCTGGATGAAAATTAAATGCAAATAACAGTCTATATTGGATTATGGTGTGCACAGTTTTCCTGGGGTGTTAGTAATATTTTTATTCACACAAGTATCCCAAGCCACAGTGGAGTCTAAGTACTTTTAAAAAAGCTCAGTGTCAAATGCAAAGAACAGACAGGAATTAGAAGTTCTTTTAGCTGTGAACTTATGAACAATCATAAGATCTTATCCTACTCGATTTGATCCTATGTACTGAAAAGACTGAGCTCTCACTTTTCCCTCTTAATTTTTCTTGATGTCCAAATAACACAGGCAAGGACTCAATCCAGAATCCCGATCTGTAAGTTTGTAAAATTGCCACTTCCAGTTTCTTGTTCCAAAAATTAGTAGCGTGGCCAACAGCAATGTGCTGCTGAGCAGTTGGAGGTGTTGTTAAATCAAATAAAAGGAAATTGCTAATTTTAAACACACATCATAGCTTTGCTGTAAAATAGTTAGAACAGCACTCACTTCAGATAGCGGAAAATGTAGGAAATTGTTTAAACAAATCCCTTTGGAAATGTGGTACCAGGCTGAATGGCTGCAGAAACAGCAGTGGGAAAATCCTTGTACCAAATACTGTGTTCAAAATGGTAGATTCTTATTCCTCTTTTTTCTCTCTTCACACACTGTGAAGTGATGTTCCTGAGGGATATCATAACCCATTCTTTCAAGAGTTACTTAAAATTTAGTGAACAGTTTAAAGTTACAATTGAGCCTTCCTTTACAATCAGTAGATATGGAAAACACCAACTCATCTCCCTACCTTCAATACCCACCCTTGGATGGGCTGAATTGCACTCTGGTTATGCCTTGGAGAGCCTTGGAGAGCCTTGGAGAGCCCTTGAAGTGAGAGCCCTGACTTTTACTTAGCTAATTTTCAGTAAATTAAATCCCACTCTTGTGTTAATTATGTTCCTAGCTGCAGGGAAAATGGAAAGGAAAGGGAAAAGGTAGTTCTAATATAAACAGGATCAAGTCTACATCCTATGAAGTTAATAACCATACACAGCAAGGGCAGCAAAAGTTTTTGGAGCTATGCTAACTCTGTATTTAGTCCTAGAAATTTTAGTCTTAACTTGTTAAAAGAGCACAAGGCTGATTACAATGGCCATGAAGCTGAGAGGCATGGGAGCATTTTCTTTTCAAGGAGTACATAATTTTTGTCTTTTACTACAATCTCATTCACTTCAATTACATGAAAACATCTGAGACTATCTGTTTTTCACTAGCTTCAAAATGAAGATGAAAGTCAATGGGGCCATCACGCTCAAAAAAAAAAAAAAATCCACAAAAGAGAAAGTGTAAGAATTTTAGTGCCAACCTTAAGGAGATATCTTTGTTTCTTTCTTTTTCCTTCTAATGTATACCTTTTCCTATAGATTGCAATAATATTTTTTTCCTACAAACTGAACTATATCCTCCAGTTCCTTTAGATCCTTTCATAAAGCCCACAAGTCAACTGTGCAGCTAATCATGAATTTTCTCTCTGGTGCTCTCCTCACCTTGGCTGGAACCTAATCTTTTCTGCTTATTCTATTTGCCTGACTCAAACTGTAGCTTTTTCCAGAGCAGTGAGTGTCTCTTATGCCTTTGCAAAGCATGTGTGGATTATGCCAACTACAAAATTCTATATCCTGGGTTCAAGAATATGTTGTTGAGTACATGTTTTTTTAAGGATGCATGAAATATTAGTTTTAGGAAATGTCTTTCAGGAAAATAAGATTAAATTGCCATTGAATTTGTTTGGTACCAGGATTAAAGTCTCCACAAAAAAATATTACCTACATTTGTTTGTAAGAAGTGGAAATGGCTGTGGTTATAGGAGCAAAATACAAGACCCAAATATTTTCTTGCCCTCCTTCCAGCCCTCTGGGATTTTGGCAGTATGAGACTTCAAAGGGATAAGTGGCTTATATAATCAAAGATACGAATACAAAAGGAAGGACTGTGAAATGCCCAATCATCTCCTTAAGAATGCATTATGATCAAGCAAAATCAAGGAACAAAATTAATAGGAATAAATATGGTCAGCAAGAAACCTTAGATAAATAATAATAATGCAGTTAGGAGAGAGAATTAGACATAATTGCTGTATTAGTGCATTGCTAATGAAGCTGGAATGAAACCAGATGGAAGAAATATATTTGTTGCCCATTGGCTCCTACAGACTGGAGATAGTAAAATGGAAAAACACTGAAGACAGAGGAAAATTTAATGAAAGTAGACTGACCTGCCAAATCAACAGTAATATGATCTTTTTCATATAAGAAAATGTAGTTAATATGACATTACCCTAACATTAGTGAAAGTATTATGGTAGTCATCCTATAAGAGCCCACTTTTGCATATTTAAGTGATGATTTTTTTTTTTTTTTTTTTTTTGGTGTGTGTGTTTGGTTGGTTGCTTGGTTTGGTTTGCTTGTTTGTTTTAATTAAGAATGTTTTCCTGGATGAAGAGCATGAACAAAAACAATAGCAATCAATACTCTGGTAATGACAGAATTATTCTTTTCTTCTGCAACATATTAAGAAAAATCCTTCACTTCATTATCTATAAACTGATGATTCATCATCTATAAACCTTTATTTACAGCTATGAAATGGACTAAGGAATTTGACCACACATACTATGAGCAGGGTATTTTCTTGTTTGTTATCAAACTAGCTTTTTACCCCCTCTCCCTCTTTGTTTCCTTGTCCCCTTCTTTCTAAAAAAAATCTTTTTCCATTCACTGCTAAGCATGTGGTTACAGAGGAAAAAAAATCCTATTCCCTAACTGATTTTCATTTAGTGCACCAGGAGCCTTAAGCCACTTTGTGTGCAGATTTCCAGTTTCAATTAGAATGGGTTTGCAGACATCAGATGATGTGAAAAATTATCTCATTTGACTCACATGAAACCAAACCACTATGACACTGCTGATGAGGAAAACAGTGGTCTTATCTTTCCTGTGGTGTGCCATCTCTATTAGACTTTGTAAACTGCGGCAGTTTGAAATCTTTAACCAGCCATTACTAATAAGCATATGTTAATTGTAGCAGAGATCATAAGCAGGTCAATTAGGAGGCAAAGACTGGAACAGAATGAAACATTCAGCTGGAGGGAGAATTCAGGGCAGGTGTCGGCCAGCATGCGCTGCCCTGGCAGGAGCTCTAAGCATCTTGGGTAGAGCTCATTTAACGTTTTGATTTGCTGAATTTGCATTTCAGATTTCCATTCCTAATAGACAATATAGTCAGTCTTTGTTAATGAGGACTCTGATTACATGTGCCATTATAATTGGGAATTAGCAGGCCAGCCTTGTTTTGGAGATTAAATCCAAAGTAAATTGGATTAAAGACAATCCTGCTGAAATCCCTTTCTTTTTTGTTTTCTCAAGCCAAAGGTGAGGAAGACTCCATTTGTTTTGTACATATGGCTCTTACCTTGATTAGCAGGTCTTGTGGTTTGTTTATGCCTTTTGAACACAGCATCTATTAGTGGTTCCAATATTAAAAGCAGGTATGAAATTACTGTGTTTACTTAAATGATCCTGACAAAGCGCCTAGCTTTATTGCTGTGCGCTGGTGAATGGAATGCCAGGAGAGAATTAAGAGCATTATGAAACATTATTTCTTATTATAGAGTGACTATCTGTAAATGCTCACCAGCCAAGGGTATATCCTGGTACTCACCACTGACTTTAACTCTTTGTGCATGAGTTTATCCCCTCTTCATTTACACCAGTTTGACGCCATTGACTTCAGATGAGTTACTTCACTCTTAAAATGACTAGATTAATATGTTATATAGTTCCATAGGTAGATACTTTGATATTTTTTCAGTAAATTCAGAATCAGGAAAGCAGGGTGAACTATTTCTTTCTATTTGATCTCAGGCATTAGCAGACAGCAAGACAAGTTCTGTCACTGAATAGCATTAATATTGGGTACCATACCTTTTTAGTAGCTGCAGACATATCCAGTTGTAGTTCTTCTTTCATTAATATTATTCTGTGGTTCATTCATTTAAATAAAATATAGTTCATATTCCTTCAAAATTCCAAAATATTTTAGTTGTATAAGCTAGTTATACTCCATTTTTCATTAATAAGTTTGCAGATCAAACTTTTACTTGCAACTGAACACTGACAATAGGTTTGCCCTGAAATTGCAGGAAAAACAGTCCTACAATTAGAGGATAGCTTCATCCTTGTCATTACATCTAGCACCAGACAAGAAGAAGTAGCTCTTCATATATAGGTCATCAAAGGTAGAAAGCAGAAAAAACTACCACCACAGTAAGTCTAGAGATTCAGCAATGTTCTTGCTCTTTCAGGAAACTAAGGAATATCAGCCTAATGTTTTTGGGGGTTCATATTGTTGAATACATAAATCTCTTAAAATATCTTTCTGTCTACTACTTCCTTTGGAGAAGCTCCTAATCAGAGTTAGTCAGGTGTTGCCCTGGTAACTCAACAAATCTTTGGACATGCATTCATTAAGTATAAAAGTTGTATTAGTCCACGAGGAATCTTTGAGCATCCTCATTGCTTTGAGCATCCTCATTGCTTTTCTGATACTTTTTAGTAATCAGACTATAAGACAAACATGTAAAAATAAAATATGAAGAACTATCTTCTTCTTTTTTTTTTTTTTTTTTTTTTTACTTTTGGGTTTACAGAAGATTGGGGCATGTGAGTTATTCAAGCAAAACAGGTTTGCTGGAGTCTGAGTATAGAAGGCATTTCCAGGCTACGTGAACTGTCCAGCATACATCCTTTTGCAGCCTAAGCTCCAGAGCAGAATAAAATACTGACGTTCAAATGTCTTCTGCCTTTTCTATCTGTGAGTAATTTAGATCAGAAAATATTATTTATCCCAGGAGAAGATGTGGTGAAACATAGTGATATGCAAATAATCACCTTCTATATGTGTCAGACACTCTGAGCATCCTCATTCAACATTTACCGCACCTTTTACATCAAATAAACATTCTTGTTACAACCCTGCCTGATTTTTGAGTATTATGGGTTTTATAGAAATACCATGACTTCTCCCTAGCTGAAGGACAGAAAGGGAAAGTGAAACTGCACAAGAAAATTTGTCCAAGGAGATGACCCTGTGCTTGATACGCTCTGCACTGACATCACGATGTTACTATCCCTACGTTGCCAGTGTCAGTGTGTTTCAAATACTAAGACCTATTCTTTCAGTGCTACCGTGAAAATAGACTTAGCCATTAAATTGATGACAGGTAAAAGATTGGACAAATTAATATCATTTGTTTGTCTTTGGCTGTACACATCATATGCACAAATATGTGTTTGAATATGACTCTATGTGCAGCTTTTCATGTGTAGAGATAAAACATGCAATGGAAGAGCAGAGATTTTTAAAGAAAGGTTTAAAAAATTAGCCTTAGATACATGTAATATTAATAACATTTTGCTTGGTATTTACAAGACATGACTTCTTAGAATTAGAAATGTTGACATTGTGGCAAAAGGAGTCTATAAAATAGTCCTCCTTGAAAATAAGTGATTATATAAGACAACCCTCTGGAAAACAAAGGAGTTGTGACAGGACAAAAAGAGCCTCACATATGGTAGAAAGCCAGGACTGCAGCAAAACCTACTGAAGAGCTAAGTACATATTAATTGTTATCACACAGTAACTTTAAAAAGGCTTGTGTAATTAACCTCAAACTCTTCCTCACCTAATATTCATCCCCTAGGCAGAGGCTTTGTCAGGAAGTTCAGCAAATGGTAGATGATTTAACAACATTTTCACAGTGGAAGAAGCATTGAACCTTAACTGTAAAAGACCTCATCTCAGAAGATTGTTATTGTTTATGATCCCAATGTTTATAAGAGCCTTTTTAGATAAACATAGGGATACACAGGTTCTATCCCAAATAATTTGCAAGTTAAGGTAGCACTGTTCCTGAAAGTATGATTCTCATCATTCTGCCAAAAAAAGCACCTGCATGATTATCCTTATAGGTTATTATAGACGTGTAATGACTTGCTAGCATTCATAAAGGATACAACTTTCAACAGAGATCTCAATATTTAATCAGAAACAGAGTATGAACATAAGGGGTTTTGCTACTGAAGTTACTGAGACATTCTCTGCTATTTCCAGAGCCATTTTTCTTCCAGAGCTTCTCCTTTATGCTCATTGTTTCTTTACCTTTTGGGCTAGATGTGCATGGATGTGACAAGAATGGAAGTGTGATATGACTTGCTGGTGGGCTCCAAGGTCTAGAACCAAAGAGAAAAAAGTAAAGGCAAGACATTTGGGAGACCAGACAAATGAACAAGGCAAACTAGGATAAAATGGCAAGAAGGTTGATAAGAAGGATATCCCTGATATCCCTGGCTGATATTGGTGTGTGCAGGGGGGCACTTTTCCTTTGTGGTCTTACTGCCTGCACCGGTTTTGGGTGGGATAGAGTTAATCCTTCTATACAATGTGAAGGCAGGGGAACAGGGAAAGAATCTGGGAAAGGCTGTTAGACCTCACAGTTCCCCTGGGTTCTATACTGACACCAGAGACATCCAGGGGTGACTGTGAGCCAGTTCCTTTTTAAGAGTCGGAAATGTCAATACTGTTAAGACAATGCCCGACAGTGATTTGGTTCCTGCTTGAAGAGTGAGAGAGCTGCACTCAGAATTTCCTCCTCTCGGGGCATTGCATTGACCCATGAAATCTGATTAGGAGGACTTACCTCCAGGTGGCCTTGATGGTAGAAACAGAATGTAGTTTCTGGTAATACTCAAGACACTTGAAAGTCAAAAAAATAGGAATATATGCCTGTCTGCCTATCTCATAGTACTAAACTAAGGAGAACTAAAATAAGGATCTTAGAATTCATATTTAGAAAAATAAAGCATTTCTTTTCTGGATAGTCTGTTTTGCAGTGTATGTTGCTGTACAATTTAAAGAAGACATACACTTATTTTAATGTGTTTAATAATTGCAATTTATTTCACAAAGTGCAAGCTTGGTCATGGTCACCAAGCTCTTCCTGAGCAAAGTCCTAAAAGGAATTTGATATTCTGGAATTAGTGGGACTGGTTCAGTCCTGACACAGGCAGTTAAGTACACCACTGGTATTAGTGGTGCTGCTTGCACCCTCTCAGGGTTGAAGACAGGCCAACAAAAGCATGAATATTACCAGGTAAGATCTCATTTTTTTCAGAGTACCCGAGGGTGTAGATAATTTGGAAAGAAGAGGAACAAAAGAATTAAAAAGGAGGTTATCAGTACAGAAAATTGAACCTCAGCCAGATTCAATCAACCAAGCAATAGGTTTCCTCACCTCTTTTGATATAGATTCGCTACCCCAATTGCATGGGCCTCTTGGGGCTCCACCATTTAAATTAGTAACTTATTCTAGCAGGTAATGTACACGCAATGATCAAGGTTTTCAGAAGCAGATTTTGGTTTCACAGTCCCATTACTCTGGGCAAGCTCTGTCTGATTTCCACCTTGTTCCTTGACAATGTTAGCCCCATGAAGGTGACACTTTGCTGAAAGTTTGCTCAACAGGTTTGACAGGTTCTTCACTTCTCTGGTGGTAGAATGGCAAAGTTGTATATGGTTCTGGGAGACAGGAGCAATAGGAGATATTTGTTGATAAGTGGATAATTGTTTGTACACTCACACAGGGAAAACATATGTTTCTGATCTCAGGGTATTATCTTGTATTTGTACAGTGTCCCAACCTCTATGTTTTCCCCAGACCAATCTGTCTAAATATAACTATCACTGTGAAGACACTTAACTAGGTGTTCTTAAGGGTTTTTGTAAGCTAAGTTTCCTTAAATTGCAATACTAGACCAACATATTTGTTGCCGTGCTTTATGCATATATATATATATATATACATACTTGAGAGCTTTGCCCTATATCCTTATTTAGCAAGACCCATCATAGTTTATCTCTTTATGCTGGTAGTTAAGTATTATTATTTTCCATAACGTTGGATTTCTTCCCTTTCACCACCTTAAATTACACATATCTCCATCCATGGTAGGTATTCATACAGAACAAATGATTTATCCAAATACACATTACACGTATGACTCTATATATGCATTGATATTCATACACCTCAAAGAAAAATCTTGGTATTTATGTTTACACTCAGAATATTGAAATATACATTTTAATGTCTCAATATTCCCTTTTATCATAGTGTCACTCTCCTCAACAATAAAATAAAAGATTTCACAGCAAAAACCTGCAGGCAGGGACTGACAAGCAGCAGCACCAAAGGGCTTTCCAGAGCCACCTCCTGTTACTGTGAGCCATTCATGGAATCAGAGGCTGACTGCTAGTGACACTTACCATAGGCCTTCATTGTTAACCACTCCACTTGGTGCAGGAGAACCCAGAAGTTCCAAGTTGAATGGAATGTAAGCTAAGGTTCTGGGTCAGGACCCAAATCTTCCCAGAGTCAGCAGATTTTGTATGTTATCTCTCCTGATCACTCAGGTTGTTAGTTCCTTTGCAAAGGTAATTCACACATGATACTGATGATTCCTTGTTTGGGACCTGCTAGACAAAAAAAAAAGAAAATAAAGAAAAGCTTGAAAAAGAGCAGCATAATGAGAACTGTGCCTTTTGAACCTCACTTTCTGTTAAGTCTCTCATGGAACGTGCATATACATTTCTGCACTAGGCACACAATATACTGCACTGTATTCAAAGCTGTTGCCAGGTTTTCTGTTTAAGTGTTTTCATCAAAGAACATTGAGTTGGCACTCAAATCAAAGGGATGAATGTGTTTTTTTTTATGTGAAAATAAAAGAATAGCTTTAACTGAGGGGAAAAGTTGCAGAATATGTGTGCATATGTGTGTGTGTTTGTATATGTGTGTGTATGCGTGTGTAGGGGGTAGCAGAGGGTATGACATAGCATATGAAGTCAATAGTGTAGTTGTTATTATTTATACATGAGTAAAGATTACAAATGCAGGCAATAGCTCAGATCTCTCACCCCCTGGATCTGTGAAACCTGTCACTCAGTCTCCTGCGGTGTGTCTTCCTGTCTCGGAGCCATTGGACCACCTGCTGCCATGACTCTCATCTATTGCATCGCCCGAAGGCCTCGATGATAACAGCATTGATTCCAATGTACATCTAATTACTTCTCATAATCTATTCATTTCACAATAGTGTAGTGAAACATCTGTCACATCATAAACTCTTTAGTATCCTTATCAAACCACCAAAACATACTCTGCTGCCAATTGGCAGCTAGCTTGCTTTCTCTTCTTATTAATATGATGCAAACATATCTATGTTTTTTTGGTTGTTTTAGATGAATTTCCCTGATGACCACTGAAAATGAATTGGGCAAACTGCAATTGTAACATCTACTCACAACTTAGTGAGGTAGCATTATTGTTGTCGTACAAATATCAGCAAAAATGGCTCTGTTTCTTCCAGAGATAAAGGCTCTAAATAGGATCTTTAACATTTATAGCACGGTAATAGATGGCTCCCTTCCTTGGCTCAGTGCGACTGATTCATTTACTAAAATAAGCATCTCAGGGATTATTACATTTGAGCAGTATATTGCATGGAAAGGCCTTTTACCTTTATAGTCTTTTACTTTACCTGTGGGTAAATAATGCCCACTCTTCCTCTTCCTTCATGTAAGAAATCAAGAGCAAGGAGACCCATTAGCACATATTTTTATTATCAAACTATAGAGAACCTATCTGTCCCAATAGGATCGTGAATATACAGTTGCATCTAATAAAGAGGGCTGATTAGTCCACCGGAAGGAACCTCTGATATTCAGGCAATATCACAGCAAATAAACTGTGAATAGTGAGGTGTTGGTTTACCATTACATACTGGCTTATGATGAACAACAAATCCCAGCTGAAAAGAGTGATGTATTAGCTGCTTATTCCCCCTCATAGTCAATGTTAGCACAAACTGGTGTATGTTCTGGTTGTTTTAAATCTGTGATGGAAATTAAATTAATTTTTAATTTATAGCTCTAGAAAGGGGAGTCCTTTGTGCATCTGCAGAAGGGATGCAGTGCAAGAAGTTATTCTGGGACTTCCTCTCACATTTCAGACCAGCTTTTGAAGGAGCTACTTTTCCATGGCCTCTCAGTAGCTGGTGAGGAAGCTAATTTGGATTCTCTGACAAGGCTATAGTATGCTGCCAGTCATTGCAGTTACTTTTATTATCTGAACATCTGGCAGTAAGGAACTGGACTGCCATTGCCAATTCAGGCCACATTTTGTTAGTTTCTGACCTTGCTGGGATTCACAAGGGTGACCTAAAAGTAAAGGAGTCCATATCTCATTAGGAGCCCCCAGGACAGCCAGTTCTCTTTTATCCATTTGTCAATATATAATGCAATCCCATATATAATGCAGCCTGAATATTTATCTGCCTCTATTTTCATCACTTGTGCATTTTCTCATCTGAAATAGATATAATTTGTACATACTTATTTAAAGTCCATGTTTTTACATCCAGAGTCACTACTCTGGCACAACAGGAAGCATACAAAGATTTTAATGCTCTTGACATACCTTTCAATAGGCAAGTGTCCAATGCATAAATTACTCAAAAGTGAATGTTTGACCTATTCAGTCCTTGATGCTGCCTTATAGGAGGATTTTTGCATTAGAGATCATTCACCTTCATTAAAGGTAAAGAAAGAAGCATCTAAAGAAAAAGCTTTCAGAAGAGCTCAGCACTCATAGAACAGGTCAATGCCAGATCGAGACTGATCTCCTGATACTCCATTTCAAGCACCAAAACTACTTTTACCATGGCTATTGAAGAATTCAATTTACACCTTTTTCTACCTCACTCACATGGAGCTACAGTCCATAGTTTGTAGCGAAATGGAGAAGCTTTACCTGGCCAGAGGAGAGGGTGGTGTATTTACTCAGCAGGGTAGAGTACAGCCACTGAGACCAATGCCACCTTTGGATTAGGTTGTCCCATGTGTCTCCTACATGTGTGACATTTGCTGTTCATGCTTCTCCTGCTGTGGTTTCACCACGGGCCAAAATTGCCATATGAACCGAGCAGAGAACATGAGGCTGGCAAAAGAATGTTGCTGCTTTCTCAGCTATGCTTCATCTGTGTAGGGAAACTTCCTTGGCTTCTCTGGTACCTAGGCATTTGTATGCCAGGTGGGCAATAAGATAATATAAAAGAAGTCAATCCAAAAAGAAAACAAAGATACATAATATTTTCCCATAAACTTAGAATATTCATGAACCTTCGGCAAGGCAATACTTGTTAGACCAAGAGAATAAAAAATTAAGAATAAAGTAAGATTGAACTATAGTTTTGAGATTTAAAAGAATAATTTGCAGAAGGTAGAGTTAATTTACTTTTAATTTTTGAGATTTTCTTCATAAGCTTTATAGCTAAGGATGATTTTTTTCTTTTGAAATGTAAACTGAATTCTCATGCTGCCACATGAAGATAGAACATTAAGATTTTTTAAGAGTTTCAAGGAAATAGCAGTCAAACCACTTGTAAAATACACAATGTCAGATTTATTGCAAATATTTTCCCACTACACCATCTAAATTAGGGATTGCAGTTACCAGTCAAAGACAAGTGCCAGAGTAGACATATGACCATTAACAGGAACTGGAAATTTGAAGTGGGATGTTTGCAAACAAGTTATTTCTCAAAAAAAAAAAATTAAAAGTGAAGTGTACAGGGAGCTAAGATTAGCATCTATGAGAGTAAGGAAAGAATCTACAGTCAGTGCTACACTTGAGAACTGTCCCAAAACAAAGTGGATAAAAGATACTTTAGGTTGATACGTGTATTGAAAGGGAATTTGGGGAAAAACAAAACAAAACCAAAACAACCCCCCATGCCCCATAACATGATATAAGGAATATTGAATTTCCCAGTTTTAGAGGGGAAAAACAATTCAAACATTAATCTCAATTTAACTTCAAAATTTTCTTCAGCATAAACAGAGATCTTTTAAGATATACAATGGTACTGGAGGGGGTATAAATATTTGCTTGTTTTTTCTAAATCAAAGGTCAATTTTTAAGTAAAATTAAAAATTTTGAACCAGAAAGATCAAATATTTGTTTTATAAGTATCAAAATATTATTTTTCAACATTATCAAAATGTAATCCTTATTCTTCTTCTGAAACCATAAACTTGACCTAGATTTTTTAATACTTCAAGTTCTTCCCAAAGGGAATTTTTCAACAAATTTACTGTTCATCAAAAGTAAGTAGATAAATAAATGAATAGAAATGGTTCAGTGTTATTTCAATGTAAAATTTTGAATTAGGGAGACTTAGAGATCACTTAACAGAAAAGCAAGTTTTCAAATATGTCTTACAGAAGAGTAGCACAGTGCATAAACCTTGAATAAGGTTCAAATTCCCACCCAGCTGCTCACTCACTACCTCTCCCAAACAGGGCGCAGTGAAGAAACAGGATGAAAAAGCTTCTGGGTTGAGACAAATACAGGCAGAACAGTTACCAATTACACTCATGGGCAAAACACATTTGATTTTTTGGAAAATTTATTTCTAGGCATTTAAAATAGATCTGGGTGCAAAGCCAAAAATAATACACCACCTATCTCCCATTCCCTTTTTTCTCACACTCAGTTTCAGTGCCTTGTTCCCAGCTCCTGTACCCCCTCTCTGATGGGGAGTGAGGGTTGAAATCAGTCCATAACAGCTCCTCTCTGCTGCTCCTTCCTCCATATGCTTTTCCCCTGCTCCAGCAAGGGTCCTCTCTATGGGCTACAGTCCTTCAAGATCTGCCCCAGCGTGGGCTCCACAGGGGCTGCATTCCTTCAGGATAAACCTGGTTCACTACGTGAGCTCTTCTACAGGTTCCAGTTCCTTGAAGAAATATTAATCTGCTCCAGCATAGGGTTCTCCACTGCGCTGGGAGGGTAGTAGCTGTTCTGGCATTGCCTCTTACACAAGCTGCAAGGAAATATTTGCCATTACACCTGGAGCACCTCATCCCCCTCCTACTCCTCTGACAGGAAAAACTCAAGTGTTTGTACTGCTGCTTCTCACTTATTTCCCTCTTCCTCTGCCCATGTGGCACTTTTTTTTGCTCTTTAAAAATACATTTTCCCCAGGGTGCCCCCACTGCAGCTGAGGGGTTCAGCTGTGCTTTGTGGTGGGTTGCTCTTGCCACCTACACCCAATACAAACCCAATGCTGCTTCTGAGTGCCAAATATTTTGTATTTTAGGTTATTTTCTTTTAGCTGGGAGCTCCAATTTTTACATGGCCACAGACTTAATACAATAAGGACACACACTACAACTAAAAACCCTAAATTTCCTACAGGTTGCGTAGTTTCTAAATCAGTGACAATGGACTGAAAAAGGGATCACTTCTGCATTTGGTTCAAGTTTGTTTCAAGTTTGTTTCAAATCTTTCCAGGAGAGACTATGTGAATACAGATATTATATACTGATATAAAGCAGAAGAGCTCTGTTGGAGCCTTGAGCTATGCTAATCTACCACAGCCAAGGAGTTCAGGTACTCAGTGAACAAAAAACACCCAACTCTTCTTGTGCAACCTCATGGGTATGATACCATGACAGCCTCAACAAAGCAGTTCGTACATGTACAGCTCTGGCAGCTACAGGGGCAGGGGGAAAGGAGACACACAGGCAGCTAAAACAAGCATTTAATGGCTTTCTGTTGTTTTGGATGTAACTACTCAGAACCAAGTCTAGAAAGCTGGTGCTGCTCATGTTCCTATGCCTCATTCTTCAGAGACTGCCACTTACAGCTCAGCAACTTTATAAGGAGCACAATTTGCATACCTCAGATGTAGAATTAATGTCTGAACCATTGCAATAGTGGGACAAGTGCACGGTATAAAACACTTTTTTGCTACGGCTAAGTTGAGGGCGTGCAAGTTTTTCATAGTTGGTTGAGTTGCACGTCAAGGATCTACGAGGTAGAGACAGTTGTGTAGGGACAGCTAAACCCCACCGGGTCCCTGTCACAAAGTTAAACTGGGATACTAAAGGTGTTCATAGGATGGGGAACACTGTCATGTGGCGAAGGACCAGGAGGTGCTAAGTTGGACTAACCAAAAGGCTACCTTTCTAGAGCTATCTTTATTTATAGAGTTTATCTTCAAGGACAGATGTTTAAAAAACTAAAAAATGCATGGGGTCTCTTTTTATCTATGTGTGAGGCAACCTGAGACTTGTGTTAAGATTATCTGTAACCTGAAAAAACTTGCAGCTAACTTCTAAAAATTATAACTAACAATGCCATCGGGCAGGATGATTAATTACTGTTGTAATTCCAGCTTTGCAAAAAGTGCAATTGGACTTTATATAAAGTCCAGATAAGTTGCGTGCCCAGCTGGGTTGACCAAGGTACACAGAATAGCGACATGAATAGCAAATCCATGAATAGCGACAAACATTCCCAGAGATCCAGAGATCAAATCAACTTGTATCAAACCACCCTCTGAAGTGGAATGTGGATTTTCCACCTTGGCCTCTTTTCTGACAACTACACTGGGTGCCTAAGGCCACTTAGATCAAATTTATCAGTAAGGCTCATAAATTTTCATGGCAAGAATCTGTCCACATGTGAATTTCATTCTAGTAGTCTGCTGTGGTTCCTCACATCCTTTTCTGTTTTTTTTTTTTTTTTTTTTTTTTTTTTTTTTGGTTGTGTTTTTTTTTTTTTTTT